>PVHT020000886.1:17147302-17210074 GCA_004024745.2 Catagonus wagneri | reverse complement strand
GAGGGGGATTCTTGCTAAACCAACTTAGCCAGAATCTTGCTGAAAGCAGGCCAAGGACTTCTACAACAAAGGTGAAGGATGCTGAACTTGGCCGGGTATCAGAGGTGATCCGAAATCAAGGGTGGGGGGCATTCCCACTAACTGACCTGGCACGATTCTTGCTAAGACAAGGCTGGGCAGCCAAAGACAAGATGAAGGGGAGTATGAGGGGGCCCCGAGTTTGAGGCCTAGGCAAGAAGAGGGCTCAGAGGGACATGGCCAGTTGAGAGAGGCTTTGTCATCATCAGTCACGCCAGTACCATCTGATTCCAATGTGAGTGGCACCTGCACCAGCAGCCTTCACCCCGCTTGACGGCTCCCCAGATGATTCACTTGCATCCAGCGTCTTGGCGCGTTGCTGCCTGGGAGCGGGGTCCACCTGTGATTTTACCTTCAGCATCTGGGTCTTGGACGCTGGCATTACCGGCTTGATGCTCTATGAGCCGATTTCCTCCCAAGTGGATTGGCTTGTTGGGTCTGGAGACAGCAAGCTTTGAGGACTTAGCCTATCGTTTCACACATGGTTTGGTCCCTAGAATCCATTAGGCAGTCCTTACCCAGAGAAGTTGTGTTTCCATTCAAAAGATCCTTATGCGGGTATAAGCTTTATAACTAGTGCAAACGGGCATCCTTTACGCCTGCCAGCTTAGGGCAAAGGCTGAAGTACCAAGGGACTTTAGTTCCCTCTGGGCCGGTCCAGCCCATTCATTCACATGATCTGCAGGGCTTTGCAAAAATCAGTAAGCCCGCGGTCTCCCCTTTGCATTACTCTCGGTGTAAGATGTCATGGTTGTTTGTCACTTGGGTGAGTTTCAGAGCAGTGTGTTTCCATGTGCTGTACAGCCAAGTGACGAAATGAGGACAGCCAGGCAATATCAAGCTGAACCAGTTTTGGTTTTTGGCCTGTGTTCTGACCTAAAATTATCTTCACAATAGCACCATTTCTCCCCCTGGCTTTGGCCGTGGGGCAGCTTAGAGCTCTGTCTGCAGGGAGATGGACTGTGTCGTGGGGAGGGCGGATTGGAGGTTGACCTTGGTGCGCTTGGGCTGAACTGCTGAAAATTTAAGTTCAAAGTCGTTCTTTTTTTTTTTTTTTTTGGTTTTGGTTTTGGTTCCAAAAAAAATTTCGTAAGCTAACATGTTTTGACTCTCCCAACTCTTAAATAAATTCTGAAAGGACATGAAAGAAGGTCGTAAAATTCAAGCAAATCCGTATTTACCTGTAAGGTCCTCTTGTTCTGCTGTTATTTAACTTGTGGTTTTTTTCCTTAGGGGATATTTTAATATATGGAGAAGGTGAAATAGCGGCTAGAATATTGGGCAAAATGTGACCATTATGAAGCAACACACTGACAGGTTGTCAGCTTTTACCCCAAGTTCGGTGGTTACTTAAGTATCCCACCAGCACGGTGGATAAAGCAGCAACACAAGGATCTTGATGTTCTTGGAAGAGGCTGGCAAGGAAATATAAGTGTTTCATTATTTCTGAAGTCCTTGCAAGGATTTTTCCCCCTCCTTTCATTTTCCTTCTTGCAAAGCTCTTTAATTTTAATGCCATCTCTTAGCCAGCTTTCAAAATAAAATTAATATATGTCTATGACTTCATTTCTTTTCAGCAGTTTATAATATTTAAGGACAAGCCAACCATAATTTATTTATAGAATTTGATCCCATTTCAGTTTCTCTATTTTGTCTCCTCGAAAGCAGAGGAAAATAGCTCTAAATAGATCAGAAAAAAAATATTAGACATTGAACTTTACTTCCCTCCCCCTCAAAAGCCACAAATAAAATTAGAGCATTCGTCTCAAGAAAAATTAAGGAAAAGAACATTGCATCATTTGGAAATCAGATTACTAAAATATCAGGTCTGGAGAATTAAGTTTGTACAGGTCAGGAAATAAAAGTCGATTTATTCTAGTTTTATGCCTCAAGCTTTGTGTGGGTGCTGTGTTCTGTAATAAGACTTTTGTGCTTCCTTAATTCTATGCCATCTCAACTTCAAGTGAGATTTGAAAAAATTACATGTCATACCCTGATTAGTTATCAGTGTATGTGGAAGAAGAAAAGGAGGGGAAAATAACACTGGCACCTAAATTAACTGAAACAGTATTTAATTGTGGAACCAGGCTCCACCCTGACGCAGTCCTGCTGACTGCAGAGATAAAAGGCACTTCAGGGTCAATTGTCTGTTGTGTTTTTTGCCAAGTTTGCATCCACTTCTTTTTCTAGGACAAAAGAAGGAACTTTTCCTTTTAATGATGTCCTTCTGTCTCCTGGTAACTCAAAGGTGGCAAGCACCTGGTGTAATTTCATTGGACGGAATTAAACCACGCTTAAGTCTGAGAACACGTCCCAGTTATATCCTAGAAATTCAGGCAGATCTGCCGGACTTGGGGTTTCCGCTTATTCCGGGAGCCATGGTGCTTTCGCGTGTTTAGGAAAGTCGGTGATAAACTGAAAATGTCTCCAACTACAGGATTGGTGTCTTGAGATTTGACGCTTTGTACTGTCCTGGTGTCACCCCTCCACTCAGAGCAGAGTGTTTCACCTGAACCTGGGAGTGGAGTTGAACTGAATGCTGGTAATTTTGTAGCATCACTGTGTGGTTCTAATGCACCAGTCGGGAGTGAAAACCTGACAAATGTTTCTTTGGAGAAAGAAAGGAAGAGAGAAAGAAAGGCAGGGAGGGAGGGAGGAAAGAAGGGGAGAAATGCTGTGAAAGACAACAGACTATGATGAGCCGGTTTGCAAAGCTGTTCATGCTCTAAAACGGAAATAACCTTCCAGCCAGAGCCCCAGACTCAGCTATGTACAAGCGTGTGAGCAGCTGTGTGTCGGCTGCCAGTCTCTCCTCGCAGGTGGATGCTGTCAGTGTAACCGCGGCTCACAGGCGCCGTTGCTGGGGACCCAGGGCGCCTTCCTGGCTGCGTCAGGTCACTTACAGAGGGCTTGCGGGCCGTCAGAGGGAGAGCGCAAACCGAAAGTCCCGCTCAGAGAACATACAAGAGGGGACTCAGATGGAGCTTGCCGTCGTGGCTCAGCGGGTTGCAAACCTGACTAGCATCCATGAGGACGCCGGGTTCAATCCCTGGCCTCGCTCAGCGGGTTAAGGATCCAGCGTGGTCATGAGCTGTGATGTAGGTCGCAGATGCGGCTCAAATCTGGCGTTGCCCTGTCTATGGTGTAGGCCAGCATCTGCAGCTCCGATTCGACCCCTAGCCTGGAAACTTCCATATGCCCCACATGCGGCCCTCAAAAGCAAAAAAAAAAAAAAAAAAAGAGGGACTCAGAGGCCAGGAGTACAGCACGTCCCCCGGAAGGCTGTGTTTTCCAGGTTGTCTGCCAGCAGCCACCACATCCGCGAGCAGCGGCCGCCCCGGCTTATCCAGCGCCGGCCCTCCTGTCTCGCCTTCGAGACTCACAGAGGGCTCCTCCGAGGCCAGAAGAGGACAGAGAGGGCAGGCGGCCTCTGGTTTCATCACCTTAAGGGCCCGTCTTGCCCGTCAAAACAGCCAGTGTCTCAAGAGCGCTGATGCCTCCAACTCCTGTGAAGGCACCGCTCGGCGAGTGCCGCCTTTCTTCGCGAGGCGGGGAAGGCAAAGGACGTAAGGCCAGAAGACGGGCGGTGCTGTGATGGAACCGAGCACCTGCTGAGGCCACACCTGTGTCCTGCCCGCTCCTTCTCCTTGGGGCGAAGCCCAGCACCTCGCTATCAGGCCGCCGAGAGCAGGAGAGCGGCCAGGGAGCCCCGGCGTTTAGTTTCCCACTGTTTCTGAGAGCAGCGGGCAGCGCACCCCCCGCCCCGTCCCAGTCATTGGCGTCTTCGGTATCCAGCATCAGTCAGAGTCAAAGTCAAGGCAGGTCACACCAGCCCAGACACGAGGCTCACCTGTAATCCAGATATTAGGACACGCCGAGTTAAAGGAAGCTCATCCCCATACGAAGAATGAATGAGATCTTATAACTGACCACGTGGGAACAGACAGTGCACAGTATCTGGGGTTTCTGGGGCGCCAGCCAGATGCGGCATTCCAGATCATTCTCCTCTGTCTTGGTGCTGGCCTGGCCAGAGAAGGCACTGCAGAGGGGCTGTCCCTCTTGTGTGGCCTTGTCCCTCTTGAGTTGGAATGGGTCCTGGGCCACCTGGAGCTGGACCATTCATATGTGAGTCCCCGGAGCACTGAGTGGCAAGCAGGACAAGCTTCTTGTTTACTCATTGGCACAGGGGTCGTGGAGGAGTCAGCATGCTAGCTTGGGCTGGGAGGGAAGGAGCAGGCCTGTGAAAAATAAAACAGTCCTGCCCTCCCTCCGTCTTCCAGTAAGACCTAATAAAACATCCACCCTAAATGCCAGAAGTGGCTCTTTAATTGCCAGGCCTGTGGATCACCTCCTTTACCGATTTTTCCTGAACACATCGTAAATCCAGAGGCAGTGTCCTCCCCGCTGGCCATTGCCTACACCGGCTGCACTCACTCCCTTGGCATGTGTTCGAGGCAGCAGTTTCTTAACTTGGATACGCTCATAAGCCAAACCTCATCAGAAGGCAGATGTACCAGCGAGGAATCCGGCTGAGTTTTCCCAAGCAGAGATCGATACCTCGGAGTGAGAGGACACACAGAACCGGGGGCGCCCTCTTGGAGGGGTCCCGGGTCTAGGTGGAGTCCTGTCTCTCCTTATTAGCTAAGTGACCTTGAGAAAGGCATCTAAGCTCTGAGCTTTAGGGGGGCTTGTCCGTGAACACAGCTAGAGTGTGGTGGGGCTTGGGGGAAGAGGCCTGAGGACGGAGCTCTGAACGACTCGGGGCAAGTGGCTTAGTGCATCTCATCAATTCTAGGACACCCCGCTTTTTTCTTTAGGGCCACACCCAAGGCATACGGAGGTTCCCAGGCTAGGGGCCCAATTGGGGCTGCAGCCACCGGCCTACACCACAGCCACAGCCACAGCCATGCAGGATCCGAGCCGCATCTGTGACCTACACCACAGCTCATGGCAACACAGGATCCTTAATCCACTGAGCGAGGCTGAGGATCAAACCCGCATCCTCACGGATGCTAATCGGGTTTGTTAACCACTGAGCCACGAAGGGAACTCCTAAGACACCCCACTTTTTTCTTTACATTTACAACCTCTAAAGCTGGGCTGCATTTCACAGTCGACAGCCTGTCTTAGTTTCTTGACAGCATCTCAGTTCTCCTAATGGAGCTTGAAATGACGGTGCCTCTGAGAATTACCACCTTTGAGGCCACGTGTCTGGGCTGGGTTTCTTATCTGAAAATGAGGCAGTTGGGTGAGGCGGGCTCGGAAGCTCCGAGTGCTGCTCTCCAGAGTGATCCATTCCATGGCCTTCCCCCGCTGGTGGGGTTCATGAGGACCTGGCTTCACCTTTTAATGACCTTAGCCCACCTGCTCTCAGCCTGTTCTAGATTCCAGGAGAAAGTTCTGAAGGTTTCTGAGACGCCCGAGTTAGGAACACCTCCCTTCTGTAGCACCCATTAGTGGGGTGATACGGGTTCCCACTAGGACCCGGGGAACGGCCACGAGCACAAGGATTTAATGCCAAGGATGCGTCTTCATTCACCCGCAGCTCCTCCAGGTGACTGGCGGTGGGGACCTGACCGGGGTCGTGCACGGGTAAGCAAGAGCACTTATCACATGCGTGTCCCTGCCTCTGAGCAAGACCAGGGTGAAGCCCCGTGGTCCCGAATCACACCCAGAGGAGCGGTGCCGTCTACACCACCTCCGTGCGGACCTCCGGAGACTGAGGGGGGTGGGCTGGGTGCCCCGTGGCCCCGAACATCCCCATCATCCACAATATCTTCCTTATTCTACTTAGAGATCCCTGCTTTTTGTCCTAAATGTTGGAATTTTTTTTTTTTTGACAATGTAAGAAAAATTTTTTTAAGCCTGTGACAACACTTCCCATTCAACCACATTTGCTTACTTGGTTCTGAAACTTCTCCGTATGGTATCGAGTTATGCGTGTCTCTGTGTCATCACGACAGAATAACTTCAGAAAGATGCACCAACAAAGTGAAAAGCCCTCTGAAATCGTTGGCTTTTTGTAAACATCCGCAGCTGAAACGGAATGTCCTCAACACGTTTTTAGCACAGCTTTCCAGGCGCATCATGCGAGCTCTGACGTTCTGCGGTAAACAGCTTCTTGAATCGAGAGATCTACTTAGGGGGCTTGTGTTTTACTCTCACACCCTTGTGAAAACTCTTCTCGTAAACACGCAGAAGAGTATTCCACGATTTCTTATTCCAATCGGCAGAGACTCTAAGAAAGCAACGGATCGATCTGAGCCCGTTCAGAGCTGACTGTCTGTGTCCTCTGGATTATTTCATCTCCCATGTGAAGTCCCTGGTGAGGTGACCTTGATGTTGCCGCATGTTTCCAGGCAGTGAGATGAGATGAAAATTTACAGTTGGGGCATTGGAGGGTTGAGGGCGTCTGGAAGCCGCTCCAGGAGACTGGAGACGGCTCGGGCTTCGGCTGCAGGCAGGTGGCAGGTGGAAAATCTGCTACGTGACTTTATTTCTCTGAGCCTCATTTGCAGATGAGACAGTAGTACCTCACAATGTTATTCTGAAGATTAAACAAAATGATGTTCACATGTTTATTACAATCCCCATCCCGCAGTAGTATCTAAATTTACCCCTTCTTCTGGCACCTCGCCGTTGCTTTGAGAAGCCTTTTTTCTTATATTTTGTTGGTTTGCATTTCAATTTTTTTTTGTTGTTTTCGTTTTTCGGTCAGCAGAGTGTGAAATCTGGGTGTTTTCACGGTGGCACTAACACACTGTACACGGCATAAATTTAGAAGAATTAGCAAAATCTGACACTTAGGCGATACTAGAAAATATATGTGGAAGAGAGTAACACTTTTTTCCAAAAACTATGAACAGACTTTTTTAAGGCATTTTGAAAAATTAATGATCTCAGCATATAAAATACCTTTATTTCCCTCTAAACGTCTCAGCATCTTGAGAGCAACCAAGGCCCTTCCCTGGACTTAAGTCATCAGCCGAGGGTAGAGCTGGGAACGTGGCTTCTTCTGGACCACAGGAGAGTCAGGTCTCCTTATCTGCCTCTGAGTCCTGGAAGGGAGTACAAGTTGAAGAGCAAATCCTACGCCAAAGGTCCAGATAACCTCAGAATCTCCCCCGGACCCTCTTGTAGTGGCCCTAGCGTCTAGCTGGCCGTTAAGTTGAATACACATTTTTCAAGTTAAAAAAAAAAAAACCTATACTGTCCACGCTCTGCAGATTCTGGCTCTCTTCCTTCCTGACACAAACTCCTGAAATGTTGGCCAAGGGAACCCAGGCCACCTCAGCTAGATTTCAGGACACTGGGACCACAGCTCCCTCCTGACACTGCAAAGATAGGCCGGGAGGATGGGCTACTGGGAATTGTTGAGTCACACCCAAAGGACCTGTCCAGGTTTTTAGGCTTCTGTATTTGTTTAAGAGGAAGTTATTATTTTTTTCTTAAATTTGTTTGCCTGAATTTTCTACAGAACCTATATATTGCAACTATAATAATGCAAAGCTCATTTTTTTTGAAAAGAAGAAAACTCTATACCCAAGGCATTGTGGGTAAGTTCATTACACAGAGATTGTTGTACAATTTGTTTGCCTCTCCTAACCAGATTCATCTAATTTATACAATGAATGGAGTCAAAGACAACTCAGTACCAGTATTTTACAAATTTCCCCAGTCTCTCTCTCTCTTTTTTTTTTTTTTTTTTTTTTTTGCATTTTAAATGCCATTGTGGCTCAGTGGGCTAAGGACCCAACGTTGTCTCTGTGAGAATGTGGGTTCCATCCCTGGCCTTGCTCAGTGGGTTAAGGATCCAGTGTTGCTGTGGCTGTGGTGTACGCTGCAGCTGCAGGTCCAATTCGACCCCCAGCCAGGGAACCTCCATATGCCACAGAGGTGGCTTTTAAAAAAAAGAGGAAGAAAAAAGGCATTGATTTTAGCAATGACAACATTCTTACAAAAGTGTAATTTTAGTAAAGATACTTCAGTTAACAGCTCTCGCGTATACCGATTTATACATCGTCTTTGGACATACAGCTCCAACCAGCAGTAGTTGAGTGATGTCCATTTTCTGGATCATCTTTGGTGCTCTAGAAGTCTGTAGAAGAGATTGCATCCTGCAGAGAAAATGCAGTTGAGTTGAAACTTGAAAGAGATCACAGGAAAAGCATCTGGCTTCTGCCTTAACTTTCCCTAAGTTGACCATAAATAAGCTGTCTGCAGCAGTTTCCCCTAAGACAGATGACGAGAGAAGACAATCACATGTGATGAACTGGTTTCCAAAGGGAGTTCTTCCAATAGGGTTCTGCTCGTTCAAGGTCAGATGCCGAGACATACACGTCTTTTATTGGCCGTACTAGCCCACCAGACTATTAGCATTCTTCATTCTGGGTTTCAGCATAGACCGGAAGTGGTTGCAGCCACAGTAGGGAAAGGTGAATGTGCAGACAGACGTTATTGTGACCTCTTAAAACTGGGCAGAATGACTTTCAGGGGCAGCACTGGACGCTGCAACCGTCCTGCCACCCTGCCCCACTGTGTCCCTCAGGCTGCGCCCAACACTGCCCTGCTCGGAAAGCTGAAGTTGCCATGGCCTGTCCCTCAGGAGACAGGGCGCATTTCTCCTCCCCCCGCCCTCAGCCTTTAAACATCAACACGGTCTCTGAAAACGAAGACCGGGAGACCACAGCGTCCAGTTTTTGAAAGACTGTAGGTAGCTTCTATCAGATGCGTTAAATTCCAATGTATCATTGTTTTTTTAAAAAAAAAAACTTTAACCTAGCTTTAGCTCTAAATGAGCGCAAACTAGACATAACCCGACCATGAAGTTACTGAGAGTTTTAGATTTCCCAGTCATGCTAAGCAAAACAAAACAAAACAAAACAAAAACACAGGACATACAGCTCCAACCAGCAGTAGTTGAGTGATGTCCATTTTCTGGATCTACTTTGTGAACTTGGGGGTGGTTGAAAGATAGAAGTGTATCTATGAATATGAAGGCTGGCATATCTCTTACTACGTTTTGACATTTCCCAGACACTTCCCAGGCGTCCACATGCCAGAGACATTTGTAAAACACTGGTATTGAGTCACCTTTGACCTATTCATCATATGAATCATAATTAGATGAATCTGGTTGGGAGATTCATCTAATTATACACCAACCTCTGTGTAATGAACTCTCCCAGAGTGGCTTGGTTATAGTTTAAAAAAATGAGCTTTGCATTATTACAGTTGCAACATATATTATCGAAAAGTATATGTGTTGACAAAAATTAGAAAATTCTGACAAGCAAACTTAAAAAAAAAAAAAACAACTTCCAAAGACCGCTACTCTTCAACCTTAGCGCAGGAGTGTGTTTTTCAAATAAAGTTGCCGATGCCTGGGAATAAGGCTTGAAACGTGGCCACCATCCGTAAATGTGGACCTACCCCAGAGCCATGAACTTTCATTTCCGGGACAACTTTCAGAAACATTTCCTTCAGGAACATTTTCTAAGAAGCTCAGTCAACCTTTAAAAGAAAAAGTTCTGCAGCAGTTTCCCCAGTAGTAGGCCCGAATTAAGTTGCCATTATTCTAAGACATGCATAGTTTTTCATTCTAATTCTTCTTATACAGGAAACCATTATCACCCCTTGAGTCAATCAGCACACTATTCAGTGGATTCTGGTCTCTGACCCCATAAAACACGTTGGTTAGCCTCACGCATCTTTCCCTACTTTTCTATTAATGCTGTAACAGAAGAAAAAAAATCCAATTTCATCTCTACCTTACTCCACCCCCAACATCATAAAAAAAAAAAAAAGTTGCAGGGATCAGATGCTGTAATGTACCTGCAAGGACATCAGAGTCTTACACTCAGAGGGAAAACCAGGGGGAACCGACTGGAGTTCAGGACCAGGAAAGTTCCGTCTGGGATTCCTGCCGTCCCTCACATTCTAAGAGAGTCATCGCGGAGCGTGGCTTTCCTCACTAAATATGATTGGGGAATGAAGTTTTCCAGAAAACTAAAATCTCTTTCCGCGGAGGGACTTTTTGAAATCTCAACTCATAACCGATTTCTTGAGGGAAAGCTTTCTGAAATGCACACTTTCCTGACTCAGAAAACAAAGCAGGCCATGCGTTCTTCTTGCATGTCCCGGTGACTCAAGGTCATGTTACAGAACCTCGGTGATGCAATGATGCCGTGGCGTGCTGGGGTGCTCCAGTCATTAGACACCAGTAGGAATTTCTCCTCGCGCCCTGAAAGCTGGATCTGCTGGGCACCACGACCGGCCCTGAGCTGTGCCGCCCTGTCGGTGTCTCCACCCCCTGTTCAGCTTCTGCAGCCCACGGCCCCGTCCCTTCAGCCTCCTGTCCCCCTCCCCTCCTGTTACTTCTTTCTACCACTACTTTTCCTCTCTCTCTCTCTTTTTTTTTGGATTTGGCATCTGGAGAGTTTGCCCTTTTTAACCAGAACCAGTGCCTGCGGTGGACATGCTGAGCCATTCCTCCCCTCTGGCTGCCTTTTCCCCGTAATCCTTCACCTTCCCGCCCCGCAGTCCTGCAAGACCCGTCTCACACGTCACTCTTATCTCCTTGGCTGCTTTTTGTTCACTTTTCTCCTCGGAGGCTGCCTGGACCATGGAAGAGTCAACTAGTTAGTGTGGCTTCTTTTTATCCCCTGTCCCATTGGAGAAACCATTCTGTGGTCACCTGGGGTCATTAAAGGGACCCGCGAGCCTCTCTGAGTGCCATGCCTCTTACACTCTGGTTGAAAATGAGCTCTGAAAGTGTCAAACCTCCTTATATTATACACCAGAGCTGTACTTTGTGAAACAATAACTTGATGATGTGTAGCAGGGCTTCACAACCCTTAGCAGGCCTTGGCACACGCAGAAAATAATGACATTTGCACATCACACAGTACGAACAGGGGAGAGTCCCCAGGGCCAGTTGTCCAGATGCCCCGAAGGTTGAGGGGCTGACTGTCTGCATACACCTGTAAGCTACTCTTAGCTTTGGAAAGCACGACATAAAGAATTATCCTGTGGAGTTCCCGTTGTGGCTTAGTGGGTTAAGAACCTGACATAGTCTCCATGAGGATGCGGGTTCAATCCCTGGCCTCAGCCAATGGGTTAAGGATCCGGTGTTGTCATGAGCTGTGGTGTAGTTTGCAGACGCAGCTCGGATCCCGCGTTGCTGTGGCTGTGGCGAAGGCCGGCGGCTACAGCTCCTGTTAGACCCCTAGCCTGGGAACCTCCATATGCCGCAGATGCAGCCCTAAAAAGACAAATAAAAAAAAAAAAAAAGGAACTGTCCTGTTACAGAAGAAGCAGGACTCACTTGTGGGAATGGAAAGAACTAGCAATGGTGCGTTATGTGTGTGCCAGAAAGTTCTCCTCCACCTGGGAACATTTTTCAGAGTACTAACAGCATTTCCTCGGGTTTAGAGGTGAACAAACAGAAAGTATTAATGCAAGAATAGCCAATGTTTCTTGGGTTTTCACTGACCTAGAACATGCTGTTCTAAGTGCTTTCGGTGCATATCGGGCAGGAACTCTCAGCCCATGAGAGCAGGCTTATATCCTGCCCTCAGCCTGTTTTTGTTCCACCTGTGAATGAAAAGTGGTTTTTACATTTTTAAAAGGTTAAAGAAAGAAGTGCACAGAGACAGATACCCAATCGAGACCATCCGTGGCCCCAAAGCCTGCAGTATCGTCTGGTCCCTGTAGAAAAGGTCTTGCCGACTTCTGGCAGGACGGCCACGGGAAGCGCAGCTCCACAAAAGATCCGCAAGAGTCTGTGCGCGAGAAGATGGGCTCGCCAGGACTCCAGAGTCTCCAGAAGTCGACAGCGAGACTCAGTGCTCGAGAGCGAGTCGGGCTTGAGTCACAGCACAGCAAACTGCAGGAGCGTCCCGGGGCCCTGCCTGTCCCCTGTCACTAGGCCCCACAGGACAGGCTGGGCCCAGGAGGCACCCGATGCAGGTACTTGTGCGGCTGCTGAGGAATCTGGAACTCAGCACCTCTGACAGCGAGGGGTGAGCAAGCCAGGGAGGCGTACGTCAGATGGTAGTCACTCTGATGTCCTTAGCTGGCTACGTGACGCGCTGCAGAAGTGGCTTGGTGTCAGAGAGCAGTGAGGGCGTCGGTTCAGCACAGCCGGCGAGGAGGCATACAGGTGTTTGGGCCCTTGGCAGGCTGCTCTCCCAGCCATCCTCCCGGCCGTCCGGTGGAGTTGACCCTCTTCTTCTCCCATTTTACAGATGAAGGAATTGAGGCTCGGAGGAAGGAAAGCAACAAACTAACTTGCCCAAAGTCCAGAGCGACTCGCCCTGGGTTGCCTAGCTCATAGATGGTGAGCAGTGACTTAACCCTGATCCGTGCAAAGACAGAGCCCAAACGACGTGCAGTTGCCTCATTTCGTTCAGGACGGAGCCAAGAACCACAAGGACTGGATGGAAATTGGATACTTGATAAAATGATGTACCGTTCTGCCTGCTTCCTTTAATAACAACACAGCTGAAAGATGGCATTTTTACAACGCAAGGGGACTGCACTGCAGAATCCGCTTGAAGATTTACATATGTTCGGATGCCAGCAAAATTTTGCCAGAAACTTTCCTGGTTAAAAAAATAAAAGGGGGGGGATTTGGCTAGGTTTTACCTTTCGCAGTTGTTTTGAAAGTTTTCCTTTGCAGTATGCAAAGCAAAACACAGATTTAATTACCCTTCTCTCGCTAATGTTGGAACTGCCTAATTACACTAAAAGCATTAATTGCAGATATTATGAACAGCAGCTCACAATAAAATATTCCCTCATAATTTCACCAGGCCCATCGATTAAATGAAGAAGCAGACGTCTTCCAAGCCCTTTGCATCATTTTCTCTATAATACCACAAGCAAGTAACTGATTTGTATGTGCAGCCTAGAAGCAGGTGCAGAGACGTGCCGTGCACGTGTGCCCGTGTGTGCAAAGTGAGCACAAACAGTAGCGGAGGTTGCTGGAAATGGGACTGTGAGCCTGTGCGTGTGAACTTCAGTGACAACGACACTGGGTCTGACACTGAGTGAAAATGAAGGGGGCAGGGCTGTTGTTGTCTGTGACTTCGGGATTGCAGGTAATTGGAACTTCTGAAATTATTTAAGCAAAAGGGGAGAATTTAATGAAAGAAACTGGGCTTCTATCCAGAGGCAGACGGTTCAGTCCAGGGCAGGAGACTGTCACGCTTGCCGGCTGGGCTCTGCAGGCAGACTTCGGGGGTCGCCTTCCTGCTGTGCCCTCCCATTCGTGTCTCTGTGCCTCAGTTTCCTTGACTGTAAACGCTTGGCTTGGGTCACGTTCTATGAAGATTAAATGGGAATTTACCTGGAAATGCTGTGTCGGGTGGATTGGTGATGCTAGAGGTGGGGGCATCAGGGATGAGCCCTGGCAGCAAAGGAGTGATAATGAGGATGTACAGACAAAGGAGTGAGAGAAACCTTGGAGGGTTAGAAGCCATAACACACAAGAGATATCATAAATGTAAACTAGAAAACAGATCAGGTAAACATAGGAGTTAAAGATGAGTCCTGAGCTTAGGGAATTGGAGGCACCACGAATGACCACGGGGACCACAGGGGAAGGATCAGATTGGCAGGGAAGTTCATAAGTAGAGTTCTAGATGCACGAGCTTGAGAGAAGAGCAAAGTGGAAATGTGTAGTTTGTCCACTGGTAGGGTTTTTAATCCAAGCATCTAAGCCTGGAATTCACTGCAATAGGTCCTTAAAGGAGTGACTTTCACCTGTGAGATAGTAATTTCATTGATACCTTCACCCTCAAAACCAGTTTTTCTAGCTGGAAGGAAGTAGAATTTTGCAACTACAGTATAAATAAGGATTAGTGAGCACCTCCAGAATACTGTTGGCTTCAGTACAACACACACCTGGCCAGAGACGGAACTTAGATATGCAGGAACAGTATCAAACAGCAAATGGACCGCAGGCTCTGTCTGTGATCCAAGAGACAAGGACTTACAACCATCCAGGTAAAGTCTTGGAAAGTCATGACTTACTACCAGCTGAGTTGGGAAGACACTGAAAATCACAGCAGAGAGTAGGAGCTTAGGATCAGAAGATGGGGAGTTAACCAAAATAATGAGTGTCCAACAAGCATAGTATTTAGAATAATCAGCCTAATTTTTCCAGATGGTGGTTTTTCACCTTTAAAATATTTGGCACATAAATTTCCAACTTGAGACCCTCTGGTGTTGTAAAGTTGCTGCCAAGTATTTGACAAAGGTAATAGCTTGGGTAACACTATGAAGGGGATCTCCTAATTTATGGAGCAGTAAGGAGACTAAATTTGGAGAAGACGTAAATAAGAGGACCACAAGGATGCACTGTTATAGAAGCAAAGGGAAGATACTTCATACTTCCAAGAGATTATGTAAAAAGAAATACATATTTTCAACATGTGCACAGCACTGCGCATGGTGCAAAAGAAGTCAGACGATATGGGTTCTACCCTTCAGGAGCACTTTTTCATGAGCATAAAGGATATATGAAAATTGGGGGGGGATTGTAAACTGTCTTATAGGTTACTAAAGGCTATGAAACAGATTTCTACTTCTGAATGTGATAGAGGAACAGAGACCAGATTTAACTTTCTACAACAACAAAAAAAAAAAAAAAAACAGAAAAAAATACATATGAATCAGTGGTTTGTTTCAACATTGGACAAAGGCAGTAATTTCCAAGAGAAGGGAAACAAACAAGATGAGCTGGACAATTGCCTCACCTTGATACTTAGAGTTTCTGGGCTGGGGTGCAGAGGAAAAAACTTGGGCAGAACCAAGCATTCTCCCTGAACTGAGGAGGTAGAGTTGAGGATTTTAGGGGAGGGCAAAACAGATAGAATTCCCAAGGCAGAGTATCAGAACTACAGAGAGAGAGAGAGTGAGAGAGAGAGAGAGAGAGAATTCCAGAACCTGAAGAGGGTTCCTTCAAGTCCTTAGCTGTATGGAAACTTCCTGGTGTTGAAAAAAGACTCACCAGAAAGGAGTGGACAGGAAAATTCCTGACATTCAATCAAGATTGAAAATAATTCGTGTTCCCAGAAGTCAGAGGAGAGAAACCTCATAATGAAGGAGGGATCAGATTCAGTACTCGGGAGGATATTGCCTAAAGGAACCAAACTAACCCTGGTCTGAGGGCTGCTGGGACCCCTCCTAACAAAATTTAAATGCAGGCTGAGAAAGGATCACAGTGTTTCCAGATAACTTAGCCAAGTCCAAGAACAAAGTTGAAAATAGTTAAGATAATGGAAAAAAAAAAAGCTTCAATAATTAACACCCAACTTCATGAAAAGGCACAATGTCACCTATCAAAACTTATCAGGCATATAAAGAAGCAATAAAATACAACTCATAATGAGGAGAAAATTTGATCAATAGATCCAGACCTAGAAATGATACAGATGATGGAATCAATAGAAAAGAACATTAAAATAATTACAATAAATATACTACATATATTCAGGAAGACAGAGGAAAGAGTGATTATTTTAAGGAGAGATGTGGAAGATATTTTTTTTGGCTTTCAAATACTTTTTATTACTTAATGAATTTTATTACATTTTATAGGTGTACAACAATCATCACAACCCAGATTTCATAGCATTTCCATCCCAAACCCTCAGTGCATCCCTCCACGCCCCAACCTGTCTCATTTAGAAACTGTAAGTTTTTCAAAGTCTGTGAGTCAGTATCTGTTCTGCAAAGAAGTTCATTGTGTCCTTTTTTTAGATTGAGATGTGGAAGTTTTTTTAATGAGACAAATCAAACTTATAAAAAAGATTACGATGCCTACTATGACAAATACACTGAATGGGACTAATATATCCTTGACACAGCATATGAAAAATTTAGAAATCCAAGCAATTCAACAAACACCACACACATGCACACACACACACACACAAACATGAAGAAAACTATATAAGCCGAAAAAGAGAATGAATTTAAAGCAGCCAGAAAAAAAAAGATAATTTTTTAAAGGGTAAAAATCACAACAGATTTCTTACTGGAAACAACACAAGGGAGAAGAAAGTGAAGCTGTCCCACGAAGTTTTTTCAAATTTACTAATTTTTCTTGTGCTGTGTTAAGGGTCTATTAGTCCCATTCAGTGTATTTTTCATATTAGGCATTGTAATCTTTTTTTACAAGTTTGAATTGGCTCCTTCAAAAAAATCTTCTGCATCTCTCCTTTAAACAATCCTTCTTTCCTCTGTCTTTAGGCAATGGCTTTAAAGTACTGAAAGGAAAAAACCGTCAATCTAGAATTTTTGTACCCAGCAAAAATAGCTTTCAAAAATGAAGGCAAAGTATGGATTTCTTCAGACACAAAAGCTTAAAGAATGTGCTGTCGATAGACAAGAAATGTTAAAGAAACTCCTTCAGGAAGAAGGAAAATGATACCAGATGGAAACTGGATCTAAAGAAAGGAATGAAGAGCTCCAAGAACTGTCTTTTTGAAACAAAAATGGCAGTGTGTTGTATCACTTACACACTTTATAATACATATACCCCCACAAATATAGTCACAGTCAAGTCTACAGCAGTTCCCTGTGATCCCCACTTCCTGTCATCATCCCCTTCCCTGTGTAGGAGATGGACCAGAGACTTGCTTCTAATGAATGCAGTGCAGCAAGAGTGCTGGGACAGCACTTCCAAGTTAGGTTACCGAAGACCATTGACTTGCATCTTGCTCACTCACGCATGATGCAGTCCACCATGCTGTGTGCTACACCGCAGAGAAATCCCTGGGGTGAGGAACTGAAGGTAGCCTCTGGCCCACGGCCATGAAGAAATTGAGCATTTCAGTCCAAGAACTCCCCAGGATCTCACCCGCCACCATATGCATGAACTTAGAAGGAAAGCTTTCCGCAGTCGAGCCTTGTTTTGACTGAAGCCCTGGACCCTTGGCGTGTAGCTCTGTGAAATGAAGCACCTGGCTAAGCTGCACCCCCCAGAAACTGGGAAATAATACACAGTTATTTCTGTGTCACTGAAATAATCCACAGACACCGTGACCCACGGAAACAGGGAAATAGCACATGTTGTTTGAAGCTAACTTTAATTATACATTATTTAAGAGTTAACAAAAGTACAGGGAGCAGATGATAGAAGTTTCAAGAAGAGGAACGTCAACGTGAGCTGTAATTATTGCAGATGACTTTCCAGAGGGCCGAGGACCTAGCAGTAGAGCCAGGCTTTGGTGAAATGATGGAAGGAAGGTGGGGAGGGACAGAGGCAAGGGGCAGAGTATCAGCAGGGCCAGGAAGCAGGAGCTGGTACTATGTGTGGAGGGAAAGAAGTCAGTGCCCAGCATTGGGCAGAGCAGGCTTTCTGAAGAAAACCATCCTCTGCTATCTCTCCAGGGAGACTGCTTCCGGAAAACCTCCACAAAGCAAATTCCTCTAAAGTCTAAAACAAAATTAGCATTCATTTCAAGATGCATCGACACTTCCTAAGTCCTGAAATTAAGCCACTGATACAAAAACAAAATAAAACAAAACACCAAATCCCCTTAAAGTGGACATTCTCAATTCAGTAGGTTTCATGAATTGACGGGGCATGGCCACCCAAGGCAATTTCCCATCATTAATTACTCCCTGATAAGGCTGAATGCCTTTGTTCAGTTCATTTATGGCTATTGCATTACATATACTTAAACCTCGACTGTCCTTTTTTAGCACACAAGACAATAAATCAATAAAAGCAATGCAAATGGTGCATAAGCTCATCACTGCTGTGGACCTGCAGACCGAAAATACTGGGAATGCCTCACCCTTGGGAGGATGACCTCATAGGGGCTCTTGTTTCCTGGCTTCAGCTCCTTGAGAGGTTCACAGAGCACTTCTCATAAATGTGAAGAAATGCATCATCACAAGCCAGAGCAGATATTACATGAACTCCTTTGCACATTCAAATTTTGCAAACCGAAAGGACGTACCTCGGAGTATAACTATAATGGAAAATAAGCTTAGAAGAGAATGCATAGGACCAGGTTAATGAAGAGGTTTCAGCATTAGATTAAAGATCTTGGACTTAACTGGGAGGCTTATAAGAGAAGGGATGAAAGATGTCTTGAAGATTAATCTAGAAGTCCCATCTGGGGTAGAATTAGGCAAGGGAAAGATAGAGTGGGAAGGCGATTTAAGATGCTGTCATGGAGCAGACTGGGTAAGCTTTGATGAGATTCTGGATAAAGGAAATAGCGCTGCAATACCAATCACATTGAATAGTAATAATAGTTAATATTAGTTGAGTGCTTCTTATGTTCCTGGTACCGTTCTAAATGCTTACATTATTTACTATGCATTTAATGTTTATTGACTGTGGAATATATACTGCTGTTATTCCTCGTTTACATTTGAGAAAACTGAGGCCCCAAGAGGTTAAATAATTTGGTCATGGTCACAAAACTAATGAGGAACAGAGTCGGGGTTTGAACAAAGCAGTCAGGCTCCCCATCTGTGTGTAAGCTCTGCAGATCCTCAGCATTGACTCTGCGGGCCCCGGGGTGGTACCAAGAGTGACATTAAAGGAGCCCCGTCCAAGAGGGATCCCGAGTCACCGCCTTCTCGCCATCTCCACGGCCACTACTGAGTCCGGGACAGTGGCTTCTCTTCTCTGACACAGTCTCTGGCTGCTTGCCTGGCTCCAGACTCTCCAGCCTCCAGTCAGTTCTCAGCCCTCATCAGGCTGATCTGCCGAAACCCTAAAGCTGATCACATCACCCTTCTGTTCAAAATTCTTGGAATAAAGCCCAGAGCTCCTCGGTGTCTCATAAAGCCCTACGTGATCTGGTCCTGGGCCATCTTGCATTCTAGGTTGCAGACCCAAGCCTTCATGCTCTCTCATTCTGGGATTTCATCAGTGATACTCTTGCCCTTTAAAATGTTCCTCTGCACTCAATATTTGATAGTAACTTTTAATGGAAAAGAATATATACGTATTCATATATTCATATGTGAGTATGTGTGTATCTGTGTGTATGTATATGTAAACAGACTCCCTTTGCAATATACCTGAAACTGACATAACATTGCAAATCAACTGTACTTCGATTTGTAAAAAGGGGGGAAAATTATATTGTAAAACTACGCTAAAAATGAAACAAAGGAAAACAGAAAAAGCTGTTCTCCATCCTTGCCGCCTTCCCTGCTCTTCACGGACTGAGTTCCGCTGGTCCCTCACATCCCAGCTGGAAGGTCCCATCCCTCGGAGACGCTCTGAGCGCCTGGCCCGTGTGGGCCGTCGGGCCCCTCTGACCTGCGTGGTCGGTGCCCTGGCGCATCGCTGATTATCCAGCGTTAGTAATTGGCTTAGTAATCGGCTCACTTCACGGAATACGACGTTCTGTGAGGTCCGTGGCCTCGTTGGTTATTTTCTCCCCCACGCTTAGCATGGTGTCAAATACATGATGGACTCGAAATAATATTTTCAGCTGAAGGTTTCAGAAGGGCTGAGTGAGGCAGGATAGAGAAAATAAAAGTGCAAAAGAAATCACACTTTTTTTTCAAAGGGGCAGTTTATGTTTTTAACTTCTTTTTGATTGAGGTAACACTGACTTACAACACCGTGTAAGTTTCACGTATACGGCATTCTATTTCTACTTCTGTATACCCTGCAGCATGCTCATCACAGACAAAATTTGGTTTCCATCTGTCACGACACAGTTGATCCCCTTTATCCATCTCACCCACCCCCAACCCTTGCCCTCTGGTAACCACCACTCTGTTCTCTGTACCGGCCGTCTCTGTATTAAACTTTCTTTTAATACATTAAACCCTAACTGCTGCCTTTGGCAGCATCAAGGGAGCATGTAAGAGAATCGTTGTAGAATTGCGGCAGTTTAGATCAGGGCCTGTTGAATTTGGTTATCAAATGTCTTCCAAGAAGAAATGACTGGAATGCAACTGGAATGATGGAATCGGGGCTCATTTGTAAGGCTGAAATCAGACTAGCTAATTTCACCACTCGCTTAAAGGGAATTTTACTTTCTTCCCTTTGCTCAGAGGTGTTTGCCTAGACTGATTGTGGCTTTATTACAGTGAAACAGAAATCAGAATTAATACTTGGCACAGTCCTCTCTAGGTTGGGCATACAATTGTACGTAGAAACCAGAATTAATGTTCTTAGTACAGTTCAGAAAGCGTGCTTGTATCTCTCTCTTTTTTTCTAATTCTACTCTTACTTGCTTAGGTTGTGAGTGAAAGGATGGATTTCAGAGAGAGGGGCCAAAGCTGAAATGCTCTGGATTCGATTACCCAGCAAATAGAAATGCTACTCCTGATCTTGCGAAGAATAATTTTGACTGTCCTCTATATTATTATTTGATAAGGACTTAGTAAAAAGTAGATTTTCTGGATGAAGACTTGCGAATGCAATTACAGCCCCATAGCCTTACCAAGCCAAAGTGCTTCTGCTGCAGCCCTCAGAGACCTGACTAGCAGTTGATAAGTGCTTTTAGGGTAAGATGTGAATCTGTTTGCTGAAGGCAGCCTCTGAGCTGGAAAGGTGTGTCCCCAGAGTCTGGCTGGTGGTAGCCCCTGCCAAGGACATGTATGTGGATGAGAGCTAGGCAATGACCCATCCATTTCCTTCTGGCCAGATAGATGAGGAGTCGTATGTTTGGCTAAGCAGAAAAAATTCTTCCTTTCTGATGGATCATTTACAAAGGTGTGTGTGTCTGTATTCATCTGTAGCTTAACATTTCACCACAACGCAAAGTGATTCCCCCAGTAGCCTCCCCATCTATAGGAATAAGATCTTCCTTACAAAAAGACTTGAAGAATGACTGAAACAGGTAGACAGATCTGGGCCCAAACATCAGGTTTGCCTCCTGTGAGCTGTATGAGCTGTGTGACTTCAGATGAATAAATAAAGAAACATATATATATATTTATAATAGATATTATATATATTATAATTATATAATATATGTGTGTATAAAACATATATATTATGTAATATATATTATAATTATATATAATATATATATTATATTTATATGTAATCCAGCCTCAAAAAAGAAAAGAGACCCTGCCATTTGCAACAACATGGATGAACCCCGAGAACATGGTGCCAGGTGAAACAAACCACACATAAAAAAGAAAAAGAAAACTACATGATCTCACTTGTATGTAAAAACCTAAAAAAGTAGAAGGGGAGTTCCCATTGTGGCTCAGCGGTAACTAAACTGACTAGTATCCATGAGGATGCGGGTTCGATCCCTGGTCTCACTCAGTGGATTAAGGATGTGGTGTTCCCACGAGCTGCGGCATAGGTTGCAGACTCAACTCGGATCCTGCATTGCTGTGGCTGTGGTGTAGGCTGGCAGCTGTAGCTCTATTCGACCCCTAGCCTGGGACCCTCCATATGTTGCAGTGTGACCCTAAAAAAAAAAGTAGAAGCTGGGAGTAGCATGGTGAGGAGGAGGGGGAAGCAGGGAGATATTAATCAACGGGTACAAAGCTCCATATGATAGAGTTCTATTGGATGAATAAGTCTGGAGATCTCAGGTACAGCACGATCGCTATAGTTGATAATATTGTGTTGAATTGTGGAAATTGGCTAAGAGGGTAGACTCCGGGTGTTTTCATCACACACACAGTGCGCTAACTACCTGAGAAGATGACCTGTTAATCAACAACTGTGTTAATCATTCACTGTGTATACGTACATCAGATCATTGTGTTGTACACCGTAAAAATATACAAGTTGATTCTAAAAATAAATAAAAAGAACTCAGATAAGGGGAAGACGGATGACGGAGGTAAGCCCGGAAGAGCTGCTTGGATGGAGAAAGAAAAACCAGCTGATAGTCTTAATTGACTTCAAGCGCAAAACTGAAAAGGCTTCTGGGTTTAGAGGACTGGCACACAGGGGAAGGGACGCCAGGCTGCATATTTAGACCTGGAGATGACTTTTTTTATGGCCACACCCGTGGCATATGGAAGTTCCCAGGCCAGCAATTGAATCTGAGCCACAGCTGCAACCTGAGCCACTGCAGTTGGATCCTTAACCCACTGCACCACAGCAGGAGCTCCCCTGAGAATGACATTTGAATTACAGCCATGAGGTAGAGCTGCCTCTGCCACACATTAAGCACGTGTACCTTTAGAGGGTCCTTGTCTAATCCCGGCAGCGCCAGAGAGAACCGAGGAGTAGACTGGCACAGAATGGGCAGTGTTACTTCCTGAATGATTCCTCTGTAAGCAGCAGTGTTTATCCATTCACTCTAAATAAGGAGACCCAAAGCAGAATCATGCCTCAAGGTGAGCCAGGTTTTATGCAGCTTCCGCGATTCACCCAAGTTAGCTCGCGTCGCCAGAGTTTGTCCTTCCAGACTGATGTGTTTAATAGCATGTGTCAGCAGCGACTGCAGAGTAGCATTTTAATGGGTCCCAAAGATTTTCATCGGAAGATGCTGTGCTCCAGTAACAGTGTCAGTGGCGCCTCCCCAGTTGGCGTCGCTGACACTTGGCTTAGCAGAGGGGGCTGTGCTGCAGGCATTTAAGAGATACTGAGGGTCACAGCCATTGGAGGTTAGTTAACAAAGGAAACCCTGAAGATGATGTGTATGTGGCTGTGTGTACCCAAGTAGTGATTTATGTTATTTTCAGCTGAGATGCAAACTCCATGGGTAAGGAGAATAGGCTGCTGCCTTCTGGAATCGTGAGTGTGTTGGGAAACAAGAGCATAAGAGGCTCTGGATTTTTAGGCAAATTAAAGTCAGAGTGCTTCTTTACACAGGTGACAAATTAGACAATAATTATTCACATTACATGAGGATTCACCGTGGAATTCCTTCAAACAGCCAGTTCCCCTCATCGCTTAACGTATTTGATTAAAATTCATTACCCACAACACCTCTTAGGTAAAGCATGGTTCCTCCTATTGATTTCAGTGGACTCAGTTCATTATGAGGAACGTTTCTGCAGAGAATATTCCGTCTTACATAGTTAATAGGTTACCTAATGATGCATAAACCAGAAGCAAGAAGGGTCCTCCCTTAGCTTATGTGAGCTCTTAGTGACTGCAGCTCCCTAGTGACCGACTCCAGCTATTTATTTGGAAACAAATGGACCCCCGGTTCCTGCTCCTCCCCAGGGATGGCCCACCGACCTTGGACCACATCCTGGGTGACAGTAAAACTCAAGGTTCTCTCTCTGGAGCCTCTGGGGATGAGCTGGGTCTGGCTGAGCCTGGCTCCGTCCCTAGCTTTCATCTTCCACCCAGTCCTAGTTCTGAAAAGGACCCTTTTCAGCAGAGAGGCCAAGCACAGCACTGAGGGACCCTTATGGGGAAACGGGTTAATAACCAGGGGAACTGGGTCTCAAAGCGGAGAAGTAGTTCATCCAAGGGACCATGGCCTTGACCCCCACACGCTGTATAGATAGGCTTCAGGGCTTCAGATTCTGCCACAGCACTTCCGGCCTTGAACTTGACTCAGTGAGTAGCAAGTTCATTCTCATGTGCATGTTTGTAGGGGAGAGTGATCTTCAGATTCTAGGAACTTGGCCCTGACACTGTGAGTTTTTAGGCTTACAGTTTTAGTGTAGTTTTTGTCGTTTAGGAGGCAGCTTAAAAAGCAGAAAGAGGACTAAAGGGCAGAAATGATCATTAATGAATGAATACCTTACTTCAGTGTGTTAGTTAATAGCCTACTCATTCCGTCCACTGCTTGTTTATTCCCTTCCGCCTTCATCTTTTGGGGCTGCCGTAACAAAACTAGGTGGTTTCTAAATAACAGAAATTTCTTTTTCACAGCCCTGGAGGCTGGAAGCACAAGATCATGGCACCAGGGCCCTCTTCCTGGTGGATGGTTGACACTCGCACGTGGTGGGAGAGGCTGGGGGTCCTGTGCGGACTCCTTCCTAAGGGCACTAATCCTCTTCCTAAGGGCTCCACCCCTCATACCTAAGCACCTCCCAAAGACCCGCCCCCTAATACCGACCCATTCAACATTAGGATTTCAATATGTAAATTTAGCAGGGACGCAAACATTCAGAGCACAGCAGCCGCCTTTGGGCAGACTTGACAAAAGAGACCCACTGTGGGTGGGCAAAAGGTGGCAGAGGAGGAAACAGGACCCTGCCGGTATCAGAAGTCTTTGTTGGGAAGGCCAGGTGCAAAAGGCCCTAAGGGTCAACAGTCTGGAGGGGAAAATAGAGTCTGACTGCAGCTGTCAGTGGAAAGGCTCTGTGACATATGAGGCAGATTTCTGTCTTTTCTAGGATGCCTTCCTCCACGTTGCTGAGATATCCGTCTTCCTGGCCAGAGCAGGCACTCAGGACGTATTTGTCCAAGTGGACCTAGACAAACAAAAGTCTAATCAATGTTTTTTAAAGTAAACTGCTAAGTGGTGCTTCAAATTGAAAAATCAGTAGGATTCTAGTGAGTGTGTCTTGCTCATGCCTTATGACCCTGACAAAGGCGGGCCAGCTTGTCTAACAAAATCAAGGCACGGGTCCCTGATGTGTATTGAAGGCTCTCTGCTCTGCTGCCCAGTCTACTGCAGCCACTTCGCCTCCTGCGTGTTCTCATCAAGATTCGTGATGCAAACTGCCCCACGAAGTTTCTAAACTTTTTTTGAATAAAGTGGAAAAATACAAGTCACATTTAGCTGTGGGTTTTTTTGGGGTTTTTTTTCCCCCTTTCTGATATGTTCTGTGGGTGTGTGAGGCAGCTCAGCTTTCATAGCATCAGCCTAGAGAACACTTCCGGGAATCCTGACAGGTCCAGCCGCCGACTGCTTTGTTGAAGGATGTGGGGAGAGCTGCATCCCTGAGGCTCACAGCTGATGCCAGAAGGAGTGAGAGTCTCCCTCTGAGGTTGCCTCGAAAATGCCTTTGAAAAATCATTAGCAGATTAAAGGAAGTGAAGGCATTTGAACCCAGGTTTCAATCAGACAGAGGTCCACATGATAGCCTAGTATTTATCAAGGTCTTACTTTGTGCCAGGCATTGTTATAAGCATTTTTCACATCATCTGTACTGAAGTAATGGAAAACCCGACCAACTTAATCTCCAAAGGCATTTTTTTCCTTATTTAGTAGGAAAGATCAACAGCATCATCAAGGAGAAAGGATATTTCTCTCTTTCCCTTCCATCATCCCTGGCGGATTGACCTTCATCCTTGGTTTCTCAAGATGGCTGCCACTGCGCCAGACATCACATCTGCATTAAAAGTAATAAGGAGAGGGGAAGAATAGACACCAAGAGAATTTCTCTTTCTTATGTGTATTTTTTATGAGGAAGCAAATTTTTTTCCAGAAGCCTCTTAGCCAATAGGTTGATATCCTAGCAACTTAATTTTGCAGAACTGGGGGCACATAGGCATTTCTAGATGTAAAGGAGGCTTGGGAGAGAGAGCATTTTGCTTTTATGGCTTCTGTAGGGAACCTGGCAAGGGGGGGATTGGGAATGGCTATTGGGGTAGTCAAGCAACAGTGTCTGCTGAATAGGGATTATTTATTGAATCCTCACAATAACTCTCTGAATGGAAATAGTGTTGTCATCCCAAGTTTGCAGATGAGGAGACAGTAATTAAGAGCCCCCTCTGCTCCATCCCCCATCAGAGGAAGCTTCTTCAGAGTCATGTTCCCAGATTCGGAAGCGTGTTGGCCCTGGAGTCAGCCCGGCCCTCTGGCCTGACCCATGGTGATCAAGGCAAAGAGGAAGACAGGAGCTGATTGCCTTTCGTGGCGTTAGCCTGTGGGCAGGCCAACTGCCTCCAGTCCGACCAGTCAGAACTCCAGCGTGCGTCTGCCCCGGGGTGCCCCGAGAACTGTCCTTCCAGAGGCAGATTTCCACGGAGCTGACCGCCTAAAGAGCACCAGCCCTTCGTGGAACAAGACGTCACGGTCGGTGCACCCGCTGAGCCTGATACAAATCGGGAGAAAGAGTAGGAAGGGCTGGGAAGGCGGTGGAGCAGCCACAGCAAGGCTGCCGCAGGCATCTGGGCAGTTCTCGGCCTCCAAAAAATCCTCCGAAGAAAACGGTTCAGAGTCCAAGCAGGCTGAGATTACGGGCTCTCTCAACTTCTGGGACTTTCCAGGGGCTGCAGGATACCAGAAATGACACGACTGTGATTTGGGCCTGTGGGTGGCGGGGTGGAAGGAAGAGGTATGGCCTTTGACCTGGCAAGAGCTGGCAGCATTTTGCAACACTCAAACGCAAAGACTTCTTTTTTTCCTTTTCAATCGCTTGAGACACTTTTTTGACATCTCAGCATCGGATCGGATTGAGCAAACTGGAGAGGGAGAGGGATGGGAAGCTGAATGGGACACCCTAAGCATGTGGCCCTGGGGCAACCAGGGAATGTGGAGAGGAGAGAGTCACAGCTTCAGCTCTGGGTCCCCAGAGGAGGGGCCGCCTTGGCTTAAAGTCCGTCCAGATGATCTGAGAAAAAGAAGGTCTGCGTCTGTGTGACTGGGTCACTTTGCTGTACAGCAGAAATTGGCACAACACGGTACATCAATGATACTTTAATTTAAAAAAAGAAAGAAGAAAAAGAGAATGTAGGCACCGTGTTCAAATCCTGATGGGTGGATTTTTCATTCTTCAGACTAATATAGATCTGCAGCAGGCCACATACCTAAATGTTGAAATACGTCTAAAAAACACTGAACAAGATTAGGAAAATTGCATCATGAGAAAAGAGCTGAAGGTTCCCCCGAGACCGTCTGTTAGAACTCTTCATTTGATAAATGAGAAACTAAGAAATTTGATTAGCACGTGTAGGTGCACTGGGGGGACGGCAGGCAGAGTCACACTCTCTGTGGGGAGGGCCCTGTGTGCTCTCTCGCCACCCGGGGCCCTGCACCTGCTGAGACCAGGCCCACCACGGAGCCCGGCAGTGGTGTTCAGAGGTTCCCTGCCACCTGCAGGAGGCATTAGGTCATCTTCCTCTCCCAGGCGGCTCTTCCACGGCCTGCAACCGGGTCCACCTCAACCCCAGAGCAGCCTCCTATGGTCTCTCTCTCCCCATTGCCCGGCCCTGCGGAAGCCCAGCAGTTCCCTCAGAATTGGGGCCATCTGCCTGCATCCTGGCTCGGCACAGCCTCCTCCTGGGGCCCGACCACCACAGTCGGGCCCCCAACTTAAAAGATAATGAGTTTAGAGGAGATTTGACTGACAAAAGACAGATGCTGGCTCTGGTGAAAAGAAAAAAAAAAAAAAAAGGAAAATGGTGCATTTTCTTTCCCCGGGAAGTACAACGTTCTTCACAAGTGTTACTCGCTCATAAGCACTCAGGGCCCTCGGGGGGAGCCTGGTGACACCATTAGCCCCGATTTCATGAAGAGAAAAATCAGTCGAGTCATAG
This sequence comes from Catagonus wagneri, assembly GCA_004024745.2. Classification (NCBI taxonomy): domain Eukaryota; kingdom Metazoa; phylum Chordata; class Mammalia; order Artiodactyla; family Tayassuidae; genus Catagonus; species Catagonus wagneri. The sequence goes on along the minus strand of PVHT020000886.1, from coordinate 17,182,635 downwards.
GCCACGTCTGCGGGTTCTGATGCGGTGGCTGGAAACCAGAAGGTCTTTTCGTCTTTGGCGACTAGAATTGTGTGTCATTTCCATCAGCGGGACACTCAGGAGAATATGGCTTTTCTGCTCCAAAACAAGTGTCTTCTTAAACCGAGTGTGCTGGCTCCGGGGCCTGTGCGTGCTGTCTAGACATAGGCGAGCTCTCAAAGGCCATGTGGTTGGGCCAGACTCTGATTAGCCATGGTTTTGCAGATCTTAACATGAACCTTCTAGAGTGTGGAGTGCCCTCAGCAGCCCAGCCAGAGGCGACATGGGGAATTTTTGTGACTGCGAGTGTCCCAAACAGTAGTTTCACTCGAACTAAGCAACACTAAGAACCAGCTCTCATATTATAATATACATGTTAAGATTATTTCATACTCTCTTTAATACTTGCTGAAGTTCATTGCAGTGATGGTGAGGCCTGCCCGTGTTTGGGCCACTGCTTGATGGCCAGCGTTTCAAGAGCTGGTGACTCTGGTCTGTATCGCGCACAGAGAGAAGAAATGCCTGCAGGTGCCAAAGTGGGGACAAGCAAGCAGAAAATAGCAAAAGTATGTTTCGAGACCTACCCAGCGTTTCTCATCAGCTGGTAGTTCTTTTGGAACTTACTGATCAGTCCGAGGGAAGATGTGTTTCTGCTCTCATGGCCCATCCTATCAGCCAGAGAACATTTCCATTTCTCAAAGGATAGAAAAGTCAGGTTTATACTTGTTGAATATTTATTGAGCACTTTCTCTGTGCCAGCCACTAAGGTGCCAAGGGCAGCCTCAGTCCCTATTGTTAGGGCTCCCGGGCTGATGAGAGATGAGCATGGGGAGAAATGGCTCCAGAGAAGGTGTGCCAGGCTTAGTGCTGTGGCCGCACAGAGGAGAGGGGCCCCGTCAAGTTGGAGAATCTTCGGAGAGCAAACCCAGGGTGGGAAAAACAGCGAGGCCAAGGCAGGGAGGCAGACTGGGATATTTCAGGAACACTCATGGAATCAGATGGCCAGGCTCTCGGGGCTCAGGAGAGGGGGAGCTCAGAGATCATAAAAAGTGTTATATAGAAGTTCCCGTTGTGGCTCAGGGGGCTAAGAACCCGACTAGTATCCATGAGGTTGCAGGTTCCATCCCTGGCCTTGCTCAGTGTGTTAAGGATCTGGCATTGCCCTGAGCTGTGGTGTAGGTCACAGACACAGCTCAGATCCTGCATTGCTGCGTCTATGGTGTTGGCCGGCAGCTGCAGCTCCGATTAGACGCCTAGCCTGGGAACCTCCATATGCCGCAGGTGTGGCCCTAAAAAGCAAAAAAAAAAAGCGCCTTCTCCACCCCAGCGCCCCTACCCTAGCACGTACCAAGGAAAGGCCATGTGAGGACACAGCTAGAAGATTGCCACTTGCGAGCCAGGAACAGAGCTCTCATCAGAATCTGAACTGTCCCACACCTTGATTGGACTTCCCAGCCTCCAAACTGTAAGAAATAAATGTTTGTTCTGGCAGCCTGAGCTGAGCAGGACAGCAGGCGTTGTCTAGCGTAGTCGTGGCGCCTAAGCCTTGGATGTCTTCATGCGGAAAGAAGACCCCCCTCAACGTACTCAGGGCAGCCTGGAATCTAAATCAAATAAGGCAAAGCAGAGGCTTTTAGTGCCTTGTTCAAGTGAAGAGGACCAGTGGTGTCCCCCGACTTCTGCATGTTGTTTGTTAAGAGTAGGAATTACCCGGATTAGACTGGAAAGTACTTTACTTAGGTGCTAAGTCGGTGCCGTGGGAATGAAAGACTTCAGTCCTCCTTGGGAGCAGGAAGGGTAGGAGTTACCAAAAGAGTATCTGAGTTAAACAAACAAACAAAAAAAATGGATGTCTCCGGCCACAAAACCAATTCCTGGAGCATGCCATTTTCAGCACCGGAACGATTTCCAGAGTAGGGCTTTTAGCACCACTGGAAATGACCGTGCAAGTGTCACCCTGAATGACACACTTTAATCGCGTCTTGTGTGTTCTCATCCTTGGAGAACCCACTCACATGTTATCTCTTCCGTGACTTTTCTAAAGGTCTTTTGAAAATGACTTTATATAGTTTTGCATGCCGTGGTCCCCATACAGAATTGATTCGTCTTTCCTTGGGGCTCCCATCACAGCTTGCTTTCACTTCCGTAAGGTGTTTATCAGGTCATATTACAGGAAGTTAAGTGCCCTTTCTGTCCTGCTAAATAGTGAACTCTCGGAGGGCAAGGCCATGGACATAGAAGCCGCTCAATAAAAACTTGAATGAATGAATGATATGAATGAAATGAATGAAGTCATGCTCCCTTGCATATTACTCATCCCTCAGTCCTCCCACGATTCCTAAGGCCCTGACGCGGCTGCCAGAGTAAGGCTCTCTCCTCCTCCATCTGCCCATCTATTATTTGATGTTATGAAGACTAGTTAAACATTGTCATTTTGGGGAGCCTCATAATCTGTAATGAGTCATGGGAGCTACTAGGATGCAGAGTGAGTAAGTTCTAAGGTCATGTATGAAGATTCAGTGTTTTAATAACATTTGCTCCAACCGTTGCCTTGCCCATATTTCAAAGACCTCTTGATTTTGTTGACAAAATCAAGCCTGAAATTGCTGACACCTCACAGCTGCCAAAAGTCCACCGGGGTCGCGTGGACTCTTAGGTGGCCTAATTTGGGAGGTCTGCCCCCCTCCTTACTAGGAGAGTAACTCTCCTGTAGTTTATGGTCTTGACCCACCTCTTTTAAATAAAATATAACCAGCCATTCTGATAACAATCCAACTGTTAAATTCAGTTAAATATTGAGAAAACTGTTTCCAGGGGATTTTCTAGTACCGCTTTCTATCAGCCACTGAGTCTGTCGTGCAGCTGAACCCCAAGGGCCTGCGTTCCTCTAAGTTCCTCTTGGAATTTTCTTGGTGAAAGTGACATGACGGTAAAGACTCGGGGTTAGAATTGGGGATAAATGGTTCTAGTTTCAGAAAATACCTCTAAACCTTAGATTCCTCCCTCCCCTCAGCTTTTAATTTGGGAACTCGCCCTTTCCTTACACTATTGTTCACCCCAGGGAGGCAAGTCCATAACCCTTGGATCCCTGTGCATGGTTGGAGAGCTCACAACCCGGAAGCAGGTAACAACCAATCAGTGAATGCCTACGTCAGAGCACAGCCAATCAGTGAGCCCCCCTGACAGGGACTAGCCAATCAGACAGCTCCTCCAGCTTTGCACTCACCCAATGCACAGGGTGAGCGTCCCCGCGAGCGTTGTGGAGCAGCCCTGCGAACAAACCAGACTTACTCTCCTAAAGTCAGTTCCTAAGAGTGTGTCCGTTTTTAGGGGCACAGCTTTAAGCAGCAGGAGAGAAAGTTAGTTCGTGTCATGTATTGGCTGGACTTGTGTTGAACTGACCCCACTAATTGCCCCTGCTGAGCTTTCAGGCTGGTTCCTGCTGAGAGTCACAAAGCGGGGAGAGAGCAATTAGTGGGAAGAAAATATTTTACAAGTCACCTTCACGATTGCAAAGGCACAGTGCCAAATGAGACAGACCTTTGAAAATATTATAAAACAGCTTTGCCTCTCGGGTTTTCGTACATTAACCACCTTTGTATTGGCTCTTCCACAGGACTACGGGTGCAGGGCGTGTCTGCATCAACCCTCTTGCCTGTTTCTCTTCCCACAAAGATCACCCCTCCAACAGCCGTCTGGACCAGCGCTCCGCAAAGCCCTCCTGCCTCCGCTACCAGTGGCGCGCCCAGCACCGCGGTCCTCCCGGTTGTAGCCTCGGCCCTGACATCTCCACCCACTAAGAACGTCTCCGTAGAGCCCCGAGCAGAGGGGCCCATCAGCCCAGCCTCCCACTCGGAAAGCACAGACACAGACCCCTCACCAACAAGCGGTGGGCTCCACTTAACAGCCACGCCCGAGGAACACAGCTCGGACACTCCCGAGGCCAGCGTGCCAGCTACGGGGTCGCAACCCGCGGCCGAGTCTCCCGCACTCACCTCCCCTCAAGCGCCAACCTCATCACCCGCAACCCCCTCACCCTCACCGCCGGAGGTTCCTTCTCCCTCCGACAGCACCAGCAAGAGCTCCACGGAGACCAGCACCAAGCCCACAGGAGCCCCGACCACCCCGGGGTCCCCAGGGGAGGAGCCCAGCACTGGACACACGCCCACTTCGCATGCCTCAGCGGTGCCGACGCCCACGGAGACCACGTCCCAGGCAGCTGTGCCCTCCAAAGTGACCTGTATGCGGACAGACAGGGAGACCACCGCTGTCTCCCCCAGGGTGATCATGCAGGGAGTGGAGCATGCGCTAAGCTCAGGTGAGTCTCCCGAAGGCCCCTGAGATGCTGCAAGTGCTATTCAGTTAACCCACAATGGAATAAGCTTGCATTTGGGTCCCGAATTCTAATTTGCAAGCCTAGCGGAATTATAGTTCCCGAGAGTTTCCAAGAGTGCAAACTTTATGGTTACTCCCAATAATTTCGCCCGTGATAGTCCATTAATTGCGGCCAGTCTTTGTGATTTTTCGTCCCCTGTGTCACAGGGAATGTAAATAAATAAGACTGAAGAAGCATGGCTTTGGGTTGAGCTTCCTAAGTTTCAGTTCTGGCTCCTGACCTTGGGCAAGTTACTTTGTGCGCTTATTTTTCCTCATCTGTAAAATGGGGATAAAATAGGCTCTATTGCACAAAGTTCTTGTGGAGATTAAATGAAATGATATACAAGTTGCTTAGAACAGTTCCTGGCAGGGAGTAAGTACTCAGGAAATGTCGGTCATTATTATGATTTTGGCTCCCTGTATTAGCAAAGTGTTTACCCCATGGAAACAGTCAGAGAAAGTAGGGTAGGGAGTGGAGAAGATGTGCCAATTTAGAGTCACTGATATTTTATGGGAAAGACAGTAAATTTCATGGAATGTCACTTTGTATTTATTCTCCCAGCAAATGCTGTGAAGTTGGTATGGTTTTTATCTTGATTATGCAGTCTTGGAAATTATGATGGAGCAAGATTAGGGTCTTTTCTGAGGTCACGTGCATCTGACGCTGACGTGAAGACTGCAAACTTTGGGGCACGGGGCAGGAAAAGGTCTTAGTGGGAACATTTGGCCTCTTGATTAAGAAACAGGAGGTGAGAACAGCCAAAAGGGAGAGGGGGAAATAAAGCTTTGGCCCCTTAGCTGGACGGTCCTGGCGGGGACCTGGACCCAGAGGGCACTGTTGAGGACTGAGCCACACAGGACTAGCTGGAGTCAAAGACAGGGCTGTGACTGAGGAGAAATTAACAGCCTTTAACAAACAATAAATAACCACTCTGAATGGAAGCTGGTAAACAGTGGAGGTGGAAGAAAACAGAGCTAAGATTAACAAGACATAACTCTTCCTGGAAGCGATTACAGTTTACTAAAGTGTAAAGTCCCAAAGAGTTGCAAATCCTCCTTTCAAAGGCCTAGTTTATATCAAGGAGAGTCCCAACACAGAAGAGACAATCGAATTGGGCTAAAGGAATGAATTACAAGGGTACAGCTGTGCTGTAAGAAAACCACGGGAGATCATAATTGCAAAGCCCAGGAGGAGAGAATCGTAACCAGAACCCAGAAGGAGTCTTGTGGAATAGACCATGGGAGGAGCCGTGACTCAGGCAAGGGACACAAGGAACCCAAGGTTAACCTCTAGGAGGGACAGGAATCAATACTCTCCTCCACGTCCAGCCCCCCTTCCCTCTGAGATGCAGCCAGAAACCAAGGACACGGTGGATCAAAGTAACTGAGCAACCACTGGTCTGTTCTCCACGCCCATGAATTTGTTTCTTTTCTGTAGATAAGTTCATTGGTGCCGTATGCTAGATTCCAGATATAAGTGATATCATATGGTATTTGTCTTTCTCTTTCTGACTCACTCCATTTAGCATGAGAATCTCTGGTTCCATCCATGTTGCAGCAAATGGCATTATTTTGTTCTTTTTTGTGGCTGAGTTGTATTCCATTGTGTTTATATACCACATCTTCTTCATTCATTCATCTGTCGATGGACGTTTAGCTTGTCTCAGCTATTGTGAATAGTGATGCAGTGAACATAGAGGTGCATGTATCTTTTTAAATGAAAGTTTTGTCCGGATATATGCCCAGGAGTGGAATTGCTGGGTGATATGGTAGTGCTATATTTAGTTTTCTGAGGAACCTCCATACTGTTTTCCACAGTGGTTGTACCAATGTACATTCCCACCAACAGTGTAGGAGGATTCCGTTTTCCCCACACCTTCTCCAGCATTTGTTATTTGTAGACTTATTAACGATGGCTATTCTGACCTGTGTGAGGTGGTCCCTCATTGTAGTTTTGATTTGCACTTCTCTAATAATTAGTGACATTGAGCATTTTTTCATGTGCCTGTTGGCCATCTGTATGTCTTCTTTGGAGAAATGTCTATTTAGGTCTTCTGCCCATTTTTCGATTGGGCTGGGTTTTTTTGGGGGGGTGTTGCTGTTGAATTGTATAAATTGTTTGTACATTTTGGAGATTAAGCCCCTGCCGGTTGCATAGTTTGCAACTATTTTTCCTATTCCATAGATTGTCTTTTTTTTTTTTTTTAATGGTTTTCTTTGCCGTGCAAAAGCTTTGGTTGATTTTTGTTTTTATTTCTATTGCCTTGGGAGACAGACCTAAGAAAACATGTGTACGGTTGTTGTCAGAGAATGTTTCGCCCATGTTCTCTTCTAGGAGTTTGATGGTGTCCTGTCTACATTTAAGTCTTTAAGCCATTTGATTTCCTCAACTTAAAGCCAACAGGGCTAAGAGACACAACATGAGTGACAGAGCTGGGTCATGAACCACAGAAAATTGGGCTCTGAGGGACCAGATGAGGGAGAGAGAAAGGAATCTAGGATTAGCCCTCGGTTTCTGAGGGAGGGGAAGAAATCGGTAATTCATCTGATCCACAGCACAACGGAGACGCCTCAGGGCCACCAAGTGGAGGGCCTGAGTTAGCGGGCAGCTGGGTGGCAATATGTCTTTAGTTCAGTGAGACGGAACAGGAGTAGAACTTTACATCCTGAGGTTATCAGCATGTGGGTGGCATTTAAAGCCATGAGTCACAGGATGAGGGCATCTCAGGAGCAGGCGTGGAGAGAGATGAACCCGTGTCATCGCTCACATGAGGGCTTTATTAGCCCCGTGACTGAGCTCACTACTCACCCCACCCTCACTGGAGGGATCCTTTTCACGGCCCAGGGCAGATCCTGTCCCTCCTCGGCCCTAATACTCGATTCACTTTCCCCACGGAATCTGAGTACGAAGCCGAGCCCGTGTCATGCCTGCAGTGCTCACATACTCTGAACCCATCCACCTGTCTGCTGTCACCTGCCTCCACTTTCACCGGCAGACACACTGGCCTTCTTGCTGCCTCTTGAACAGGCCACACGCACTCTGGCCCCAGGGCCTTTGCACTTACCGTTCCCTCTGCCCAAAACAGCGTCCGGCCAGGTCTTTAATAGTTCACTGCTTGTCATCAGGGAACACTGCATCTGTCATCTCCTCAGGAACTTTTACTTCTACTCTGTCCCCAACAGCAGTCCTATCACGATGGATCCTTTGACCTGCTTTGCTCTTTTTTTTTGGATCACTTACCACTTTCCGCCATTATCTTATTTACCTGGTGAGCAGGTGTCTGTTTTCGGCCACAAGACCGTCAGCTGCATGGAAGCAAGGACTTTGTTCACAAAGAGGAAGATGTAAATTACATCCTCAGCCCCTGGAGCAGGGCCTGACCAACATGGTAGACCTGCAAGAACATTCGTTAAATAAATGAATGAAAGAGTCAATCAGCAATACCAGGGAATCTGGTTAATCTCTCTGAGACTTGGTCTTCTCATCAGTAAAATGCGATAAGGGTAGAACCCCAATGATGGGGTTGTTAAAAAGTTCAGTTGAGGGAGTTCCCACTGTGACTCAGCGGTTATGAACCCAACTAGTATCCATGAGGATGAGGGTTCAATCCCTGGCCTCACTTATGGGTTAAGGATCTGGCGTTGCTGTGAGCTGTGCTATAGGTTGCAAATGCAGCTCAGATCCCACATTGCTGTGGCTGTGGTGTAGGCCAGCAGCTGCAGCTTCAATTTGATCCCCAGCCTGGGGACTTCCATAGGCTGTGGGTGCGTTCCTAAGGAAAAAAATTTCAGAAGTTTAGCTGAGATAAGAAATACCCAGCACAACAGCTGTTGAGCCATGGCTCAGTTGATGCCTGTGCTGGTAATTTTACCGTTATTTACTGCTATCATCAGCATTATTATTATTATTACTGTTACCTGTTACTGTGTTTATCATAATGAAGAATGCCCACTCTCTTCAACAAAACTTTCTTTGAGCTTTTACTGTGAGTCAGGCAGCACGCTAGGCACTTGGAGTTGGGTCATAAATAAGACAGTGTCCCATGTGCACGGCGTGGCAAGTAGCCTGGTCTGGTGATCCTGGGATGAGCAGAGGAGGACACTGCAGAAGAACCAGGAAGGATGATTTCAGGGCAAGTGTGAGAGGATCTTAAGTAGCGGGATGAGACAGTTTACTTGACAAGCCTTTGGGTCTGGGGAAATGTTGAGGTTTATCCTTTCAAGAGAATTCAAGGGGCAGGAACACATATGTATAAACTGCAGGGAGTTCAGGATTGGAACTATATGGACCAGTTTATACCTGGTTTCTGGTTTGTCATTGTCACTGACAGCCCGTGTCACTTAACTATTCTGACTTTAAGGGCTCATCACTCTAAAGTAAATACAAGAGAGAGAATCTTTTCAAGGTTTTTTTTTTTTTTTGGCTTATCATACCATGAAAATTGTTTATTAGAATTATTCTAGAGCATTATGGAAAATAATATAAGAAAAAATGTACATATATATGACTATGTGTGTGTGTGTGTGTATATATATATATATATATATGACTGGCTCCCTTTGCTGTACAGCAGAAATTTGCACAATATTGTAAGTCAACTGTACTTTAATAAAGAAAAAAGAATTATCCCCAGCCAAAGAAATGAAGTTCATATTCATATGAGGCTGAGAATATACATGTTCCAAGACTTGGACTAGCGATGGACACGGGTGGTCCCTCATCTAATCTTCAGAACATTCCCGTGAGGTGAGCTGGATGACACCTGTTCTAGAGGTGACAGAATAGGCCCAGAGAGTTTAAGTGACCTAAGTTCTGACTTGAGTGACCAGACCAGGATTCAAGTTCAATTCTCCTAAGTGACGCTAAGTCAAGCCTTCCTGCCACTGTATCCATCCTCCCTGAATTGGTAGAAATGAAAAGCTGGGAAGGACCTACAGCCTCCAGGCCCGCTGTGGAGGTGAGCTGTGTGGAATATTGTCAGACGCCTGGAGCCACCAGCCAGGCCTGCGGGTGGGTCTGCCCCATGGGAGAAGCAGGTGGCGGCTGCAGCCCCCTCTGCCATCCGAAAGTGGCTGCGCGGAAGAAATGAGTTTTCGCTTTTGTTTTTCAGTTTTTGTTTTGTTTTTAAAGGAAGGGGGAGAGAGAGAGATGTGATGTGTTAAATATGGGTCGTCTTGAGTTATTAGATCAGAGTTCTTTGAGGGTGGAAGCTATGACTTGGGTCTGTTTGTGACTCCCTGAGCTAATTTGAATGATGCTTAAGAGGTGAACTTATATTGCACAGCAAATGCTCTTCAGATCGTCACCAGTTCTTGCATGTGCAGACTTTAAAATTATAGTCACTCTGCTTATTGCAGCTGGATATCCTCTCTCTCTCTCTCTCTCTCTCTCTCTCTCTCTCTCTCTTTTGGTCCTTTTAGGGCCACACTCTTGGCATATGGAAGTTCCCAGGCTAGGAGTCAAATGGAACCTGCAACTGCTGGCCTACACCACAGCCACAGCAACGCAGGATCCGAGCGGTGTCTGCAGCCTACACCCAGCTCACGGCAACGCCAGGTCCTTAACCCACGGAGAGAGACCAGGGATAGAACCATATCCTCATGGTTACTAGTCAAGTTCATTACTGCTGAGCCACAATAGGAACTCCTGGATGTTCTCCTTTGTCTATAAAATCCAAGTAGCCACTGGTCTTATGCTGTTGTACACTTTCCATTACAAAGAGAAGGATGTGTCATTGTGAAAATTGATGACCGTCTCTGAATTTTAAATTGCTGTCTGACTCCATATTTACTCATTTTGAGCTGCGCTGATAAACACCCTGAAAGAAAGGGCACTAGGCGGGCACAGCTGTCTAGTCGTCTCTGCATCCAAACCCCGCAAGGGACTTTCAGCTGTACAAAACCCGCCAGCTCTTAAGACGAATATATATTTGAAAAAAATGAATTAATTCCTAGGAAAGGTGGAAGCCTAATTTTTAAAGAGTATGTAGAAAAATGTTAGGCGTGAAAAAAATGTGTTGTATAAGTTAATGACCATTATATTTAGATGATGTATTCAAAATATATTTGGAGTTTCTGCTGTGGCCCAGTGGGTTAAGGATCTAGCGTTGCCTCAGCTGTGGCATACGTCACAGCTGCAACACACATTTGATCCATATGCTGTGGGCGAAGGCAAAAGAAGAAAAGAATATACATATATAGAGAGAGAGAGAGAATCATGATTTAACCAAAAAAAAAAGTAAAAGAATGTTAAACATTTGCTGATTGGATTCTTTCAGTTTTCCCAGAACACATGAGGAAGCAATAATCCTAAAAAGGATTGCACCTGTCTTAGGTTCAGTTTTACAAATATTAAATCACAGTGTGTGCCCAAGCCTGGCCTCTAACAGTGAATGGTACCAGTATCTTTTATTTCAGTCCTGCTTCTGTCCCTGCGTTCTTTCCATCACTGAGGACCGCTGGTTTGAATTCTTAGTAGCTCCCCAATTCGTCCCCTTCTCTTCACTCTCATTCCTATGTCAAAGCTCCCCATAATCCTACCGTCGCAGCAGCTGGCCCCTCCACGTCCGCCTCTGCACCACCAGTCTCCCCATCTTTCCTGTTCTGCACACAGCAGCCAGAACGGTGATTAAACAGAAATCTGATCAGGACTCGCATCACCTCCCCGCCTGCAACATCCCCGCCGCTCTGGGGCATCCACGGCTCTGAGGATGAACCCCACGAGCCCACAGCGCCCTGCCTCCTCGGCGCACCAGGCCTGCCTCATCTCAGCCCTGCCCCGCCCTTTCTGCATCTCCCATGCCGGCTGGCTCTCGGGGCCCTGTACCTGTGCATCATCCTGTTGCCACAGTGCCTTTCCTCACCTGGATGCTTCTACCTGGACCCTTCCCACAGCACGTCAGCGCAGGCGCTTGATTTCCCATTCATTCCTCGGGTCTCAGTTCAAACAGCAGCTCTTAGGATGTCTCTGCTGGCGCTCTCAGTCCAGCTCTGATTTCCCGGTTACCAACTGCAGCAATTCACCTGTATCTCCTCTTCACAGGGTACAGTCTTTGTTCAGTGCTCCCACTGCTTTTCCAGGTACCTGATGGGAGAGGTCTTGTCTGTTTAGGCTCATAAATATATATTTATATTTATATATTTACCTATTTATATTTACATATTTACATATTTATATTAAATATAATATTTACCATAATATATTGAACGTCCCCAGCATCTAACAGTGTCTGGCTCAGTGTAGGTGCCCTCGATAAATGTTTGATGAATGAGTAAACGAATGACTTCTAATAACTACCTTGAGACAGTAAATCCACGTATTTTCTTAGCCACATAAATCTTAACCTTTGGATTGAAAGTGAAGAAGAATTAAACATGTTCACCTGACATCTTGATCTGTTCAGGTGGCTCTAACAAAAATACCACACACTGGGCGGTCTGACCACAAACATTTATTTCTCACAGTTCTAGAGGCTGGAAAGTCCAAGTTCAAGACACGAGCGTTTCTGGTTCAGAGCTGGTGACTTCCTGCTGTGTCCTCACTTGGGCCAGGGGCTGGGGGGGCTCTCTGGGGTCTGTTTTCTAAGGATGCTAGTCTAGTCCCGTTCACAAGGGGTCCATCACCCAAGCGCATCTCAAAGGCCTGCCTTCTCACACCATTACATTGGAGGTGAGGATGTTAATATATAAATTCTCCCACCAAGCTGGCTGCTGTCTTCTCTTTGATTCTCATAGACTGCAGGGCTGACAAGGGTATGGGCTGTTACAGACCCGCACTCACATTTTTTTTCTTCCCTCCCTATCTCTTTAAACCTGGGCTAAACCTCTCAGCTTCCTATCACCAAGCAAACTCTCATAAGGAGCTCCAACCATCAAATACGATTTTAGATAAAAAACATTCTGAATTCTTGTCTCCATGACCTTTATTTCTCCTTTGGTTTACTTTTACGACCTAACTCTTAATCTGGCTTTACAGTATTTCCAAACTAGCCTTTAAAAAATATATGGCGAGGTAATAAAGTGAGCTACGTGCCATCGATCTGTGATCAAGTGGCCGTACAACTCCATCACGTATTTTAATTGTCTCACTATCACATTTCATTAGATTCAGAGTATCTGTCTCTGAGGAATGCTTTCTTTTTCCTGCTTCAGTCATTTTCACCAGTTGCTTAGAACTAAAGTGATTTTGGAAGTGCTTCACTGAGAAAGTGGGATTTAACTGAAAAGCCCAGCCAATATCATAAAGGAATCAATGGCGTGTCAGCTCATTGGGAAAACTAGCTAGAATGTACTTAATTTCATAGCCAGACTGAACCCTTACTGGCTCAAAAGACCGTGTCTACTTAATTACAAAATAATTACAGGAAAACGAGGCTAGATCACGAAACCTTTGTCTTCATCAGAAAAGTTTCTAAAACTGGAGTTCCCGTTGTGGCTCAGCAGTAACAAACCCGACCAGTATCCATGAGGATGCAGGTTCGATCCCTGGCCTCGCTCGTGGGTTAAGGATCCCGTGTTGCTGTGAACTGTGGTGTACATGGAAGATGCGGCTCAGATCCTGCCTTGCTGTGACTGTGGTGTAGGTCAGCGGTTGCAGCATGGATTTGACCCCTAGCCGGGAAACTTCCATATGCCACGAGTACGTCCCTAAAAAGCAGGAAAAAAAAGTTCTAAAACTCCGACCCAGTGTGTTGAGTGGGAGTTCGGCTTTAGTTCGGCTTTAGCAGAACATATAATGGATGCTAAGGTGACTTTGTCCTCAGCTAGCCTTGTTCCTTGGGTCCTAGGAAAGAAAAATGTTGGCTGATAAGAGAAGGTATTTTGCTTATATCATCAGACTCAAGGCCTTCGGGGTAGATCACAAGCTCAAAAAAATTTTTTTCTTTTCTTTTTTTTTTTCTTGTTTGTTTGTTTTTTAGGGCTGCACCTGCGCCATATGGAGGTTCCCAGGCTAGGGGTAGAATCAGAGCTACAGCTGCCGGCCTACACCACAGCCACAGCAACGCCAGATCTGAGCCGCATCTGCGACCTACACCACAGCTCACGGCAGTGCCAGATCCTTAACCCACTGAGCGAGGCCAGGGATCGAACCCGTAACCTCACGGTTCCTAGTGGGATTCATTTCCGCTGCACCATGACGGGAACTCCCACAGCCTCAAAATTTGAGGTGAACTTAGGTTAAAGCTGTAAAGTCTCAGTGAGTCCGTGGAAGTGGGCCATCAAAAACACTTTGCCAGATTTCTGCTTGGTGGAACTGTAGGGGCATTTCCAAGCCAGGCCCTTGGGAGGGGAAGAATGATACAGCACTGACTTTGGTCTCGGACTGCCTATAGCTCACACCTCACCAAGGCCATTTGCTAGAGGCAAGCCTTGGCGAGCTTATTCGTCCCTGAGTGTCACATTTTCCTCACCTATAAAATGAGGGGCCTGGTAGTACTGGTCCTGCCTCATAGGATTCTTTTTAGGATTAAATGAGACGCATATATAAAGAGCCCTTTACGTAGTTTGCACTGAATAAATGTTAGCTTTTATGAGTATTGCAGTTGGGTGCCAACAAGAGTTTGACTCTTCAAGGCATTGATTTTTTTTTTTAACTTGAAAAAATAAAATGTTTGTGAAAACACTTTGAATGCCCAAAGGATTGTTAAGACAAATATTAGGTAATCCAGATCCATTTAGGCACCCGCCTGTGCAACACAGTGCAGAAAAGGATCATCCAGAAAGTGTGAAAGAGAAAAGGAACCCGGTTCACACTGGGAATAGTAACGCTTTCATGAAACTTGAGAAATCCAAAGAAGAGGGTGAAAGAGTGCAAACGACTAGGGATTTCTGGCTGGGAGACAACAAATCATGGAGGAGGGAGGTTCCAAAGGCTGAGCTTATGGGATTTTGCCCCGGCTCCCCTTCCCTCAGAGAGGAGGACTGAGACCTGGCGGGTGCCTTCTTCTCTGAACTGGAGCCAAAGTTTGCGTTATTTTCTTGCCAGAGTTTGCAGCCTTGGGAGCCTGAATCTGGGTAAAATACAGTCTCCCAAAGCCGGTTCCTACCTGGCCTGGGCGATTTAATACGTGGAGGCAAAGCTAAAGGAACTCCTGGGTCCGCGGAGACCCAGAGACTGTGGACTGCAGTAATCACGCTCATGTCATTCATTGCCCTGGGTCAAGGTGTTGGGACCGGTGACCTGAAACTGTGACCCTCTGCTCCCCGGGCCGGATTCCATGACAAAAGGATACCCTTGCAGGCAGACTGCTTGGCAGACGGGCTAAGGACTCCGTCTCAGGCCCTGAGAAGTTCTCGCTTCCTTCTTTCTTGCTGTGTCCTCGCAACCAAGACACGACCAGTGCGGAAGCCCTTACTTGCTCAGGCTGGTGAACCCCAAAGGGATCTAAGCCTTCAACGGCGGACTAGGCTAGGCTAGAGTTTGGAACAGGGCGTACACCAGCTTTGCTGGTTGAGGGGAAATTACCCTCCGTGTGGTTTTATCTGTGGTCATGCCTCATTTTCATCACTGCAATACTAAAGAGATAGTGGAAATACTGAAGACAGAGAACAGCCCAAAAAAACTTTCTTTTTCAGTCTTCATGGTACAAATGGCACCTGCCATGTATTCCCCACCCCTCTCCATGGGACAGTCATAGAGATGACTTCAGGGTTGAGATCCCCCACCTGGCCCCTTAAGGTGAAAGTCAGAAGCTACCAAGGTAGAGGCTGTGAAGTCAGCCTACGCCAGCCTCCTCTGCCCGCCGCCTTGTTAGTGGTCCCCAACCGGAAAACCCCCAGGTTTTCAAGGTTTCCAGTAATTTTTTTTCTTTTGATACTTTCCGGGCTAATTGCATTAAAGCTACTCAGATGGCAGGCAGATGGCAGGATTTATTTTTCTCTTGGCAACTTGACTCCTGAAAGGAAATATCTTTTTTGCCTTCAGTCAAGGGATTCGATGACCTCACATGACACAACTCACGCACTCGCTGTGTGATCGGGACTTTCACAAGAAGACAAGGAGACTTATCATCCAGGACCAACAGCATAGGGGATCCTCTGTTCTTTTTTTTTTTTTAATTCCCCAGAAATCTGTCCAACTCCGCCCCGCCCCGCCCCACCCCGAACTCCCCAGGAGCTCTGGGCAGCCTCAGAGCCGAAATTCCCACTCATGCCGAGGAGTGTTTCTCCCAGCCGGTAGAAACGTGTGACAGAATTTAAACATACTATAACTTTAAATGATGGGAAGGAATTTGCAACCTTTATGAGAGGCTTGTAAAGCCAGGCACCTCGAATCTGTCCTGCAGGAGGGAATGAGAAGCAGGGGCTGACGTGGATATTACGGACCCTCAACGGGGCTTGGAGTGACATGACCCTAGAAACACAGCCTCTGCCCACGTCTGTGCTGCTGCCCCGGGGCGGCCGAGTCGAGCAGCCGGCTCCCTGGGGCTGCATTTCTTCCACTTTGGCCTCCACCAAGACGTTCGTGGAGCTGCCACCTTCCCCAGCGCAGGGACAGGTGTTGGCATAAAAAGATAAAAAAAAAAAAAACTATGCTTTTGTTCCATCTGAATTAAAAAAAAAAAAACTAAAATAGCATATCAGATTCAAGGTCCCATAGCTCTTATTGCTTAGGGCGTGACTATATGTAGCATCTAAAGAAAAATGACTTAAAAACAGATATTAAGAAAATAATAGTCGGAGTTCCTACTGTGGTGCAGCAGAAACAAATCCAACTTAGTATCCATGAGGATGCGGGTTAGATCCCTAGCCTCACTCAGTAGATCAGGGATCTGGTGTTGCTGCGAGCTGTGGTGTAGGTCGCAGACGGGGCTCGGATCCCACGTTGCTGTGGCTGTGACTGTGGCCGGCAGCTGTAACTCTGATTTGACTCCTGGCCTGGGAACCTCCACATGCTGCGGCACAGTCCTAAAAAGCAAAAGGAAAACAAGAAAGAAAATAACAGCATAAGTGATGTGGACGTGGCAGAACCATGAGAGTGGGATGGAGATGTCTGAATTTTGAAAACCTTGTCCTGAAGCAGAAGCTGGGGTCCTGTCCTCGCCCGTTTCCTCAGCTACTAGTGCTTTAAGGCTTTTACTTGGAACGAGACCAAAAGGTAGAAAATTTAAAAGAAGGCAAACCGTCTGCCATAAACGGAGTCTGATCACAACCAAATCTCTTAATTTCGTTAGCCTTGTATTTTTATCATCTGCAAAATGAAAGAATTAGATTGGTGAACCATCTTAGAATTTCCTTTCCACGATAAAGTTCCGTTCCGTTGGGCACGATCAGGCTGAAAGCAGAACTAGAACTTGAGATCCGCGGTCATTGCAGATACTCAGGTCGCCTCAAGCCTCTTCTGGATTCCAGGTTTCGACCTGGCTTCAGAGTTTACGGCTAAGAGACACCCAGAGACCGAGACCTGTGTACCACACTTCAGGATGGACAAAGCAGTTGATACACACCATTTAGTTTGTAAAAACACTATGAGAGGAAGCGAATGATTCACCAAATTAGGTCACACAGTAAACAATGACCCTCAGCTCTCTGGTCAAACCAACTCCCATCTTAACGGGTAGACGTAAGGGCCCCAGTGAGGCCGCGGAGGCGGGGAGGCCCAGAGAGACTTGCCCAAGGCTGTCCGGCCAGCGCGTAGGAAAAGCAGTCTCCACGCCAGGCCTCTGATCACAGAGAGCGGAGAAGCACACATGCCGGCAGCCCAGCCTCAAAGTCTGAACCCCGCTTCTGCGTTCTAAGCAGTTGAATGGATTCTTGTTATCCGCTTTTGCCGAACTCCTAAGTGGAGGTGCCTACCGCACGCTGCCTGGCTCAGTGCTGGCACAGGGTGGCCGCAGTTAAGGACAGTTGCTGTGACCTTTACGCCTTTATTACTGTTCTTCGCACGCTACTAAAGATGTCCCCTGAGAACTCTTGTTAGGTCGGGGCTGAATTCCGAGCAGTCTCTCTTTTTATTTTTTTCTTGCTTTTTAGGACCTCACTTGCAGCGTATGGAGGTTCCCAGGCTGAGTCAAATCAGAGCAGCAGCTGCCAGCTTACACCACAGCCACAGCCACAGCCACATCAGATCTGAGCCATGTCTTTGGCCTACACCATAGCTCACAGCAAGGTTCTATCCTTAACCCACTGAGCGAGGCCAGGGATTGAACCTGTGTCCTCATGGTTGCTAATCAGATTCATTTCCACTGAGCTACAACGGGAACGCCTGGCTTCAGAGCAGTCTTTCAGGAGAGTCTATCCCTAGCCTTCAGGTGGAAGGCTCACCCTCTTTGGGGAAGAATGCTCAGTCTCTGGGGGCCCCTCTTGGTCTGGGGGTCACTGCATGAGAGGAGTGCTCCCCGGCACTGCCGCGGATCAGAAGCTGCCGGGGAGTGATCAGCTCGCTCGGATGCTGTGGGGAAAGAAGGTGACTCTTCATCGAATCCCAGCCTAGCTCACGTCACCAGTGTCAAAGGAGAGCTGGGATCGGGCGACCGAGACAGGTAGTCATACAAATTCCAGGTGGGAAAAAGGCTTCATCCGTGTGGGGAAAGATTATAAGTGAAGTGAAGAAATCAGAAAGCCATGGTAACGTCAGCATGCTGACGGCTGTGCCCTGGATGGCATTAATTACTAACCTGTGCCCTGCGTCCTTAAAGTGCAGCTTGTGGCAAATGAAGAGAAAGACACACTTACCGGGGCAAACGCAAATCTTTTTTTTTTTTTTTTGTCTTTTTAGGGGCACACCCACAGCATATGGAGGTTCCCAGGCTAGGGGTTCAATCGGAGCTACAGCTGCCGGCCTCCACCACAGCCACAGCAACTTGGGATCCAAGCCTTGTCTGTGACCTACACTGCAGCTCACGCCAACGCCGGATCCCAGACCCACTGAGCAAGGCCAGGGATCGATCCTGTGTCCTCATGGATGCTAGTCGGATTCATTTCCACAGAGGCATGACCGGAACTCCTTTTTTCTTTCCTTTGGCAAATCCTTTATTATCTCAACAAAGATTTGTGGGTTTTAGTATACATTTTTAACTACAAATAGGCGAAATGCTCTTAGATCAAAGGAAAGCCAGTCCCCAAACCAGGGCTTCTGCTGACAGGAAACGTCAAGGTGTAGACATGAGGGATCCTGCCCCAAAGTCTGAATCCCAAGTCTGCCTGCCAACCACTGCTGCAAACTAACTAGCTTTTAGGTAAGAGTCCAAATATGAAGCAAAAGATTCCAGTGGTGGTAATATTTGACTAATTTTAATAAAGTTTACTGCTGCCACTCAGCGTGAAGAAATGACTAAGAGTAAAGTTCCCGTTATGGCTCAGTGGAAACAAATCTGACTAGCATCCATGTGGACGCAGGTTTGATCCCTGGCCTTGCTCAGTGGGTTAAGGATCCGGCATTGCCGTGAGCTGTGGTGTAGGTCGCAGACACGGCTTGGATCCCACGTTGCTGTGGCTGTGGTGTAGGCCGGCAGCTGCAGCTCCAGTTCAGCCCTTAGCCTGGGAACCCTCTATATGCAGAGGGTGCAGCCCTAAAAGGATAAAAAAATAAAATGAAAGAATTTGAGAAGCTGGGGCATTAGAGAGAAAGACTACTTTACTGAGACAGATTGCGCTGACTAAAAACAATTCTGTGGCTCAGTGGTTAACGAATCCGACAACGAACCGTGAGGTTGCGGGTTCGATCCCTGGCCTTGCTCAGTGGGTTAAGGATCTGGCATTGCCGCGAGCTGTGGTGTAGGTTGCAGTCGCGGCTCGGATCCCGCATTGCTGTGGCTGTGGTGTAGGCCGGCGGCTACAGCTCCTATTAGACCCCTAGCCTGGGAACCTCCATATGCCGCAGGAGCGGCTCTAGATAAAGGCAAAAAGACAAAAAAAAAAAAAAAACAGTTCTGTAGCATAATTGCCTGCAAGCTGTATGCCTAATAAAGGAGCTTTAGTTTTGTGTCATAACTACTTATAAAATTCAGTTTAACAAATAGCTATGCTTTCAGAAGAATCAGTTGTTTTGCGGGTTGCTTACTCTGGGTCTAGACAAAGAAGCACACTTGGCATCCTTGGGTTTAAGGGACTTTCAATCAACAGTGCTTTGCAAAACGTGCCCACATAAGCCCATTAGTGTGACAGTGTGCCTCACACGTCCTTAGCTTGTGTGTATAAGCCTAACCACTCACAGCTACGTATGTATTAGTTATAGACTAGAATTGGGAGTTCCCGTCATGGCTCAGTGGAAATGAACCCAACTAGTATCCATGAGGATGCAGGTTCGATCCTGGCCTTGCTCAGGCCAGTGGGTTAAGGATCCAGCATTGCCATGAGCTGTAGTGTAGGTTGAAGATGCGGCTCGGATCCCGCGTTGCTATGGCTGTGGTGTAGACCGGCAGCTATAATTCTGATTCGACCCCTAGCCTGGGAACCTCCATATGCCATGGGTGTGGCCCTAAAAAGACAAAAAAAAAAAAAGTTGTACGCTAGAATCAGTTTACAGAATTGTGCCATACAAAGTGAAAGGACATCTAGAAAAAGAGGGTTCAACGTGAGCAGACATCATCAGGACTGACTTCCGAGACAAGACAGGATCTGCAAAGTTTCTTGCCAACGATGCCTCTTCCCCAAGCACTGCCGCGGTGCCCGCTCCCCACGCCGTCAGGCCCACACGTGCGGCTTTCAGGTTGCTCCGTGATCCGGTCTGAGTACCCCGCCATCGCACGGTCCCCGCTCATTTCCATCACGCCCTCTGATGCTGACCATGGCCGTGGTCTCGTCACTTCTGTAAACTGTCTGACCTTGGGTGAGGCCAGTCCCTCAGCAGCGCGGTCGCCTAACCCATAACGCGAAGAGACCAGGGCTAGCGTCCCCTTCATCGGTGCTCCAGCGCAAAGCACTTCCTCTCCTCTTCGTCCTCCCAGCAGCCTTACGAAGTGGAAAGAACAGGGTCTGGCCCATTTTTTTTAGACGAGGACATCAATTGAGATGATTCTGCCCTCGAGCTCAGTGCTTATCTTTCAAGCCTGGCAATGTTCGGTGTTTTTCTCCAGCCGGCTGGGTGTTGCCGCAAACCTTCGCCGGTGTCCGTCCAGGTCCTGGTCCTGCCCCGCCCTTAGCGAACGGCTTCGTCCCCGCCTCTTCCCAAGACCGCTCCAGATTTTATAGACACACACCCTCCCTCAAGTTAGAGGTGGAAATACAGAGTTTGGTGCCACCGGCTTCCCACCTGCTGCCCACCTGTCGTCCTAGCCCTTGGTACACGTCCCCGTGTGGTCCCCGAGCCAGACTCATCTCTGTGCCTCCCCCGCCCCCCCGCCAAAGGAACACCTTCTTTTATCATCACCCTGGGAACATCCTGCGGTCACCTCCTATGCCCCTCTGATCCCCGCTCTCTGAGAAGTAACAACTTTTTTTGTTTTGTCTTTTTAGGGCCACACCTGCTGCATAGGGAAGTTCCCAGGCTAGGGGTCGAATTGGAGCTACGAGCTACACCACAGCCACAGCAACGCGGGATCCAAGCTGCGTCTGCGACCTACACCACAGCTCATGGTAACGAAAGATCCCAGACTCACTGAGCAAGGCCAGGGATCAAACCTGCCTCCTCATGGATATTAGGTTCTTGACCTGCTGAGCCGCAGTGGGAACTCCTAGTAACAAGGTTTTCAAAGAGCCTAGTGAAGCTCTGTCTTTCCAGAGGTTATACGGATCCATCCCATCCCATCCTAACAGTCTCAATTTCGGATGCAGTCGGCAAGTATCCTGCCAAAGAGACCAGATAACATGTTTATGTTTATAACGGGGGTTGAGGGGAGAAACTCCTTCAACGAGAAGGACCCTCACGGGAACATCCGAGGCTTGGGAATATTGCTGAGCCCGGGACGAGAGGAAGGCACCTTGAGGACAAGCGAGGGGAGCTGTGTGGACGGGAGCAGAGCCCGTGGTGAGGGCGGGGGACCTCGTGCAGTAAAGAGAGGCAGGCCTGGGGGAGCGAGGCTGTCCAGTGATGCCAGGCTCGGGTCCCGGGCTGCAGGATGCAGAACAGCGACACAAATGGGCACCTGCTGCCCTCGGGGACCTGCCCCCCGGGTCGATGGCCCTCTGGGATTTTGTTCTGGCCACTTCGGGATGACTGTCTGGCTCTCTTCGGACAGATGTTCCTGGAATTACTCTCCTCCAGCTTAGTCGTCCATGGGAATTCGCAGGCCCACGTGGTCGGACCATGGCTGGAAAGCCGTAGGAGTTGGTACCCAGCGGAGGCCTGGACGGGGGCTGCTGAGGTGGACCGGGCAGGGGCTTTCTTAGCACAGTGACCGGCCTCCAAAACCGCCAGCTGCTTTTATTTTTTTCTTTGACAGCGACATTTATTCATTCAACTTTTTAAAAAATGATTTAAGGGAGTCACCGCTGTGGCACAGGGAGTTAGGCGTCTGACTGCAGTGGCTCGGGTGGCTGCGGAGGTGTGGGTTCGATCCCCGGCCCCAGGGAAGTGGGTTACAGGATCTGGCGTTGCCCCAGCAGCGGCTCCGATTCAATCTCTGGCCCTGGAACCTTCCACGTGCTGTAGAAATGGCCATTAAAAAAAAAAATGGTTTAAGTATGGATAAAGACTGCTGAGTGCTAAGGCTGCGAGAGAATGGGAGGAGATGCAAGAGGAACAGGATTAGAATCTGTGGGGGGGGGCAGGGGGCACGAACACACCACCATGCTTGGGGGAAGCAGATACGAAGAGCTGAGAACAGACAACAGCCCTGCAGCTTGCTGGAGGGATACTTAATTTTCAGGAAGAACTTGCAGGAATTGGGCAAGCTGAGCAGAGGGCCGAGGGAAGTAGGCAGTGCGTTAATGATTAAACATGTGAAACCCAGAAAACAGTCCTGGGTTCAAACGTTAGCTTAACCATTTACCAGCTTGTAGAACCTGAATCGAGGTCTTTCAGGGCCTCTGGGCCTTCACTGCTCATCCATCACGTGGGTATCCGTCTCCTAAGGAGAATTCGCTGAGATGGGAGCTGGAAAGCTCTAGGCCCTGGCGTCAGGCGCAAGTCCCCCCTGCAAGTGTAGCACAGCTGATTCTTCAGCCTGGTGTGGTTTTCATGTTCTGAGTTGGCATGAGTGGTGAAAGGCCACCCTCGAGAAACCCCAGCCTTCAGGGAGGCCTGGCCCTCCGGGCGGCTTTGGCTCCTGGCTCTCCAGCGGCCTTCTGGTCGGGGCAGAACATGTCGGCCCGGTGGAATGTTCTCGCACTTCGGCTTAGATACACTGAGAAGTTCCCGCCAGTTGTCTCTTCATTTCTTCTGGTTCCAGAGCTTTACAGGGTGAGTCACACACACACAGACTGTCGCTCACGCAGCTCAACGACGACGAAGACCCAGACGCCAGTGCCTGGCCTGCCCATCCCCCACCCCAGGGCAGAGGCTTCCCTGTCCCAGCCACACCTTCCCCTTTTTTCTCTCCTTCTCCTGCCTCCAAGGGAAGGAAGAAAGTGTAGGAGGAGATTGGGGAATTCCACTTTACTTGGTTTTTGCCAGGAGAAAGTCAAGCCTTTTGTGCTAAGGTTGGCAGCAACCCACTCAGATGTTCTAATCCGATGCCCTGAGGTGTGGAATGTCCCAGGGTGACTTCGGAGGGTGGGGACTTCCTTGGAGGTGAGAACAAGACAGGACGCAAGACCCCCGAGGCCTTCGAGTTCCGGAAGACCCTCACCCTGTGGCGGCACCCTCTGAGAAGAGCTGGTGGGTGGCAGCTAATTGAGAAGGTGGCCCAAATATCTAAGGACCACCTATCTTTTTTTTTTTTTTGTCTTTTTGCCTTATCTAGAGCCGCACCCGCGGCATATGGAGGTTCCCAGGCTAGGGGTCTAACAGGAGCTGTAGCTGCCGGCCTACACCACAGCCACAGCAACGCGGGATCCGAGTCGCATCTGCAACCTACACCACAGTTCACGGCAACGCCGGATCCTTAACCCACTGAGCGAGGCCAGGGATCGAACCCGCAACCTCATGGTTCTTAGTCGGATTCGTTAACCACTGAGCCACGAAGGGAACTCCCAAGGACCACCTATCTTAACCTCCCATGTTTTGGCTTTGTGGGGGGCAGAACCCACCCTGAGAAGCGCCCCTTTGCTCAGGGGCCTACAAGGGCCCGTGAAGGGGAAAGGCGTGCACTGATTCCCACTGTGGTCACATATGCTGTCCTTTGTGGATGAGAAGGGTGGCCTTAAAGAGCCTCATCTGAAGACTGGTCTACACCGAAAGCCAGACAGCCACCAGTCACACAGAGGGGAAGTGGGTCCCTCCATCACTTGTTGTTTAAAAGAAAAAGGACAGAGTTCCTGTCGTGGCTCAGCGGTTAGCGAACCCGACTAGCATCCATGAGGGCTCAGGTTCGATCCCTGGCCTCGCTCAGTGGGTTAAGGATCTGGCCTTGCTGTGGCTGTGGTGTAGGCCGGCAGCTATAGCTCCGATTGGACCCCTAGAGTGGGAACCTCCATATGCCATGGGTGCGGCCCTAAAACAAAAGGACCAAACAATAAATGAAAAAGAAAAGAAAAAAGAAATACTCGAGTTAAGATAACGGTTTTATCTTTCATAAGAGGTGGTACCTAAATACACCAAGTAAATCGCAGAGTTGGAGGAGATCCAACGGCCTAGAGTGAGGGAAGAAACTTTGAAAACTGCCACACATACAGTTTTCTGTAGCACACACATCCTAGGGCAAGAAAGAAGGGTCTTCTAGAAAAAATCAACTATATTCTTCCTCTTCGCCCACAGTTTCTTCTTTGAAAGCAGGAGATTTTAAAGGTCAGTTTTCAAAACTGCTCCTAATTGCAATCACCATGTCTTTTTGAATCTTGAAACACCCCTCTCACCTCCGCTGGCAGTAAGAATCCCCATTTTACAAGCTCTTAAAAGAACTTCGGTGAACTTTGAATTGCTCTCCTTTCAGCTCAGTTTGGAGGCGAGAAACTAAGTGCAGCCTTTCAAAGTAGAAGTAGAACTTGGCCACCAGAGACTCTAACCTTGGACTTGCTCTGTCTGGGAAAAGATCCAGCCTGCCCGTTTGAGCATTCAGTGCTGTAATTCTGTCTTGGTAATAGTTAAGAAGAGGGGGAAGAGAAATGGACTGATATTTATACTAATCTGGCTATAAAGTGTTCCAGGATCAAAGAGCCAGGCGTGTGAGTATCCAGAAGTGTGAAAACTCTGAAAGGGCGCATTCTGGTTGGTCTGTGTAGACACATCAAGCTCTGGTTTTACTTTTGATGCTAGCGGTCCTCCTTGGCTCTCAGAAATGATAACCACCCGGGGCATGGCTGTGTGCTGTGGCCTTCTTTCACCCCAAACTGCTGGGGAGCTACTAAAGAGTTAAGGAGTAGACCGATTTCCGTCTGAGCTCTGCTTTAATTCCTTTGGTGGAAGAGCTAATGAGAAGAATGATACACAAAAGCCATTCATAAGAGAGGGGGAATAAATAAAAGGAGAAATGGCAAAATAATCTGCAGATGGTGGTACAACCACTATGGAAGACAGTGTGGCGGTACCTTAGAAAAACTACACATAGAACTACCATATGACCCAGCAATCCCACTCTTGGGCATATATCCAGACAAAAGTTTCCTTGAAAAAGACACCTGTACACGCATGTTCACTGCAGCACTATTCACAATAGCCACGACATGGAAACAACCCAAATGTCCATCGACAGATGATTGGATTAGGAAAATGTGGTATATATACACAATGGAATACTACTCAGCCATAAAAGAGAATAAAATACTGCCATTTGCAGCAACATGGATGGAATTAGAGACCCTCATACTGAGTGAAGCAAGTCAGAAGGAGAAAGATACCATATGATATCACTAATATCTAGAATCTAATAGACTGCACAAATGAACCTTTCTACAGAAAAGAAAATCAAGGACTTGGAGAACAGACTTGTGGTTGCCAAGGGGGATGGGGAGGGAGTGGGATGGTGGTGGGGTCTGGGGTTAATAGTTGTAGTAGACTACTGCCTCTGGGATGGAGAAGCAAGGATATCCAGCTGTATATCACTGGGAACTGTGTCTAATCACTTGTGACGAATCCATGTATGTATGTGTAACCGGGTCACCACACGGTGCAGCTGGAAAATGGATAGAAATCTGTAAACCAGATATAATGGAAAAATAAAAAAAATGTAATAATCTGCAGATGGTAAATCTCCAAAAATGCGGGGCCGATCCATCACCTTTGAGATGTAGTCCAGGAAAGATGGGCACTGGTCCAGGAAGGTCTGTCTGAATAAGACCTTAGCTTGGTGCTCAGGGCGTCTCATTTTGAATTTTCTTAAAATGACGTGGGAGGGCAGAAACGCTCTTCTTTCTCTGTCACCACAGGCGCGTGGTATATGAGTCGACAGAATTGAGTCAAGAGCCCACACCGTCAGACAGATAGTACTGACGGAACCGGATTTGAATCCACATATTCGGACGCCAGATCCGACACTCTTTCCAGTGTGTTTAAGAGTCCCATTCATTTGCAGAAGTAGAACATAATTTTTCAGTGGCCCGGAAGAGTAAACAGGGTCCCTAGTACCGACTTTAGAGCCAAAAAGTCACTTTAGGGGACAAGAGACCAATTGATTCTTGGCATTCCTGAGATGAAATAAAACTGAAATATGTACATTATTAGTCACCAGCTCACACAAAAAGAGCGTTGTGCCTCAAAGAGTAATCCGTGGCTGTGTTATGCCGTATGGTTATTCTTACAAAGTTACGTGCTCAAAGGGTCTTTCTAAGTGCCCATTAGTAGCTGCCTTGGGGGAAACAGATTTTCAACTACACAGTAAAACATTGATAAAAGTTTATACTTACACTCGGCTATTTCTACAAACAGAACGTCGTGTTACCTACCAGACCCACCTTACTGTATACACCCAACTTGACTTTCTCCTTTACAAAATCAGATTCACCTTTCAAGGACGGACCTGCCTCTGCAAGAGGCGTTTTTTCCAAGATGCTTTGATTTGATGGCATCGTTCAAATGAGTGCGTCCCCTACCAAGGTGACGCTTTGGAAGTGGACCCTACGGACAGAGCTCTGTGGTCCCGCTTTATTCAAAAAGCAATCGCATTATTTGTTTGTGACCCTTGAATAAACCTCTTAAGTCTTCCCGTACCTCGCAAGTGCGAGAAAGACGAGAATAAAAGAAGAATACAGGAGGTCAGAAGGTTTTAAATCCACTGCCCCTGCAAACAGCAGCAGCAGCAGCAGGCATAGACTGGTGGCATCTGTAAAAAAGATAATCAAATATTTTTGTGGATGGTTTTCTGAACTCCAGCTCAGTCAAAGGCCTTAATAAATATTGGCCGTTTACCAAGTGTAGCTTAGCCCGAGGAGCATTTGGGTAACAGAATTAAGCTCCTGGCTGTTCTTACAGAATGATCTGACACAAATACACTTCTTTCAGTTTCATCTTCTGCGCCTTTTCTCCTTCTCAGGCAGCATCGCCGCGATCACGGTGACAGTCATTGCCGTGGTCTTGCTGGTGTTTGGAGTTGCAGCCTATCTAAAGATCAGGTAAGACGTGCCTTCCTCTTCTTTTTAAAGAGCGGAATTCCATTTTGTCAGGCTCCGGGCTGCGCGCTATTTGTCTGAGACCTTGCTTCTCAATAAGTATCTTAGCTCTGTGAAATCTCGGCGGGGGAGTGAAAACGGCCCGTGTGCAGGAATGGATGGGACAGTATCTGAAAGTTGGCCAAGTAGAAGAAATGAGCTGGAATGTACGGCTCGATGACGTAATGGAACGAGAATGAACCTGGAGTCAGGGGACGGGGGCCTTGAACTCGCGTCATCACTCTAAGGAAGCCACGTGCCTCCTAAATCTCAGCCTGTCTCATCTGTGAAATAGGGCAGACGGGCGGGCTCAGTGGTTCCTAAATACCGATGCTTTGAACACTGAGGTGGGGGGCTGTGCCCAGCCCCTAAGGGGGTTGTCGCCGCTTCTAAAGTAAAATGTTGACACCGCAAGGAAGGCGGACTGTGTTGTAAAAATGGGTTTTTCTCCCCCCTTGAGATTGTACCCTTCTATCGTGGGTTTTAAAAACAGCCTTTCTCTCATGAAGAGAAGGCCATCACACACAGCAGCGGAGTTCTGACTTCCCGTAGCCAAACAGAAAGTTGCTGATGCTTTGCAAGCCTGCCGCTGTTGCCGTCTGCCTCTTTGTAAAATCGCAAACTCTCCATAAACCTCGTTACCCACACTGAGCGTCCGTCTGGCTCTAAATGGCCCAAAGCCAGGGGGCAGTCTGGTTCACCGGTCTGTGAGGCGCCTGGAGCCAGGACAGGAGGACGCGCGCGTGCCGCTGTCATGAGCGGTGCTTGACCTCCGTGGTGGGAGCCCAGATGCCCCCATGCCCCCCCCCCCCGCTCCAGCATTAAATTCAACCCTTCGGCCGGGCCTGAGTCCCGTCGTGGACCCGCCCTGCCCACTTCTTCTTGCTCATCACACTTTCCTCTCCTTGTTATCCACTGAGCCGTGGTCTCACTGGCCTTCTGTGCAATGCTTAGAACCTGCGCGGTTCTTTGTCACTCCAGGCCCTTGGTTCTCGCTGGCCCCTCTCCCTGAAATGCTTTTCTTCTAGTTCTTCCTCATGCGTGGCTTCCAGGTCACACCCTACAGGAGACTCCCCTTCCAGTCTGGTGCCCTCGTATGTATTCTCTCCACGTGTCAGTTAGTTTCATCCTGGCCTTTATCACGGACTGATTTTACTTTATATATATATAAAGATATATAGAGAGAGAGATTTGTTTGCTTGTTAACTGTCTCTTTTCCCCATGAAAATGAAAGCTGTATGAGGACCCAGACTTTATCTGTGAGCACAGTGCTAGCACACAGAAGGTACTCCATAAAGCGAACCCATGAGCCAGTAAATGGAAGAACACACGGTCACGCGGGCACCATCGTGCCACACGCATGCCCCTGGCTCTTCCTCATCCCAGCTGTGCTTTTCTAGAGGCTTGTCCTGCTTCCCCACGTGGCGCCCCCGTACTTAGCTTCTCCTCTCGGTGCACACGCCCCTCCACTGCCCTCCCTCGCCTCCTCCAGTCGCCTGGCCCAGGCCAGTGCCCCCAGGGGGCCTTCCCCTCCTCCTTCCACCTCCCTCCATCTTTTGTTCTACGTGAACCAGATCAATTCAGCGATGGAACCAAGTGTGAGAGGGCTTTGTAAGACCCCCCTTATCTGTGATACAAAGAACACATAAGCCAGGTTTCAAAGAGAAACTGGAATTAAAGTGCCAGCATTACCTGTGCTGAAAAGCCTTTATAAAAGGATCCAGTGGTCTTCATATTAAAATATATATATATATATATATGTACACACACATATATATATATATGTCTTTCTCTTCATGAAGTTATATTTTCTTGAGCATCAAACCGTTTTATGAGTTATATCTTACTGAAGGCAGCTCTTTTCCCATCTGGCTTCATTTCTGGTGTATCACCACAGATACGCTTTCTTTTAACTGTAAGTTAAATTGGCTTTTATGGACCAGTCTGGGTACCTCATTCTCACTTTGTAGCCGAGTTTCTGTTTGTGTTTGGGAGGCCGAAGCGGGAGGGGTGCAGTCAGAAAAGGGAACTTAGAGAGAAACCTCAGAGTCATTCTGGAATTGTCAGTGGTGAGTTTCTAAAGGGATGTGTCACCAAAAACGCAACCTCCCATGGAGCGGGGAGCAAATCGGGAGCACTTCCCCCTCGGCCGCACGCTTGCCAGAAATGATGCTGATGTAACGTCAGGACCCTTCCTCTTGACTCCAGGGAAGAATTCAAGTTTACCACCGGAAGCCTTCCACCCACAGTAGACAGGCGGATCGGCACGGGGACTGAGAATTCAGACTCCAGGAGCAGGGAGACCTCCGCTGCGGTCCCAGCCCTACCGCCTTCTAGCGGGTTCACCCATCACCTGGGCGTCTCACGGAGCCTCGGTTACACCCTTCCAACCCCTGTAAGATGAGGGCCGAAATTTTAACTACTTGGTAGCATTGTTTCAAGGATGAATGCACGCTGCTTCCCAAGCACACAGCGCTGCCGTCGTCACCATCAAGGTGCTCAGCTAGAAGGGACCCAGTACCCAGCAAGTGCTTGATCGGTGGTTCCTGGGCGTGATCTGTGTGCCAGGCACGCTTGCAGGCGCTGGGATCACATCAGTGATGAGACACAGACCTGCCGTCTCAGACATTACTGGGTTTGGGAAATTGTGTTAGCAGGTCATTCTAACATTCTGGTTCTAATGAGTGCTGATTAAAATTGTATAACATCTTATTTTAAAAATTTAAGATATGTTTTTCTCCAAGCATTCTCAACGTTAGATCAATTCAGTGAATGCATTAAATCGAACTGGAAATGCAGGCCCTCCCTCCCAATGTGGAAAGGCTTCCAGGGGTCTGAGATTGGTCTTTATCTTTGGCACCACAAACTTAAGGGTGGGGAAAGTGATCAGACCCCTGTCGAGAAACCCCCTAAGGAAAACCCCTTTCCCTGGCTCTGTTAAATATTTTTAGAAAAATGATAACCTAAAGAGGTTACTAGCTCTCATGAATCTTAAGGCTGTGCTAAAACGCCTTCAAGTATTATTTTGCCAGACTGCCGGCTTCTTGGAAAGCCCCACTCATCATTCATCAAAAATACATTTGACTCAATTGACAGATACGTGTGCATGTGTGTGTGCGTGTGTGTGTATGTGTGTGCGCGCGCGTGCACGCACCTAAGGGTGAGTTTTGCCTTGGCTGGAAATTAATTCCATTCCCGTTGTCCCAAATTTCTGAGAACAGTAACATGACAAGAGGTATGTTGCCTGTGGATTTTTAGCTCGCTTGGCTGGAGCAGCAAGTACCTGCAGTCACAGCCCGTGAGGGAACCATTAGCGTGCGGCCTGCAACCACGGGCCCAGCCAGTGTCCCAGCCAAGGCAAAAGACCCACTTGAAAGGACAGCCTCGCCACCAGAAAAAGGGCACTCCTTTCACGCTCTGCGAAACAGTGGCTCAGGAGTTTCACCTCTTTCCCGAAGCCTAGCCCCTCCGGCCACCCTAAGGCCGTGGTAACTCCTTAGCTGTCTGTTTTCACACTCCAGCCCTTTAGGGCCCCTTGACCCCTAGTTTTGTCACAGCATCTCCTGCCTGGGGAATACATGTCCCTGTAAGCTAAGCCACTTTTGGAAGCAGCTTATAAAAAAGGAACTGCCCTGGAGTTCCCGTCATGGCTCAGCGGAAACGAATCTGACCGTGAGGATGTAGGTTCGATTCCTGGCCTCGGCTCAGTGGGTTAAGGATGTGGCTGTGGTGTAGGCTGCAGTTCTGATCCCACCCCTGGCCTGGGAACTTTGATATGCTGCATGTGCGGCCCGAAAAAGACCAAAAAAAAAAAAAAATGAATGCCCTGAACCTTCCAAGGCTCTTTCCTGCTCTGCACCCCCAGCACTGTAGCGAGGGAGGTGGGGGACGTGAGCTTTGCCATCAGATTCGCCATTGACCCGTCTACTTATACCTCGGCGGCCTGGGGCAAACAGTAATCTCCCTGATCCTTCATTTGCTCACCTGCAAAAAAATAGCCCCGACAGCATCTGTCTTTCCAGGTTGCCTTGAAGATGGAGTGAACAGTGAGTGTAGGGGACCCTATAGAATGGCGAGAATAGGACTCAAGGGCAAGTTTCTGTTTGGTTGGTTTTTGTTTTTTTGTGTGTTTTTTTTTTTTTTCCCCTGCAGCCTATGAAGGTTCCCAGGCTAGGGGTCAAGTCAGAACCCCAGCTGCTGGCCTACGCCACAGCCACAGCAATGCGGGATCCAAGCCACGTCTGCGACTTACACCACAGCTCACGGCAACGCCGGTTCCTTAACCCCCTGAGTGGGGCCAGGGATCAAACCCACATCCTCCTGGGTACTAGTTGGGTTCCTTATCACTGAGCCACAGTGGGAACTCCTAGGGCGAGCTTATTAACCACTCTGTGCTCAATGTCTTCATTTGTAAAATGGGACTAGAACACTCATGCCTAAGGCAGGCCCGTCAGAAGGATTAAATTATGATACAGATAAACATTCGGAGCCAGGTTTGAGGTGAGGGCGACAGAAGGGCCACCGCTCTCATGACTGTCACTGTCATCCTGCACTTTCTACTCAGGCACTCTGTGGTGGGAGCTGCCAGCAGCCCCGTTCTGCAGGCATCAGGGGCTCAGAGGAGTTAGAGGAGGAGGGGGGGGCCCCGCAGCTCAGTTTTGTAATTATGTAGTGACACGCAGACTTCCGTGGGCCCGTCTTGTTGGTTTCAGTGGTGCTTTTCCTAAACACCTGCGAAGTGGCATCCACGTTACACAGTCATTGCTAGAAACAACCCCCGAGACTGTCTTTGTTCCG
Organism: Catagonus wagneri; assembly: GCA_004024745.2. Classification (NCBI taxonomy): domain Eukaryota; kingdom Metazoa; phylum Chordata; class Mammalia; order Artiodactyla; family Tayassuidae; genus Catagonus; species Catagonus wagneri. The sequence goes on along the minus strand of PVHT020000886.1, from coordinate 17,150,883 downwards.
GGGCTTGTTTGCAACTTGGAAAGAAAGTAGAGGCCCTGTCTGCCGTCTAGCGGAAGGGTGTCTTTAATTAGGGATGAATGAAGAATGTTTTATTTAAATTGGCTCAAAACTATTCAGCCATGAGATAATCTCCTGAGCGGGAGACCGTGTCCACTGTCGCCAGTAGCGTTGACACCGCTATAATTAGGTGTGCAGGTCACCCAGGCGGACAACACAGGCCATTCCCCTCGCAAAAATAAATGTGATCTGGATTTATAGACACAACAGAGCCTGGCTCTCAAGACATCGCATTGGAAGTCACCTGTTTGGCTTTAAGTCTTTTAACCATTTTCTACAACTGGATTCCTCCTCGTTGTTAGGTTTAAAAAAGTAAGACCGGATTTCCCATTGTGGTGCAGCAGAAAGGAATCTGATTAGAATCTATGAGGACTCAGGTTCGATCCTTGGCCTCACTCAGCGGGTTAAGGATACGGCGTTGCCGTGAGCTGTGGTGTGGGTCGCAGACTAGGCTTGGATCCCGCGTTGCTGTGGCTGTAACGTAGGCCGGCAGCTGCAGCTCCAATTTGAGCCCTAGCTTGGGAACCTCCATATACCACAGATGCAGCCCTAAAAAAAAGGGAAGCCCATAGATTACCAGCCAGGACATCTGAGAGCTTCTAAAATGAGTTCACTGCAGGTTGACGTCTTCAGGCCAGCGTCTGACATTCTTTGGGTCCAACTGACTTGATTCTCTAGCTCAGTGATTCTTAGACTCCAGTGTGGATAAGAATCAGTGGGTGAGCTTGTTAAAAACACAGTTCTCTGGGTCTCAGGCCCAGAGCCTCTGACTCGGGGTCACGGTGGGGCCAGGGGCACTGGCTGCTCTCAGCAGCTCAGGGCGACGCCAGTGCTCCTGGTCCAAGGACCAGGCTTTGAGTGACCCAGCTCTCCGCTCACCTGCCAACACTCCAAACACACTGCTGGCTCTAAGCGTTCCCAGGTGCAATGCCCCCTCTTTCGTGCCTTTGTTTCTTTGAGCACGCTGAGCCCTCTGTTGGAGGCGTTTGGGTCACCACCTTTCTCACCTGGCTAACTCCAAGCTGTCTAGCTCAAAAGAGACCCCCTCTGGGAAGCCTTCCCACCCCACCCCCTTCACTGCGGGTTTCCCGCGGCCCAGGCCTCCTTCGTACCCTTCACCTGCCCGCCCTGGCTTCATGGCGCCTTCTGCCAAGCCTCCTCCCTTAGAAGGACAGAAAGCCCTTGGCAGCGCCTGACCTATAATAGTTGCTTTGCAGACGTTCGTTGGCTGAGCGATTGACTCTGGGTCAGAAAGTCTGGGGTGTGGCCGTAGTGTTGATTGACTCAGAATCAGGAGAAGCCAGCTTTAGAAAAGGGGAAGCCATGGGAATCTGTTAAACCGTAGACTTCCACTGGTTATCTTGCGACTCTGAACTTGTGGGCAGATACGGACAGACATGTTCAGTGTGGGGCCTTTTCTGTGATGAGTATATGCCAGTGTCACACCGGCAGGTGACTTTTAAAATGCAAAATAGATCGATTTTATCTGCCCCTTCCAAGTAAAGGTGATTCTTTAAAGGTAAATTTTCAAGTACCTGCTTTTCAAAAGAAACCCAGACTATGGAATGAGCTCGCTGAAAATGTATGTTTGGAGACCACTGGGACTGGGGTAGAAAGACAGCAGAACTGATAGGATTCCTGAATTGTGATGCTCATTTCATCACGGACTTATCATCGTTACCTGTGGGCAAATACATTCCCCACGAATGGTCACAGTTTTCTTAACTTCAGAAGTGCAGTGCCCTGTGTTAATTTCATAGTTTTGCCTAAAATGCCATGGTTATGTAAGAAGTTAGCATCGAGAAAAGCTGGGTGAAGGCTTATGAGAATTCTTTGTACTATCTTTGCAGTTTATCCATAAATCTGAAATCACCCCCATAGAGAAAGCTTTATTAAAAATAATAGTTCAGTAGCTGCCACACCGATGTGCTGTTTGCTTCTGCCCAGAGCCTTTGCGCGTGCTGTTCTCTGTGTCGGGAGGGTCTCTCAGGCTTCCGCAAGGCTCCTCTCCGTCTCCTTCAACTTCCTGCCCAAACAACATCTTAGCGAGACTTTCCCCCATCAACATCTTTAAAATTATAGCCCCCACCCCTCATATGGAACACCTCAGTCCCCTTCCCGGCTTTATTTTCCTCCATCGCATTTATTACCGTCCACCGTATTATTTTTCACCGTCTTATTTATTGCGTCTGCTCCGCTAGAATGTAAGCTCCCTGAGGACAGGGATTCGGGTCTTTTTGTTCTCTGAAGTATCCCCCAGGCCCCGGGGTAAAGCCTGATCAGTGGTCACTTTTCAATGAATGGATGAGAGAAATCAGGGAGGGAAATGACGGTCCGAAAAAGCCACCAACAGAAATAAAGGAGATGGTGACGGCTGTACCAAACTAGCTTTGCTAGTGGATGATAAGAATCTGAGGCTTAACTACTAATGACTAAATAGGTACAAGTTCAGTTGTGTTTTCCTGGCACTAAGCCATGTCTTACTCGTCTTTATTTTCTCTCCTTCTTAGCTCATAATAAATCACCAAAGATTGCACGGCTCACTTGATTAGAGAGGAGAGGACTTGGGGGGGAGTAGCAATAAACAAAGTGGGAGATGATGGGAACTGGGGTTGACCCTATGAAGGAGAAGCTGTTTTCTAAAATGTATTTATTTCAACACAGAAAAAAAGCTAAACACCTCATTCATTTTCAAAGACAATTGGGTTCCATTAAGTACTGATGCTACGGCTGTCTTAAAATAGGTACTTTTCGCAGTTGTGGCAAAGGCCTCAAATCACACGTGTCACCACCTGTATACCAGTTGTCACTGGCAAGGCGTCACGGATTAGGGTGCGGGGTGGGGGGCAGTGGGGAGTTGCTTTGTTAGAGCAAAACCACTTGAGAAGCAAACAACGAGACAAGGGTTTCACGTAAATCATTCCCTGTTTTGCTCCCTGGGGTTCTGCTTTTAGTAACTAAACCGTCCCATACCAGGTATCATAGAACAAGTGACAATAAGCACAGCGCCATTGATTTACGGGGACTGTGAGCCTGTCTGAGGGCTCGAAAGCCATGTCATCGAATGGGAGAAATTTAGCTGCATTTGTCTCTCCTATTCCTGTCTTTAAGGTTAGAGTGCTGGCTTTGGCCCTTTGTGTTCTTTAGGAAGGTATTTTCCCCTTTGCTGTGTTTAAGTTGCACAACGAATCACCACCGGCTGGTAGTGACCAAGTAAACGCTGCGTATTTACTCCGAGTGCTGTTTGATGTAAGCAGTTCTCATCAAATATTTGCAAAAGTACCACAGCATTAAGAGCAACACATCAGACATTCAGAAGATTCGAAACAAAGTAAGACACAGTCTGCCCCCCAGGAGCGTCCCGTCCAGGGGAGCCAGGGCACAGCACACGGAAGAGGAAGAGGGCTCTGCGGGATGGAGGCCAGTCTTTATGAAGAAATGGAGCCAACAGAACCGCTTTGACCTGACCGTGGAGTCATTCTTACAGGTTGCTGTTCAGATCGAAATTAGGTGAAGCAGCGCCC
>PVHT020000886.1:17038752-17146302 GCA_004024745.2 Catagonus wagneri | reverse complement strand
CTAGGGGTCTAATCGGAGCTGTGGCCACTGGCCTGCGCCGCAGCCACAGCAACGCAGGATCCGAGCCGCGTCTGCAACCTACACCACAGCTCACGGCAACGCCGGATCGTTAACCCACTGAGCAAGGGCAGGGATCGAACCCGCTACCTCATGGTTCCTAGTCGGATTCGTTAACCACTGCGCCACGACGGGAACTCCTTTTTTTTTTTTTTTACCTTCCTAGTCTTAAGGCAAAGAGCGTCTCACCCCTTTAGACTCCACAAGTGCCAATCTGCAAGCCTCCCCCATTTCTGTCTAAAATACGCCATGAGCTAAGAAGTTCTGACCTAGAGAGATACTGTAACGTGATCATGAATTATTCACACACACACACACACACACACACACACCTCACACACACACGGGTTTGTTTTACTCTTTCTCCAGTATTACAGGATTAATCCAAACCTGGCTTGAATCTCAGCACACCTAACTCTTCTTGTTGAGACTCACTAATATATTAAAACAAGCCCCACGGATTCAGTACGTCCCCAGATGTGGTTGATCTCTCTCTCTCTTGCTTTGCTTTCTTCGTGGATCCATCTTTTGCTGAGCTCACTGTTCGTTCGAGCGAGAAGCCAAAGAAAACTGAAAGCTCCGTTCTTTCCCGTTATTTTGCTAGTGTTTGTGTGGTAGACGGCTCTTAAAATACAGCAGATTCAGGCCCAGCTCTGCTCCAACAGTGCTCCCTGCAATAACCATAAGCAGCAGCAAAACGTGACAGCCAGAAGATTTCTAATCTTCTAACCCCACTCTAGCAGGAAAAGCTTTCTTTTTTAATTATAATACAAGAAGCTGGTTTTATCATGATGCCTGGGGCAGAGTTTCAGGAGTGCCTGGTGAAGGTGAGGGCAGCTCAGTCTTCACTCAGCACCCTTTTTATTACTTGCAGATTCGCCATGAGCCTGTGTAAGTTTCATTATCAAACACATTAAAAAGCAATATTGGCCAGCGTTTATTGCGCACTTACTATGTGCCAGGTCTTTTATATGCATTTCCTCACTTCATCCGCCCAACAATCCTAACGCCATTTTTTTTTTTAAGATTGAAGAAACAGGGGATTAAAAATCAGTTCAGGGACCTACATCTATAGCCCCAACTGACATGTTATGGGAATAAAACTCCTTGATGGACCTAAAAATGCTGTGAGAAGTTGAATTACCATCCAAAGGTGAGGCGGGAGTAGGCTATCACTAAAAGACCATGTTGATTAGGCCCCTGCTGGCCAGGCTTGCCCACAGTAAAATCGTTCTGAAATTGAGGCCCAGCTCCAGTCTGGCAATCCCTAGGTTCTCACTTGTTCATTCTCTAGCTTCCATTTCTCAACCATCTTGTTAAAGGATTTGACTGGGGTTGGAGGTTCAAGTGTGCTGGCGATGGATGGGCGGTACCTCGTTTACCCAAACTGACCTCCCCTGTTCCTGCCGATGGGCGGATGAGCGGTGTGTTACCTGTGGCCTCTTCCCTTCCCAAACCCGCAGAAACGCGCATGGGCCTTTAGGAAAACCAAGCGTGTTGTGGAATACCGTCAAGTTCCCAGGTGTATTGTCCGGGTCAGCAGAGCCGGCCTTCAGGACAGAAATCAGAATTTGGAAAGCCAAGAATCTGAAGCCAGTACCTCCAGGATCTGGTTCTTTTCCACAGATCATCTCTTTTCGAATACCTCACAGAAATAAGCTTAGAAGAGTGACGGCAGCTGTTTTAGTTACAGATAGACGTACATAGCGTGTGCTTTTTGTGCCCCTCGGGTTGTATGTTCATTTTGTTTAACGTTCATGTCTAGGTGAGAAGAAATTAGCTGGATGGGCAGGTTCATCTGTACTATAAATAGCGCACCTGATTTCCAGGGGCAGGTGTAATAATTCGCAGGTCAGCCTGAATCTCAGAGGCACCAGCTGCTCCTTGCGTGGTGTTCTCCCAAGCCTGTCACTCGTTAGTTTTAAAATGACCATAATCCTTTCCAGGAAGTTCCCATCTTCTGAATAGATTGGATTTTCAGGATGTATTTTTTCCCCCTAGTCACTGTTTCTTCTACACACATTTATTAAGGGCTTATGATTTATTAAGGACTTACTCTTCTAGGTGGAGTTAGGGCTAAGAACAAATAAAACAGGGACATCATCCACACATAGAGTGTAATTAATGGAGAGAGGCCGTTATTCGTTATTTATTAGACAGTGTTAGACAGTGATGAGTACTATAGGAAAAATTAAACAGGAACTGCCTTGGGGTGGGGGGAGTTGCGAGTTTAAGGAGTTCCTAAGGAAGGGCTCACTGAGCGTGGGACATCTGTGCAGACTCGAAGGGAGTGAGGGGATGAGCTGTGCGTGGATCTGGAAGATGACCGCTTCAAGCCGAGGGAAGAGTCAGTGCAAAGGCCCTGTGGCAGGAGTAGGTCAGACACGAGGGGAAGGTGCAAGGAGGCCAGCGTGGTTGGAGCTGAGAGAGCAAGAAGCGCTGGAATAGCAGCTGATGTGCTCCGAAAAGTAGCAGGGACCAGACCCTGCAGGGCTCAGCAAAGCATTGCAGTGACTTTGGCTTTTGCTCTGCGGGGGTGAGGAGCCACTCAAAGTTTTGACCGTCTGACTTCAGTTTCTTACAGAAATAATCTGAATTGTGGAACAGGTGCCCAGAACAAGCCAGCAAAGCCTGATAAGCCCATGTTGCCATTGAACAAAGGTGCTAAACAGACTCCAGGAATCTGAGCACAGGGCCCTGGATTCGGATCCCAGAGTCAGGGGTTCGACTCATCCATTGGGTGACTTTGGTCGTGCCAGTTAACCTCTCCGAGCCCCGCTCTTCGTCATCGGGAAATAAAGATAAGCAAAACCTGGCCCGTGGCTTTATTTTGAAGATCAGGTGAACACAGAACAGAGAAGAACGCTGTAGATTAGAAAACACCATGTAAGGCCAGGCAACAGGGCTTCCGGTTGTGTCATTATCATTTCAGGGAATATTAAGCCCAGGACCTCAGCCAAAACGCCGGGGAGGCAGCCTTCGCTTTCCCGTTACTTATTATTAAATAGCCATGGGGATGGGGTCTCTTCCTTGTCCCGCGCTGGAGGTCAAGGAGAGAGACAAGGACCCAGCCGATCTCAGTGGAAGCCGCCGGTCCGGCTCCCCGGGATCAGGCATAACTCAAAGGATGTCGGCAGATCCGGGCCTCCCCGCTGGTGGGTCGGCTGCCCAGGGCTCGCCCCGGGGAAGAATCGTGCCTTCCCTCCCCGGGGCAGGCGCCGGAGCCCCCGCTCTCCGCAGATGGGGACCTTGGAATAACCGCAAGCCTCTTCCTCTTCTCGCCAGGCACTCCTCCTACGGCCGGCTGCTGGATGACCACGACTACGGCTCCTGGGGGAACTACAACAACCCTCTGTACGACGACTCCTAACGACGGCGCGTGGCGTGGGACGAGGCAGAACTGTCTTTATTTATCAGTGCTTACCCAGTAGAGTTAATAACGCGTACCCGACGCCCATCGAGCGGCAAGCTCCCGCCCCCGTTTTGTTGGTCTGGTCGTTTTGTTTTCCTCCCTGTCCTCTGGCTGCTACGACTTCCCCTTTCTGGTACCAAAAAAAAAAAAAAAAAGTGATTTAAAAGTGAGAGGAGGCTGACAGGCAGCTGACGTGGGCCACCGCTGAGCCGCCCGGGCCCGACGCCACGGTGGCGGGGCGGGACCGCCAGCGGGACCCACCGCAAGAAGAACCGAGGAAGACGGTCCCGTGGCGTCATCAGGGGGTACTTTTAGGGGAACTTTCTGTTTGTGGTGTTTCTTAAACTTCTGTGTGGGAAGTGACGCTGAATCTCAAGGAGGGGAAAGGAAATGAGGCCTGGGAGGGTAAGGAAGCAGGGCTTTCTCGGGTTCCTTTTGCATCTCTGTGTATCTGGTTGGGTTGCACAGGACGCCTGGCTCCCAGCTTCGTAGCTCCTAAATTAAGGAAAGAGGAAGCTAGACGGCGCCCGCGGGAGGCCAGCTGCCCAGGGCAGAGGAACAGGTGGCTGTCAGGTCGCAGCCCGCCCGCTACCTGCCCTACCTCCAGGCTACCCGGCTCTGCAAAGGATGCCTCTTCTGGTCAACCGCAGCGGGGACCCCCACCCACAAGCCTCGGGCAGAGGTGCGGTCCTGCAGGAAAGGCTGCGAGATGGGTTTAGCCATAGAGGAGCAAGGCGGAGGCGTGTGGAGTGAGTGTGCGGTGGGGGGTGTGGAGGGGGGTGAGAGGGGACGGGGCGGGGCGGCGACATGCTTTGTGTCCTTCATTAAAGAACAGTGGGACCAGCCCTCATTAACTGTCCCAGGCGTCCGCTGCTTGAACAAACCTGTAGAATCTTTGCTTTCTACCCACACAACAACTGGTTCACTGCCTCACTGCCTTTTGGATAATCGTTGTAAACTGTTGTTGTTTTTTTTTAATTTCCTTTCTTTCTTTCTTTCTTTTTTTTTTTCTTTCTTTTGGCTTTTTATGGCTGTACCTGCTGCATATGGAAGTTCCCAGGCTAGGGGTCGCATCGGAGCTGCAGCTGCCGGCCTACACCACAGCCATGGCCACTGTCCGGGCTGCATCTGCGACCTGCACCACTCGTGGCAGCGCCAGATCCCTGACCCACTGAGGGAGGCCAGGGATCGAACCCGCAACCTCATGGATGCTAGTCGGCTTCATAACCCACTGAACCACAACAGGAACCCAAACACCTACCTTACCAATTCTGCTGTCTAATCAGTGAATACCCCCTGAAGATCTTGCGTCCCAAATTTTGAGAAAGAACTGATCGTCTTGGCAGGCATCCATTTTGGGCAGTGGTTTTCAAGCAGCAGGTAGTTTTGCTTCCCCCCAGGGGACATTTGGGAATGCCTGGTGACATTTTTTTGAGTGTCACAACTTAGAGGTGCTGCCAGCGGGTAGAGGCCATGAATACGCTAAACACCCCACGGTGTGCAACATAGCCCATCACAACTAAGTTATCTGGCCCCAAACGGCAGTAGTGCTGAGTGTAAGAAACCCTAGTTTACTGCCATGCCCGTTGTGACAAAACAGGACGCTCCAGGTCAGTGCTAGTTTTTACTTTTAACTAAATAAAGTGATTCGTTACATTTTTATCTAAAAAGTATTTAGTTTGTTGGCCGATGGGTTGTTTTGGCTGTGCATGGTTGCCTTCTTATTTCTGTGTGTTTTCCAGATAGCTTTATTTCAGGGCTATCACCATCCTCCTGAAGCACCTAGTAATAGCTCCCAGAATCTTCTGTCCTGATTCCGTGGACTGGAAAACGTACTTTGGGTTCTGTTTCAAAATGTGTTACCTTGTTCTCTGCTATCATAAAGAACTCGAAACTGCATCATTTTGTATTTCTCAACTTGGACCTGCCTCCACGACTCTGTTTAGTTTCCAGAAACTTGACTCTCCACTCCTGCTGTCACTCCCTGGGACCCAGCTCAGTGCTGAGCCGAAAGCAGCCGCTTCCGTGCTGTTCTGAACCCCTCTGGGGTCAGAGCTGGGGGCTGATGCCGCTTTCCACCACCTACCAAGCCCACGCTCTGAAAGAAATGATTCCTAAGTTCCTTAGGTTCCAAAGGAGAGCAGGCAACCCCCAGAGGGAGCTGACAGCTTGAGGAGGGACTGAGGAGCAGGCTTCCCGGAATTCTCATATCTCTGATTATTTAAAAAAAAAAAAAAAAAAAGTGGGCAGTCTCAGAAAAATGGCCAGGAATGACCAAGGTTCCCCTCCTGGCCACGCTTGGCCTGAATAATTGTCCTTCTTCCTTAACTCCATCCCCCCTTTAGAGGCTTTCAGTTTGGCAAAGGACAATTCAATAAAAACAGGACATTCTGTACATTTTTTTTTTCTCCTTCGGCCACAAACATGTTGACAAAAATGTCTGGAAGCCTCTTTGGGGAGGTGGTCTTCTAGATTCCCAGCCTCTTCCCAAGGAATCCCGACCGATCGTAAACCTCAGACTCAGCAAGCCTCTTCCTGACCAAAGGCTGCTGTGGGACACACATATTTGATGGGTTGGTTGCCCTTATTAGTTTCCAGATCCGTATGGTAAAGAGCAAGACCCACCGCAGGTGCACTCAGCAAGGGGACAGCTTCCCATAAAAACTTTCACGCTCCTTGTTATGTTCATATAAAATACCTGTGGAGTTGAGCCTTATTTTGCCAAGTGTGTTTTTCTGTTTTTGAGTTGGCCAAAAGATGTTCACAACTGCATTCAACGGATGTTGCTTCAGACACACACAGGCACACACCCCTGAAACGTATGCCACGAACTGACGTCCTTGAACTCAGGGGGCGAGTCTGTTCAGATCCACCCAAGGGAAATGGCTCCAGTGGATGCAAAAAACAGCCACATCCCATCCAGGGACCGGACTAGTCATAAAAGCATTAGAATTTCAGAGCAGGAGGCACTCAGCAGCCTCTTCTAGATCACAGATTGCAAATGATAACAGAGTGAGGTTCGACTTTGCTTTTCCCCATGGCCCCGATGACGTCTTCCGCCCCCCAGATGTCCGTGTCTTCATTTCTTAGGTGGGCGCGATGCTGTCCGACCGGCTTCACCCCGTGCTACCTCGCACGTGTGTTGTGAGGACTGATGAAATCGTGTCTACAGCGTTTTCAGTTTCTGGAGGAAAATATTTCTTGACATTTTTAAGTATTACAAAGATGTAGAAGTGATCTCAGTTTCTTGTTTGTTATTATACTGGTGTTCTTAAATTGATCAGATGGCAGCTGTTAGAGGAGCTCCAACAGACAGCTGTTAACAGCTGCAGACTACCCCCCACCCCACCCCCCAGGGCCACTGACTCACCTCCTGGGACCACCAAGATGGCTTCCATCCCTGAATGACGGCACGGCCCAGGACTTCGGTCTCACAGGCTGTTGAGTTAGGGTGGCTCCCGTGGGTACCTGAGCGCTAACTGCAGTCCACCCAGACTTTACCACCCCAAAGTCTTGTGGGTTCTTTGTGGAGCTGATTGGGGTTTGCCATCAGCTGTTTGCCCTTCCTCTTGCTTGCAAGGGTGCATAGTTCAGTCCCTCCCATCTGGGAAGTGAATTTTGCAACTGGGCCAGATGCTACTTTGCACGTGGATTCACCTTCTTTGCCTTGTACCTCTTTTTGGCCAATGAATGTACCATTTCAACTTCGATTTTCAAGTGCTGGCTGGTATTGGTACTAGCGCCAACCAAGAGACCCACGCCAGATCACTTTCTTGGGGTGAGTTAGCCAACATCCTTTAAAGATGGAAAGACGTGCGACTTCTTTGATATTTGATGTCACTGTATCTACGTTTATTGTAAGACATATTGCATACCAATTACAATTATATCAATTAAAGTTCCTGAAAGCTTGCATCTGACAGTGGTGGTTCACATTTGGATATGTCTTGTTATTCAAGCCATTCAATTGATAGGCTCAGTACTGTTTATATTAAGTAGCCCCGCCTTGTTCTTAGAGAATAATATAATAATAATAATAAATAATATTTATAATAATATATAAATACTATTTTCTGCAGAGCAGGGAGTTCTTTCTGATCTTGAAACAGAATTGAAGGATGTCAGAAATGAAGAAACTTTCCAAGCAGCGATTTTACTCTTAACTATACACCAGGCCTTTTAAAACAGTTGTAAAAACAAACACTTTGATTCGATAAATAGGTTCATGATGGATGATCAAGTCTTACAAAGGCAGGAACGGTACCTTTGATACTTGCTTTGTTCGCCTTCAAAAAAAGCTCAGCATAGGCATCTTCTCTGACAGCTAAATAGCAAGCAGTTTCAATCATCCAGAACAGAATTTCAGCCCGCAGAAGCCAACCAAAGGCTCTTCTGGTTTTGGAGAAAGGAACAACAGCGAGGTCCAGAGATCTTGCAACGCAGGACAATGATGGAGCTACCTGTAAACGAGAGCAAGTTGGTTTGATGATGAATTTAAATATAAGGTCAGATTTAATGAGTTTAGGTGCCTGGCTTCCAGGGGCAGAACTTGGAAGAGTGAGTGGGAGGGGCCAAGATGAACCAAGAGGACCAGACATGAAGCAGGCCCTTCCCTGTTGTCATTCGGTCCTTTCTTAAAGACCTGCCACGGGCGTGAAAGCAACAACCCCGTTATGCCAGGCTTGCCTGGGCAGAATGGGCCGGGAAGCATGTTAAATGTGCATGGAAAGAAAAAGCCTAATACTAATGTGTAGTCTTTACATATTAAATTCTTGGGTCCAAATCAATTTTTTGCCCCTGTATCATAGCTTTTCCAAGTCAGATCATAATGTTTCGATTATTTGGTAACCTATCTTCAATCTTTCACTCTGCTAACATTCAGTATACTCACCAATAGTTAGTAGCTATATTTTGATTTTTGTCAGCAAGGACTGAGGCATGAATGACACTTAAAAGCACTGGTCAGATTGGGGGTGACAAAAACTATAAGAGGTACGATCTCTTCTCTCAAAGTGTATAGTTTTGGCAAGTGTAGAAGGGACTGCATTTTCTGTACTAAAACAGCATTAATCGGATCGAGTCAACAAATGTATTGTGTTTCTACTTTAAGCAAGACACCGAATATTTACGATTAAAAAGAAGTAACATATACTCATTCGGAACTTGAGGGGCCCATGGACAAGTGTTGAATGCACCCCTTGCATCAGCTTTAGCGGCCATTGCACCCTGGCCGTTTACAGATGGGGAAACTGAGCTTCCAGGATGTTAAATTCCTTCTTGCATGAACCGATTCCTTCTATGTACTTTGTAATGAATCAGGCGCCCCCTGCCCTCCAAGTATTTTCTGTCTTGTTAAGTGGCAGAGGTGGGATTCAAACCAGGTCTGTCTGTCACCAGAGCCCTTGGTTATTTTCCATCCAAGACACTGGTATCGGATGTTAGCAGAAGCCAGCTCTCAAGACTCTCACGCCTGCTAAAATGGGCCCCTCCGCCCCTTGCGATGTCCCCCTTAGCTATTTTGGGCGATCCCGAGTGCACCTGGCATGCAGCCCGGAGCAAATTCAGTCAGCTCCCGAGCACATGTCCCCCTGCCAGGCACTGTCACCTTTCTGCTGACTCCTGCTGTCCTGCTGGGCTGTGTCTTCTGCCAAGGGAGAGACTGCAACACCCCCCCGCCCCAGTTCTGCGAGGGCACCGACGCAGGCCTCCCACAGCCGCCCAGACTTTGAGTGAAAACTTCTTAGTTTCCACCTGCAGCCCCCTTGCTCTCCACGAGGGTCGGCTGTGAGTCCACGGCAGCCTGGCTTGGGGGCCGCCCTTGAATCATTACCCACTCTTGGCCGAACTTGGCCCTGACTTGTCTGTCCTTGGTGTCGTCCAAATAATGCTTATTCTCATGTCGCACTGACTATGCAGAAGATACTGTTCGAAGCATTTCCTGTGGATTAACATCTCTGTGGGGGTAGATACGATAAATAGCCCCATCGGGCAGGTGAGAAAACTGGGGTACAGAAACTTGCCCCAAGGTCATGCAGCTGGTAAGCGGTGGGGCAGAATTGTGTCTGGAGCCAGTGTGCGACAACCTGGGGACAAGGCTCCGGCATCTGCATTGAAAGCAAGGCCCCCCCCCACCCCCCACACCTAAGGCAAGTTTTCTAGTAGCCAGAGGGGCCCACTCTCAGGGCACTTGGCTGACCAGAGTCCGAGCTGCATAGATTCTGGCAGTGCCGGCCAAGGTCACCCACCTGATAACCGCTATTGCCAACGGCAGAGGATTCTAGGTTGGCCCTCCCCTGTCACCAGCCCACGTGGCAGCCATGGTGAAACAGTCCAGATGGCCCTCTTTTTCTGCCACTGGCCTTGTCTCCTTTGGCGCTTGGACAGAAGTCACTGCCACCAATACTGCTGGGCGGAGTGTTGACAAGTCCCAGTCGGTCAGAAGCTAGGTGTTGTCAGCTGCTGTGAGAGACGAACGCCCACCCCCAGCCCCTGCGCCAGGGTGTTCAGCCCGGTAACCGGGGCTCATCATGGAAAAACACGACAAAGCCAAATAAAAACCAAAGAACACTTCTCCTTGTATTTCTGGAATATGTATATTAAAGTCTCAATGTGGAGTTAAAGGTTTCAAATAGAAAGGAGAGTCGTACACGAGTTTTACGAGAGCAGGAGGAGAACAGGTTAGGGAGGCTGTGGCAGGTACCTGGTGACCTTGGGTCTATGGCCGCAGCATGGAGGCAGGTGCTTCTCCAGAGTTCACGCGGAAGTCGCAGCTGCCTGCGTACCTGACAGCAGCGGTTTCTGCAGAATGGCTTTGCCTTTTCCACGTTGCACCTGAGAACCTCCCACGGGTGAGCTCCAGCCAGAAGCTCGCAGGGACAGGGCGGGTGCAAGAAACGTGTTTCCTGCCTTCTCTGTATTGCAAAGGAGATCTTAGAGCAGAGCCGTAACAACGCTTAGCTGAACACAGAGGTTAGAATGTCCCCCAAAAACGTGACATCGTGTTATCCCTGAGGTGATGCAACTGTCCCTGACACAACTGACGATGCACTCACCTGCCCCCGAAAAAGAAAGCCGCCGGGTCCCCGTGTCCCTCCGGTACATCCCTGGCTTCTTGGGCACCCACCTCCTGAGTCTGACAGGTGGCTCTTCAGGAAAGAAAGCACTCTCTTCTTCCCAAGCCCCCCCGACTCCTCAGCAGTGGATGCCCCCGGTTCCCTGGAAGACAGCAGGTGCCCCATCCAGCCATAGTCCAAACCATGAGCAAAACTAAAAGACTAGAGATTCTGCTATAACTTTTCATCCTTTCCGCTTGGTCCTTCTCCGCGCCCAGGATGCTGGCTCTAAGAAGAGAGGGGCGGTGGCAAACGCAGGCTGCTACCTGGTGGAGGCAGAGCGGATACGCACGAGCTCCCGGACAGCCTCACATTTGCTCTGCTAAGGGCCCCCACCCCAGCCCCGATTCCCCTAAGGAAATGGGCTGTGATGGAATGAAGCACTGCAAGCAAACATTTCGTTCGTTCATTGACCATTAAACAAACAGTATTCACGTCTATATTCTAGATGCAGGAGCCAGTGAAACAAGACAAGACCCTTAGGATACATTCATCCTCAGAACACTTTCCGCCTAATCAAAGAGTCAAATCTACGATTCCATTCAGAACAGTGAGTATCTGCAGGGGAGGCACAGAAGAGGGTTTTAGTGGAAGGGTCGAAAATGTCCTGACAAGTTCGTTTTCATCTTCCTTACTCCCAGCCGTCTCTCGGATCCTCATTCCACCCCCCGCCCCTCCCCCCACCGTTGGTCTAATCAATTCCCGGAACCTGAACTTGACCCTTGGGCTCTTTCTTTCTCCACGGAGCCATCCTTTGCCATCAGCCCCACATTTTGCCTGGGAAATTTACACCATTCCACCTGACCTGACCCACTCGAACCGAGAGTCCTGGCCTCTCCTGGTCCCTGTCACACCCGGCTCGGCCCTCTCTTCCGGGGTTTGTCATGACGCAGCTGTGCCCCCAGCGGGAAACTGAGCAGCATCGTGTCCCTACCTGGAGAAAGAAGGCAGCAGGTTGAGGGGAGAAAAAAGAGGAGACAGAGAGGGAGGGGACGCCATCCTCCCTGCATCTTGCCACAGTTTTCTCATGATACCCAGAGAGCTTCCCCTGACAGTGGGAAGGAAGGGACATGGGGAGAAGGGAGATGATACGCATTAAATACCTGCTCCTGCCTGCGCCTTGAGAAAAGTATTAAGGTCGGTTTAGAGTCCAGGAAACCGAGGATCAGAAAGGTTAAGTGACCCTCCCATGGTCACACAGCTATTAAGAGGCAGTTTCAGTTTCAGTCCAGACCTTCTCATTTCAAAGCCCATCTTCTATTTAGTACGATGTCGCTTCTCTAACTTTAAGGTGCCTGCAAATCGCGGGGGCATCTTGTCCAAATGCAGATTCTGAGACACAGCTTGGGGTGGGGGCCTAAGTTTTGCATTTGTGATAAGCTCCCCGGGGGTGCTGCTGCTACAGTTCGCAGGCTGCCCCGACAGTAAACATCAAGACAATATCAAATGAAGCCTTCTCCTCAGAATCCCAGCTAAACCCCAAGGGCCTGACCGGGATCAAGTCTCAACAGAGGTGTCACGCCACCTCTTAACCGCAGGGCAGCCATGGTTTGGTTTTGATTTTCAGTTGTCGCTATGACAGCGGTGTCACTGACACTCGGTATCCAGGAGTCGAGGATGCTACAAATCCAGCCATGGGTGAAATAATCCAGGTTGATTGTCTCAGGACCGGCCTGCCCAGCACAGAAATGTGCCAGCCAAGATTCTCCCAGCATCCCCTCCAGGGAATTGCAAACCACAGCACAGGGCAGCGTGCGCCGCTGTGAGACACCAGCCCTTGGGCTGCCTTGTCTGCGACGCTTGTTCTCAGTCCCTGGGAACATCAGCTCTGCCCTCTAGCCGTTCCGCTCCAAACTGTCAGCCCTGACAGCTGCACACGCAGGAGTGCACGCTGATGTCTCGCTTCCCAGAACTCCAACATGTCAACAGAAAGGCCGATCCAAGTCGGGCCCAATCGGAGAGGGGGATTCACCTGTTCCTGGGGACCCCTGTCCAAGAGCACAGGAATGCAGCCATCACGCAAACTTGGACATTTTAGGAACGCAAGGAGGCCCGCTGATAAATTCCTATCACTTTGCATCCCACAAGAATTTCCAAAGACGATGGGAGAGGAGCTAACACCTCCTAAGCTTCTGTCCGGGAACTGGACAGATGCCTTATAAATATTATTTCATTGCTTCTGTTGCAACTGGAGGAGTCATTGCAAACCCAGACTTTGAGCCCGAGTGTCTGGGTTTGAATCTCAACTCGGCTAACCCACCAGCTGTATGACCTCGAAAAAAAAATTGACCCTACCAGTCCCTCAGTTTCTTCATCCGTAAAACGGGCCTCAAGAGGGTGTCTGCCTCATGACGCTGCTATGAAAGTAAAATGAATTCATACCCGCAGAGCGCAGACAAAGCTAAATTGACTGAGTATACGATGGCTATATAAAATAGCCTTGCAAGATCAATTACTTTTCCATATTTTACAGGCAAATAAACAGGCTTACCCAAGTTCACGCACCTAGAATCGGGTAGATTCTATCTAAGCTGTCATAGAACTAATATTCACTGAGACCTTATGATGTACCAGACACTATTTTAAGTAACTTGGTAGCATCGACTCAATGAATCCTTATAACCGCCCTAAAAGATAGGCGTGGTTATCCCCATTTTGTCGATGAATAAACTGACTTGCCGAAGGGTACAGTTTGGTTAGCGGTGAATCCAGGAATTGAGCTGGAGCTGGAGGCGGTGGGCGGGGGTGGGGGTTCTGGAGCTTGAGTGCTTCCGTTCCCAGTGTCATGCTTTATCTGTTCCCTCACCCACCCCTGCCGGTCCTCCACTGCGTGCCCAGCACCGAGCCAGGCATATTTGCGGATAACAAGAACTAAAAGACACAATGGTCACTTTCGAATTAATAATTTCATGCTGAATCTTCATCTTCTTGTCGGACGGAGTATTGATGAAAACAGCATCTGAAAATAAGCCTGTGGTTAAGTCTCAGTCTAGCCCATTACTACCTTTGCTGACCCTGGACACGGCTACTTAATTTCCCTGAGCCTTCAGATTCCTCACCTAAAAAATGTAGATGATGACACTCACTTGGCAATAGTGCTTAAATAGACTAAATAAGTACCGCGTCTGCCTGTTGAGCACTGTTCAGCAACTCTTTATTTTTTATTTTTTTATTTTTTTGCTTTTTAGGGCCACACCCACGGCATATGGAGGTTCTCGGGCTAGGGGTCGAATCAGAGCTACAGCTGCCGGCCTACACCACAGCCACAGCAACCCAGGATTCAAGCCGCATCTGCGGCCTACAACACAGCTCCCAGCAACGCCGGATCCTCAACCCATTGAGCAAGGCCAGGGATCGAACCCGCAACCTCATGGTTCCTAGTCGGATTCGTTAACCGCTGCACCACGACGGGAACTCCGCTCAGTGACTCTTAACCCCCATCTCTTCTTTTCCTTTCTCTGTGCCTCAGAAGGAACGGCAAACTGGAATTAGAAATGCAAATATTGTTGACACCTGATTTACAATAAAGTCTCTGAGTGACAGCTAAAAGAATCCTACAGCTTACCCTTGAAATGGAGTTTTGTTTCATAAAATCCATTACAAATAATTAAAATATCAAATAATCATGGGAAAAAAAACCCTCGATCTCGACACACACTTTGACAAACATATATTTACCCTGGCAAAACAAACATATAATATAAATCTACATTTTAAAATATCTCAGGGTTGGGGGTGGGCATAGGCTCTTTGGTTCCTGGAAACTGGACCGAAGATGCTGGCTTTTCCTGGTAGGTTTCTTAGTCACCAGAATCGGTAGTTTTCATTGCTGTAGAGACCCTGGAAATATTCAGTATTTGCTTCACTTGGGGAAAAAATTTCCAGTGATATGTGAATGGTCAGTTTTAAGGGAGGAGGTTCAGAGGCGGCTTATCTTGCAGTGATCTTCTGCTCCCTTTTCAAAAGCATGAAGCACTGGAGTTCCCGTCGTGGCTCAGCGGAAACGAATCTGATTAGCATCCATGAGGACACAGTTCGATCCCTGGCCTTGCTCAGTAGGTTAAGTGCCCAGAGTTTCCGTGAGCCGTGGTGTAGTTTGCAGACGCGGTTCGGATCTCTCATTGCTGTGGCTGTGGTGTAGGCTGGCGGCTACAGCTCCGATTAGACCCCTAGCCTGGGAACCTCCATATGCTGCAGGTGTGGCCCTAAAAAGACCAAAAAAAAAAAAAAAAGGCAAGAAGCACCAATCTTGAATAATAACCTTCATCTTTGAAGACACCGCCTAACTGCTCCAGAGAATGCTTTCCTGACTTTCTATCAGTCCATTCAGCTTCCCCTGAAAGCTGGAATTTGCCAGTCAGATATGCTACTGAATGACCAACCCATCCTTTACTTGATTTAGCACCTTTTCTTGATGGTTTCCCAAACTCCGTTCATAGGAGTTAAAAAGTGGCAATCGATGCCTGATTGATAAGCTAAGGATGTTTAACTTAGTTGGGAGTATGCTCTTTAGCCAGTCATGAATTCATATAAACAAAAGTTTTTTTCATCTTTCAAATCAGCACACCACTTTGTCTTGTCACTAATGATTTGCACTGACTTAAGTCTGTTCTAAAAGCACATCAGCTTCTCCTGGTAGGTATTCATAAATACAAAGTTTGTTCATTATGGTTAAAGTGCTATTTATGATAAGCCTATAAAGATTTGAACTTCTCAAGTTAAGCCATCCTAAGGCATGTGGTGTCTGTTTCCAAATATTTCATTAATCACATATGATGTCTTTGCTCAAAATGGGGATTTGTGTCTGTTAACTAATCCTACCCATGTTGCTTCTCTCAGAGCTCGGAAAAAGATTTCAGGTCTCAACTGAGTTATTTTGGGCAGTGGATAATCCCATGTCCCAAAGATGAAGTTCTTTGCATAATCAGGTTTTTAAATGTCAATAGCAGTTTAGAGAGTTATTAAAATACTTCTGATTTGGGAAAAGGCTCTCAAATACCCTAAGATTGTTCAGTCCTTTCCAAAGAAGTTAGATAAAAGCTGAAGTGTTTATCAGTCTAAAGGGGATCCCAACCCAGAGCTATGTCCGCCCAGATAGTCCTGAAATATGTAGCCCTGTATCCAGAGAAAACAGCCCAGCCTTGGAAAAGGTGAAGTCACAAGCTTGAAAAGCTTATACAAACTAAGAGAAGGCATGAGGTATGTTTACAGTCCTTTAATTTTAAAAAAAAAATCTATTTACACTGAGTATAATCCCAACCCATTTTCATGAATTGGCCCTTAGAGGAATCTGGGAAATTAGAGGACAGAATAGTGTCTTACCTGATGGTTCAAAAGACCAGCACACTTCAAAAGCTTCTGCGGAGCAAATAGTTACCAAGAGCACCCCAAGGGGATCACCCGAGTGTCAGGTACACCCTTCCTGCCCCTGGTGGATGGCAGCTGCGCCTTCTCCACTTGACGGTCAGGGTCAACTACTCCTGCCAATATGGCGGCTACTCTCCTGCCCGCCGGCCTCTGGGAACGAGATCTGTGAAGTCACAGAGCGGGAGCTTAAGCCCATTCATTACCTTTTCAGGATCTGCTGTGTTCCTTGGTGGACATAGTACCCTTTTCAAAACCAAGACTGTGGAGGTCAAAATCCAAAGTTGCCGAGAAGGGAAGCAGCAAACCCCCAAAGAGGGGGCCCCCGCGGCGCTGATGACAAGCAGGGCCACTGCGACTTTCACCCTTTGCTTCCCGGATCCACTCTTTCCACATGTGGCAAAACGGCACCCATAATAATTAAAGACTGGAGGTGACAGGACCACTTAGAGGAGAGCACACCACCCACACAGCGTTCTCTCCCAGGCGGCGCCTCGGCCAGACCCCAGCGGCCGGTTCCCGCGCCGTCAGTCCGGCTGCCCGAGGGCCGGGGTTCGCGGCCGTCAAGCTCACGTCCCCACCACTCCTCTGTTCTGCGGCATCACGTTCGGCTCCTGATCCAAGGCGATCCCGTGTGTGATCCTGTGTACCTGATCGTGTGTGGATCAAGTACTTTGTGAGCCCTTGGTTGGTGGTACTGGCTGAGGGCCTGCAAGCAGAAAAGCGGAATATGTGTCAAGCCCGGTGTGGAAGCGTCCAACCGCCTGGACTTACTAGAGATCCCCCTTCTGCTCTGAGACACCCCCAAAGACCTGGCATTCTTCCCTGTCACCCTATAAACGGTTGAATCAATATTCCCGGCATGCCCCCTGACCTCAGAGATACCTCTCAGGCTTTGCCTTCTTTCCTGCTGGTGGGAAATGCAAGATGCAATAATTTGCCCACAAGTTGAGAGAATGTTCCAGAGTGATGCGGACCACTAGGCTAAAAATTGCATTGATGCTCTCAGCCCCTGAATCTTATTAGGGTTTATATCCCACACTCTGGAACAAATTGTACTAATTTTTTAAAAACGTTATGGCCTCACCCATGGCATATAAGAGTTCCCAGGCCAGGGACTGACTCAGAGCCACAGCTGCAGCAACAGCAGACCCCTTAACACACTACACCAGGAGGGGGATCGAACTCACGCCTCTGCAGCAACCGGAGCCACTGCACTCAGACTCTTAACCCACTTTTGCCATGGCAGGAAATCCACAAATTGTATTAATTTGTATTCATCTTCTGTTGTTGCATAACAAAAATCACCACAAATTTAACGGCTTAAAACACCCAGTTCTACAGGTCGGAAGACTAGGTACACACACTGGATTCTCTGCTGGGGTCTCACAAGGCCAAAGTCATGATGTCAGCGCACAGCCTCCCAGAAAACCACTATTACCACTTGCCACAGGCTGTCTGTCTTCTGTCTTCCAACCGTAGGTTCTACTTTTTGCCCAGTTTTTGCATAATATATTGAACTCAGTGCCACTAGTGGCCACTATTTGTTTTTACAACTTTCACGCTGCCTTCTAAAATTAAAACCTGTGGCCTACTTCATGGCCAGCTATTCCACGTGAATAAAACAGTAAATGATTCCGTGTTTCAGTGGAATCTCTTTTATATGCTATAAATCGGGCTGGTCCTCCTTCAAAACTAATCTCAGTGTATGTTTTCCTATCTACATCATGACTTATACAAAGTTATTATTATTATTTTTTGTCTTTTTAGGGCCACACCCACAGTACATGGAGGTTCCCAGGCTAGGGGTCGAATCAGAGCTGTAGCTGCCAGCCCATACCACAGCCATAGCCATGCTGGATCCAAGCTGAGTCTGCGACCTACACCACAGCTCACGGCAACGCCGGATCCTTAACCCACTGAGCGAGGCCAGGGATCGAACCTGCATCCTCATGGATACTAGTTGGGTTCATTACCACTGAGCCACAGTGGTAACTCCCATATACAAAGTTATTATTAAGTAAGGGGACAAAATTCTCTTGCATTACAGGTTTTTAGTAGTAAAACAGAAAACGAAATTGTCAAGCAATTTTCCCTCAGTTGTCCCTTAATGTGACAAATGTTGGGAGCTTTTTAAAACTCTGAAATCGGTGGTTTTATAGAACAGCAAAGCAAAATATTTACTGTGTTTACACAGTTGTGATAGTAATTGCTCCTTGGTATGCCATTTTATGGATATTGAACAATACGCAACAGAACCACTTCATAAAGGAATTTTACCAGTAGCCATCAATCATGACACTTATTAGTTTTGTGACTAGTTTTACAAATTCTTGTCATTTGTGCAATAAATGCTTTTGATGTGAGTAGTACTCAAAGATTCTTCTTCCTTTTTGGTGTCTTTTTGGTCTTTAGCAACAAAATGTATTAGTATCATACTAGAAAGTATCATTGGGTGCTTATTCTCGGAAGATGTATTAGTTTGCTTTCAAGGTCATTGTGGAAGAAACTGCTCTACGATGACCAATCTCCCTTCCTCCTTCATATCAGAACCTCACATTTCAGACTGTCATTATGCTGCTCAGATGGCAGTCTACCTACCCACCTCCCTGGCACCTAGGATGGTCATGTGACTAAATTCAAATCGGTGAAATATAAATGGATGTTTGTATAGGACTTTTGGGAAGTATTCTTGAAAGGGGATGGGTGTGCCTATCCTTACTTCTTTGTTCCTGGCTAGAGTAGGATTGTGATATCTGGAGCTCCAGCAGCCATCTTTGACCATGAAGTAACTGTAAGGACAGAAGCTGGGTACCAAGAAGGCAGAATAAAGAGAAAAGACCCTAGTACTCTTATGACCCCATGGGCTCATTATACCAACCTTAGACTGTCTGCCCACAGACTTCTATGAGAAACAGAAATTAATCTCTCTCCATTCAAGCCAGGGTTGTTTTAGGGTTAGTTTCTTAAATGCAACAGAAATTATTCTTAGTAGATATATTATTATACTTTGTTTTAAAAAGATGCAAAACTACTGTGTCTTCATGCCTCTGTTTGAGTTTTTCAATGTATAACACACTAATTATTAGGGAAAATTAAATTGTCAGTCCAGTACCACCCAAATTTCACAAATTATTGTTAAGCTTTCCAACAATACCTTTTGTGCATGTGCAAAATCATTGTTCCCATGGATTTTCTTGTCTGGGTTGATGGAAATTCACAGTGTATGTTCATTGTATTCACATTCTCTGTTGAGAAGGTCTGCTCATATATTCTGAGCTACATCATTAATGTGAATATTGTTACCACTCTGTTTATACTTTGGTAAATCCAGTTAAGCCTTTGAGTTATTTTCATAAAATCAAGATATCACACAACAGCCAAAATCAAAAATAACAAACATGAACAATAACAACAAATAAAATGTGGTTGGGAGGGGGGTGTCGGAGAAAAACACTCCACTGGCCAGATTTTCTAGACCCAGTCATTTGCAATGGTCTCTCATCCGGTTTAGGTATGAGGTAGATAGTTTGTCAGTGCAACAACCTTAAATTAAGAAGTTCTTGGTGTGAGAACACGAAGGTACACACGTGTGTAACACACTCACCTCTTTAAGCTGCCTAAGCTGTCAAAGAATGATATTAAGATGTCGATCAGAAGTTGATGAGTAGGAGTTTCCTCATAGCACATAGCACAGTGGAAACGAATCAGACTAGGAAACCTGAGGTTGCGGATTCGATCCCTGGCCTCTCTCAGTGGGTCAGGTATCCAGCGTTGCCGTGAGCTGTGGTGTAGGTCACAGACGCGGCTCAGATCTCGGATTGCTGTGGCTCTGGCATAGGATGGCAGCTGTAGCTCCAACTGGACCCCTAGCCTGGGAACCTCCGTATGCCGCGGGTGCAGCCCTAAAAAGCCAAAAGGGGAAGAAAAAAAAAAAAGAGGTTGATGAGTAAGATACCATCTACCTACTTTTCAATCTGCAATATTAGTTAAAAACCTTTTAAATGTTGTCAGGAATTGAACGTTAGAGTATAGTTCAAAGACAACAGTTGCAAACAGAGGAGCAAAATCTCTCTTCTAGCCGAGGCCATGGTCATGGCCAAGGTCATGTTCGTGGCCAGGGTCAGGCTCCTACACCTCCAGACCCTCCTCTCTTCAAACTTTCAAATCCAGTCTCAAATCCAGAGGCTTTATGACAGCTGCCACTTAAGTATTTGCGAGGAGCATCTGTATTCATTTTTTATAAGCCCCTCACGGCTGTCTCCACGATTCCAGCCAAGAATAAGGAAAGGTCACAGGCCTCTGTATTCTCGTACCTGGGCAAAGAGAGGTGGGGGGGGTTGCCTCAGTGTTCAAAGAACTCTGGCTTCTGCCATTTATTTCTGGTCCCTGTGTTGTCTGGGGCAAAATCTGTCTGCGGGTGCAGAAGTGATTGCAAGCTTTTTCAAGCTCACACCCAGCACCAGCACAGTCATGAAGATGAAGCAAATGTTAGCAGGGACAGCTGGCCTTTTGACGCAACACTTTTAGAATATTCTGGTTTGCTAGGAATATAACAGGAGTTCTCTGAAGCCTATAATTAATCTTACATTGCAAGTATGTGAAATAGACACCGACAAAATGTTGGTGGCTTTTTCCGGTAAAATCATCACACTTTCCAAGGGCTTCTTGATAAACTGCAGGGACGACCGGGGTCAAGGGAGTCCTTTCAAACCTCCTGGTCCCCCGAAGCAGAAATGTCATGGTGAGAGACTGAGTTTATAGCAGAAAAACCAAGAAGCCTGAAAATACAACTTCGATGTAAAAGGTTGATAAGAAGGGACTCTGACAGCCTGGGCACAGCACTCTAACCAGTTCTAATATGAGGGCATGCCTGGGAGTTCCAGCTGTGGCTCAGCAGGTTAGGAACCCAACTAGTATCCAGGAGGATGTGGGTTCGATCCCAGGCCCCGCTCGGTGGGTTAAGGATCCAGATTTGCCACGAGCTGTGGTATAGACTGGCAGCTGCAGCTCTGATTTGATTCAACCCCTAGCCTGGGAATTTCCATATGCCACACTTGTGGCTCTAGAAAGCAAAAAAATAATTATAAATTAATTAAATAAAATAAAACTAGAATAACTTTTGAATTCATCAGAAAAACTGAAAACCACAGCAGCCTGCATTCAGGTCCTTGGCAACATGAGCGTAGTAACTGAGCTGGAAACGACAGCTGCCTAGGAAAAGGGACTGTACAGTAAAAGGAAAAAAATCCTATTGCGTTTTAAACGGTTTTAAAATCTCTGACTCTGCTCTAATTGTAACTCCAGGAAAGTTTCCTATGAGCCGTGCAAGAACACCTTCTCTACCAGGCTTAGTTTCAAGGCAAGCCCCCCGGCTTGCGGAAAAGGGGTGAATGGGGGGGCTCCAGCTAGCCCATCCTGGAAATGGGTTAGGACGCCCTCCATCCAGTGCCTTCCTGTTGTGACTGCTGGTGCGGTCAAGCCACCTCCTTGGGCAGAAGCAGATGCAGCAGGGGAATGAATTGAAAGCCACAAACAGAGCGCTGGGTCTGGCTACGCACAGGTCATGACCTGCCCAGCTTGGGGGGGGGGTCATTTCCAGGGTCAGCAGTGGCATCGGCACCCCCGGCACTGGGCAGTGTGGTGGCTCCAGCCCCAGAGGCCCCTCTGCCTTAAGATGCCTTCTCTTCCAGGCTACGCAGTGCCCAGCTCCACGGCTCCACAGCCCTTTCAAAAACAGATGTGTGAGATCACTTATAGACGGAATCTAATAAAAATGACACAAACGAACTTATTTAAAAATCAGACTCACATGGAGTTCTCGTCGTGGCGCAGCGGTAAACGAATCCGACTAGGAACCATGAGGTTGTGGGTTCGATCCCTGGCCTTGCTCAGTGGGTTAAGGCGCTGCCATGAGCTGTGGTGTGGACCAGCAGCTGTAGCTCTGATTCAACCCCTAGCCTGGGAACCTCCCTATGCCGCAGGTGAGGCCCTAAAAAGTAAAAAATAAACTTGATCCCTGTAACAACTGACCTTTGCAATCAGCGTCTGCGTGTTTCCGTGTTTCTTCCCCAGCCTCCCAGCCCACCCTCCTCAAAGCCAGTGTTGTCTGCTCTCGCCCAGGGTATGAACACGACAGAGTCTTTCACCTTCATTTCTGACTCAGGATTTGTTCACCTCCCGCCCACTCCAGGCTCACGGAAATAAAATCAAGTACCAGACAAGCCGCCTGCTGCCTAGGGCAGGGCTGAAAGGCACCCCCCAGGAGAAGCCTTGTCTCACTCGGTGGGCTGTCGACTTGGGTCGGGGAGCCACTGCTGCCGGCACAGCAAGCGCCCGGTGGCTGGTCTATTTTGCTTGTGCTCTCTCTTCAATTATACCCATTCTCATGAGACTTTAATTTGTTAAATAACGATGAAACTTCTCATTTCATGCAGCCAGTGCTGTTAAAAGATTCATTAGGAGTTCCCATTATGGCTCAGTGGGTTAAGAGCCCTACTAGTATCCATGAAGACGTGGGTTCGATCCCTGGCCTCACTCAGTAGGTTAAGGAACTGGTGTTGCCACGAGCTGTGACATAGGTTGCAGACGAGGCGCGGATCCACCGCTGCTGTGGCTGTGGCGCAGGCCGGCACCTGCAGCTCTGACTGGAGCCCTAGCCTGGGAACCTCCATAGGCCTGGCAGGTGTGGCCCTAAAAAAAAAGATGATTTAAATATTCAGCTGTCCTTGAGTTTCCTCAACTGGGAATAAACACCCTGCCTACTTTCCTTAACGTGTTTAATGCTTAATGAAACCTTCAACAGCCGACAACCAAAGGCGCATTTTCTGGTTTGCTTTGCCTGATTTCTGTCCTCTCCCCCTAAGAGCTGGCCTGTTTTCCTCCTGAGTACCTCGCTCATAAAGTTATCTTACCATTTTTTGCTCCCGCTTCCCCCCAAACACACTGGACTTTAAGTCCCTCGAGACAGCGCCAGCATCTTATTCATCTTTCTGTTCCCCATGGCCTAAAAAAGAAGGTGATTAATGCTTTAAGCTTCACCGGACTCCTGCAGTTAGCAGCCTCGCAGGTGTGCTGCTAGCCTCAAGTGAGGCAGGCAGATTTTATTAAAAACATTTTAAGGACTTGACCTTAAGTGCTCAAAAATCTTAACAATTATTTCTCCTTAATACATCAGAGATGGTACTTATTATTTTAGTCTTTATCTACAAGTGTTGTGGGCCCACTGGAGATATAAAAGAAAAGGTTTGAAAGAGTCCGGGCTTCTCAAGTCAGAATCCCAAAAGCTCAGAGAAGAGATGGCAAGTAGTGAAAACTTAAAATCTAGTGGACAGAGACAAATAAAAAACAAATGATTAAAGTATACAGACCCTAGGAGTTCCTATTGTGGCTCAGAGGCACAATGAATCTGACCGAGTAACCATGAGGATGCGGGTTCGATCCCTGGGCTCTCTCATTGGCAACTTCCATATGCACAGGTATGGTTGTAAAAAGAAAAAAAAAATTTTAAATAAACTATACAGACCCTAGATGTGGTCGTTGTTAGTGTAGATTTGAAATGTAAACCCCCAAATCTCCCTTTTCCATTTGTAAAGAAACTAACACGTTACATTAAAAATTCTTCTCCCATGTGACATTGCATTTCAAATGCAAAGTAGAGAGTCTGACCCAATTAGAATATTACTTTATGTAACTCCATAAATTTAAGATCATGATAAAGGGGTATTTTTAGCATTTCTTGAAAAAAAAAAAGAAGTAATTTAAATCAAGCTGAAAAGAGTTAGCTGTGAAATGGAAAACACTGGTATGGTGGTTTTTCCAGGGCAACTTGGTAAAGCTAAAACTACATTCCCCAGAATTCTTATACCGGAGTCGAAGGTGGCCAGAATTGGAATTTGTGTGAGATCTGGAAGACAGAAATGAAGCAGCAACCATTATCTCTAACCTCAGGAAGCTTAGACATGGGTGACAGATGCAGTTGCCAGCGGGCTCCCTATTATTGCCACTCTCCTCCGCCCCAAGTCCAGCTCTCCCACCCAGCTGCTCACCCCACCGTTTAGCAGAGAGTCAGCAGATGGGTGGCTGGGGATTTAGACAGGCACGAGGTCCCCACCGCTCCCCCAGTCTCACACCAGCAGCTGGATGGGCCCGGCTTTCGGACTGACTGGTGGCGTCGTGTCTTCCCTGATCCTTGACCCACCAGTTCCACTTCCCAGGCTCCCGCCATGATATCCGGTCCGCTTCCTGGAATCAATCCCTTACCCGTAGCTCAGAGACGTCAGCGTCCTGGTTGAGGCCTGATGCCACAAGTGGTTAGAAGGATCGTTTCAGTGCCATTCCCCTTTGCTGAGGATCTGTCTATTCTAATCCCGTTCTCATTCCTCACAGCATCCATACGAGGCTGGGATCATAAACTCCCTCTTACACACAGGAAAACAAAAGCTGAAAGGGGTTACCTGGCTTGTCTAAGAGAACCCAGCTTGGAAAGAAAGAAGAATGGAGCTAAAGCATTTCTCCTTGGCCGCCAGCCCCTGCCCCACACAGACAACCACAGCCGCCAAAGAAGATGCCACGCTCCTACTTTCTCAAGACCAGCGAATGACATCATGGCTAAGGAAATTAAAGTAATCTAATAATTAATGAAATGGGGACCAGGGCTAAATTCGAGGTGGGGGGGAATTAAGCACGCTGGCAGTGCTCCACAAATTCTCACAACCTCCTGAGGGAAGCTGTCGCACTCTTCTTTTTCAGATTAGGAAACAAAGAGGGTCTAAAGCTGCAAAGCAACTAAAGCTGAAACAAGTCTTCAAACGCTCTGGTTCATCAGTGGCAGAATATTCAGCTGAAATTCTGAAGCAGCCACATGACTTTCCCATACAAATAAAAAGAGAAAGGAGAAGGGAGGACAAGAAAGTGACATAAAGGGGGCGGGGGGGGGGAGAGAGAGAGAAGAAGAAAGAAAGGGAGAGAGGAAAAGAAGGGGGGAGGAAAGAAGGGAGGGAAACAAGGAAAGAAGGAAGATTCAGAAGAAAACGAGAAGTAAAAAAGCAGAACTGGTACGGAAGGGAGAGACTGGCCCGCAATCTCCATTTATTCCAACAGCATTTCTTGTTCACCTGCTCTGGGTCTGGAACAGCACAGACTCTGGGTATTTGATAAGAATAAGTCACCTCCCTGTCTGTGCAACTTATATTCCAGTAAGCAAACCAGACATTAATCTGCAAGTTTAGCTCCTACATTGTCTGCAATTTACTTTAAATTACTTATACTGTGTGATATCTAGATGGGCATTTTAATTTATATCCTGGGGGTGGTTGCTTAATATCTTCACAACTTTAATCAGAAATAGACCCTCCAGGGTGGTATTTGAAAGACTCTAATCAAAATCCATCCTCTGGGAACAGTTATGATAAACGACAGTTAGCTACCTTAATATTCGATCGAAAAATCCAATTGGTTGCTTGGCATTATAATGGGTATTGGAGATAGTTTTTCCTGGTGAAATAAACAATCTTCCAGTTTCAGGAAATAACTAAAAATATTGTATAGGCTCTACCACCCTCACATTAAAAAAAAAAAAAACTAGGAATCTAGCAAACCTAATAGCCTTGTATTTTTTGAAATGAGGCCTTAGGCCTTGGTATTTCTTCTGGTTCCATATCTTACCGTTCAGACAGTATTTGATACTGATTAGAAATTCAGCTGAATCCTGCTGCTCGAAAATTTTCGCATTTGCCTCAAATGAACACTTTAATTAACTCTTTAATTAAGAGCATGTCTGGGTGCATGAAAAGACAGAGCGCTAGGATTTCACTGAATTTATGGAGCAGGCTATGTGTTGAGTTCTGTGCCCGCCTGATGATATTTGCTGTGCAGAATCCATTTTGGGATTTGTCTTCACTGTAATAACCCTGCGGGTTGTGAGTTCTGGAAAAGATGTAATAATTATAAATGACCAAGTGATCTTAGGTCATTTTACAACAATTAATTTCAGATGTTACAGATGCCCTAAGGGAGAAATACAGGGGAGCATGGAAGCATATGGCGTCTATTTCCAATCTAACCTAATAAGTCAGAACTCGGGGTTACGTGGGAGTGGGGGCACATTAGCCTATTGTACATAAAAGACCAAAGATCAGAGAAGGTGGGAATATTTAAGGCTGAAGAAGGGCACCTGTGGTGAGTGAGCTGTGTCAAGAAGAGGTGACATTGGTTGAGACAGGAAAGAGCCAAGGTGCATGTGCCTTGTAGATAAAGATGTGACTAGACGGAATTACAACAGGCCGAATGAATGAATGAATGAATGAGACATTCCAAAGCAGAGACCAGAAGAGAGAATACTAGGTCCAAACACACAAATCTTTTGTTTGACAACAATCAAAAACCAAACCGAAAAGAAGGTACTACTTAAAGAAGCTTGATCTTGGACAACTTGGGTAAGCCTTCAGCCTTAGCAAGATGATGAGCTGTTGTTTGTTTGTTTGTTTGTTTGTTTTTCTGCTTGCTTGCTTTTTTTAGGGCCACACTCGAGGAATATGGAAATTCCCAGGGGTCGAATCAGAGCTGTAGCTGCTGGCCTACACTACAGCCACAGGAACGCAGGATCCAAGCCGTGTCTACGACCTACACCACAGCCCACGGCGATGCCAGATCCCTAACCCAATGAGTGCGGCCAGGGACCAAACCCACATCCTCATGATTTGACCCCTGGGAACTTCCATATTCCTCGAGTGTGGCCCTAAAAAAAGCAAGCAAGCAGACAAACAAACAAACAAACAAACAACAGCTCATCGTCTTGCTAAGGCTGAAGGCTTACCCAAGTTGTCCAAGATCAAGCTTCTTTAAGTAGTACCTCAGTGTTATTGGCAAACTGGCTTCTCCTCTTGGTGGGGGCCAAGCCAACAGACAACCAAGCCAAAGATGGACGGATTTATTACTTGCAGCCAGTAAGAACGCCAGGGATATTTCCCAAAGCGGTGTCTCCCCGAACAACAAAATCAGGCACGTTTCAGGCTAAGGGAACATGCATATTCACAAAGGGGGCTTGAGCAGAGGGATTTCAGTATAGAATTGGGGCAGAGATGGACAGAATCTGAGCTCTGGTTGATTGAAGTCAGGAGGATCAACATCATGATTCTTAATATAAATAGCCCGCCAGGAGGAACTAGAACTCGACTCTCTCACTGCTCTTTTGACTGCTTTTTCTCTGTTTGCATTCCTCTGTTCCCTAAGACCATGGATTCCTGACACCTGTTCACAGGCAAGCACAGCAGTCAGGCTTAGATCACAAAATGGCTTAGGGCAAAATGGCTTCTCTTATGTCAAGAAAGCCATGCCTGCTGCTTTTTCTCCGAGGACCCCCCTAATCTACATACCGTAGGTGAGGTCTTGCGGCATTTTATCTTTGTTCCTGGACATCAAGTTCGTCTTGTAGGTCCTGAGAGAGAGCTCCGAGGCAGAGGTGAGCAGGATTCTGTCCGGCCTTGTGTTTGGCAATTTAGCCCCCAACCCCTCGGTGAACAACAAACCTCATTCATCTGCGTAATTGTTTCCTTTGCTGTTTCCTTTATAAAAGATAATGAACCATTATGCATATAATTAAAGTAAGCTTAACAAATGAGGGCCAGGCTGACAAGAATCACAAGAGAAGGTCAAGAGAAATTAGCGTCCAGGCCTGTCTGCCAAGCATAAGGCCGATCTAATCTGCACGGTCTCCCGGGAGCAGAACCACTCCCTGGGGGCCTCCGCTTTTGGATTTTCGTTGAGGTCAGGCTTCCTGGGGACAACCTGATTTGATTTCACCCAGCCCTTCTCCTTCAGCTTCTCTTCTTCTCCTCCCGTCCTTCTCAAGGAGAAGGATCTGGCTTGCTTGTTAGTAGGGCACTTTGCAACAAATCGTTTATCTATTTTCCCCCTTTCCCTGACTCTGATATTTTCCCAATGAACCTTTCTAAAAAAACGAATAGGAGGAGTTCCCGTCCTGGTGCAGCAGAAACAAATCCGACTAGGAACCATGAGGTTGCGGGTTTGATCCCTGGCTTCGCTCGGTGGGTTAAGGATCTGGCGTTGCCGTGAGCTGTGGGGTAGGACGCAGACGTAGCTCAGATCCCGTGTGGCTGTGGCTGTGGCGCAGGCCGGCAGCTGTAGCTCCGATTCGACCCCTAGCCTGGGAATCTCCATACGCCTTGGGTGCAGCCCTAAGGGGGAAAAAAAAAAAAAGCAAATAGAAATAAGCAACGTTCTTCAATCCTAAGAAGTTCAGTGATAAGCTTCACGGAGACCAGTATTTTCTCCTTTAAAAGAGCAGCAGTCTCCGATGACAGAGGGGCTAGAGCCAGGCAGCGAGGAGTGAGCTCCTTTTCTCCCAGGTCCACATGGGTCTCCTGGCCGCCAGAGCGCTACGCAGTTGCCTTCTCTGGTTCTGGTGGTGTGTCCCATCTTAGCAGATGCCAGTCAGCTTCCAGTCCCCTGGGCTAAATGTTTCAGCCCCTAGAAGGCACCGCAGCCGCCCCTTGATTTGCCAGGTTCCTGGATGATGGAAAGGTCATTGATGAGCCATGGGGTGGACATTCCGAGTCTCCCTGGCCTGGATTCTGAGTCCCTTGGGGCTTTATTATTTACTGTGTGGTCATAAGAGCAGCTGCACCCTTTTGGAGCTTTTTAGAAAGGCAAGATCTCAAGACCTCCCCGGATTTACAAGTCAGAACGGACTTTTTACCAAGACGGCCGGGTGATAGTTTGCCCATTTCAGTTTGAGAAGCAGCAATCTAGGGCATTCGGGGGGGATGCATTCCCTTCAGTTTCTTTTTAGGGTGTTTTAACCGCATCCTGTTGACCCTGTTGGTGATAAGAGGAATTCCGGTTCTAGGGCCATGGCCTGGCCAACTCCCGCACCAGCCCTGGACGCTTGATGGCAGCAGTCGGTGAGTCACCTGGGCTGACAGCCGGCACACCAGGAAGATACCACATGCCTTGAGGGGCACGGGGGGTTGCGCTCAGTGACTGTGAACAACCAAGGGCTGGCTTTATAATATCAAGAGAGTGAGGCACCTCGTGTTTGGAACGATGCGAATGGCTCATTTGAATAATGCTTGTGGCCTGGGACAGAAACCTGCTGCTTTGGGGATGAATGGGAACGGTGCCTGGGCTAGGTACTAACCAGGAGGCTTGTCTGCCTTGGGAACTTTACTGAGAAGTAGAGTAGGGGGGGACTCCTGCTTATGATATTCAGGGCCCCCCTTGCCCTGTTCTTTTCACCAGCTATCAAAGTAGCTCACAATATTTGGACCCTGATTTTGTATTACGTGGCAAAGTCATCTTATAGAAGTACTTACTAATTCTACCATATCAAACTATATGCATGTAAACCACCAAGCATGGTGCCTGGACTATGGGAAATGCTCAATAAATAATATGTATCACTCCACATACCTTTTCTGCCAATAGTCTGAGCCCTATAATAACCACAGCCTGAAACGATCCAGATTCTACCAGCACTATCTGAATACCTACCATATGTCAGGTACTATTAATCGTGCTGACATATATGACCTTATAATATTCACTCCAACACTACGAGTCAGTTGTTCCAATCCCTGTTGTATGGACCGGGAAAATTGAAGAGAACTTTACTCAGTCAAAGTGGACTGTGTTTATCAGTGATATTTATCACTGCAATCTGTGGTCTGTTATAATAATACAGTGAGAACCTAGAAATGCAATAGAATCTTCATAAATATTCAGACGCCAGTCACAAATTGTGAGAAAATGGCAGTAGAAAAAAAAATTGAATTTATTTGGCTAACTCAGTGCTATGGACAGCAGGGAAGACAGGCAGGTATAAAATGTTTTGGACTTGATCGGCAAGTCTGATAAAGATAAAATCCGACAGGAACTAGAACGTTACTTGAGAAACAGATCATTGAAAGAGACAGTCTAGGAGATACAATAACTATAAATTTTTCTGGTTTATCTAAGTTGTAGCTGATTAATTTAAATCATTAGAAGCAGTGCACCTGGACTGTATCCTTTTTTTTTTTTAGGGCCAAACCTATGGCATATGGAAGTTCCCAGGCTAGGGGTCAAATCTAAGCTGCAGCTGCCAGCCTATGCCACAACTATAGCAATGTCAGATCCCAGCTGAACCTTATGAGTAAACAGAGTGTAAGAGAATACTCAGCATATCCAATAAGTAAGCAAATGTGTCATTCCAAATATTGAGGGGAAGGGGCGTTGATTGTCTTCTTAGTTTGCTGAAGTTTTCTGATGACCATTGGCACTGGCCTTGGATGGGACTAAATCTTTGTCTGTTATACTGATAGGAAGTGTCCTATTCAGAGTCAATGTTTGAATGGCACCAATATTTAAAGAAGAAGGCCATATAACCTACCTGCCCTAGATTTGTTCATATTATTATTAACCTTCAAGTTAGCTTAAAGTATATAAACCTCATCCAAATGACTGCAACCTTTGATTGGATTTTGATAATCAAATATTTACATTTGACAATGTAAGTAATAATAAATTATCAGAGAACTTAAGAAAACCATCACATTTATAATAGGATCACAAAGAATAAAATACTTAGGAATAAATTCACCCAAGGAAGTGAAAAAGATCTGTACACTGAAAACTGTAAGACATTGATGAAAGAAATTGAAGAAGACACAGATAAATGGAAAGATATTCCACACTCATGGATTGAAAGAACTAATATTGTTAAAATGTCCATACTGCACAAAGCAATCTACAGATTCAATGCAATCTCTATCAAAATTCCAATGGTGTTTTTCATAAAAATAGAACAAACAATCCTAAAATCCATATGTAAGCACAGAAAAAAAAAAGTAGTCAAAACAAACTTGAGAAAGAGCAAAGCTAGAGACATCACACTTCCTGATTTCAAACTATATTAAAAATCTATAGTAATCAAAACAGTATGGTGTTAGAATAAAGACAGACACATTGAGCAACGTAAAAGAACAGAGAGCCCAGAAATAAACTCATGGATATACAGTCAATTCATTTATGACAAAGGAGCCTAGAATACACAATGAGAAAAGAATGGTAGTTTCAATAAATAATGTTGGGAAAACAGGATAGCCATATGCAAAAGAATGAAACTGGGCCACTATATTACACCACACACAAAAATCAACTCAAAGTGGACCAAGGACTCTGACCTTAAACCATAAAACTCCTAGAAGAAAACACAGGGGATCAGCTCCTTGACACTGATATGCTCAATGACTTTTTGAATAGCAAAGGCAAAAATAAACAAGAGAGACTAAATCAAACAAAAAAATTTCCGCCGAGGAAAAGAAAAAAATATCAACAAAATAAAAAGGCCACCTATGGAATGGGAGAAACTATTTGCAAATCATACATACGATAAGGGGGTAAAATCCAAAATATATAAAGAATGCTTCCAACTCAATAGTAAAAAAAACAAATAACCTGCTTCAAAAGTAGGCAAAGGAACTGAATAGACATTTTTCCAAAAAAGACATACAAACGGTCATCAGGTACATGACAGAGGACTGTGCATCACTGATCATCAGGGAAATGTCACCAAAACCCCAGTGAGATGTTACCTCGCCCCCATCAGATGGATCATCATCCACATGGCAACAGATGACAGGTCCCATTGTCACAGGAGCTAATTTCTTGAACTCTCTATCACCTGTCTATCTATCTATCTCTATCTCTCTCTCCCCTTCTTCCTCTCTGCCCCCTCCATACACACACACACACACACACACACACACTCACACACACACACACACACACACATTGCCCATCTCACAGGATATGCAAAGGAATTCTCAAAGAGGAAAGAGGAAGAAAGAGTGATGGAATAGAAAATGGAGGGATGAAAGCCCAACTTGGAAAAGCGGAGAGAAGTGCTAAAACTCCCCTCCCCCACCGTCCTGCCTGAAGAAAACTACCAGCCAGGGGAGCAAAAACACTTTATCTTCAAATGGAGTTCTGAGTTTAGGTCATTACTTACAAGTCAATATCTTAATTTCTGAACCGAAGTTGAGGTTGTGACTGTGCAGTTATTTTTTATTGTTGGTGTGTAAAAGTGACCCAGGGCAAGGAAGCCCATCCTCCACTGAATATGTTTTAAACAGACAGTGGGAAATAAAAAAATAAATATGCTTTTTGAATATACCCAAGAGTTCTGCTCTTCAAAGTACCAGTGACGCAAGTATTTCTTTCTATGATTAAAAAACAGCCAATATTAAATTTTTAATATCAAGTTCATAAACATTTCCGTATCTCTTATAAATCCTAACTGAATACATTGTCAGTTGTACTACCTAATAATGTATTTTAAATGAGGACTTATGTGATAAATTCTTCAGAGATCCCTCTAGAAATTATATTTTTAAGAAAATATATACACTCTGAAATTTACAGTAGAAATTATATTACCTTTGTTCCAACCAATATTTACTGCCAATCTACCACACGCTAGACATGTGCTAATGACAACACAGTGGATACTGCTTCTGCCCCGCTTAAGCCACGGGCTGGTAGGGGAGACAGTTATTACATAAATAAATATGAAATTACAAATTTTGATATGCATTACCAAGAAAGCATTGTGTGACAATATAACAGAGGATGGCAATTCAGATCAATAAGTTTAGGAACTGTCCCCCTGAGGAGGTGACATCGAAGCCTAGCCCTGGAGGAGGTGGGGAGCTCATTGGCTCTGCAGAGAACAGGAGAATTGCATCCTGGCAGAGGGAACAGCCTGCTGAGAGGTGGGAAAGCCCTGGGTGTGTGCAGACAATGTGGCTGGAAAAGCAAGGGCGCTGGTGAAGGAGCCCAGGAAGCAGGCAGCTTATGCGGGGCTTTGCAGGACAGACGAAGATTTTGGATTTTGTCGTAAGTTCAGGGGGAATCATGAAACAATGTGAAGAAGGGAAAAGACGTCGTTTGATTTTGGGGTTTTTTTGGTTTGCGGGATTTTTTTTTTTTGGCCGCCCCTTGGAGTTTCCGGGCCAGCAATCAAATCACTGCACGGGCTGGGTAATGAACCCGCGTCCAGGCGCTGCAGAGACACCAGCGATCCCTTTGCGCCACAGCAGGGACTCCTGATGTATATGCTGTGTAAATGCTCGCTTTGGCTGCCATGCAAGGAATGGATCAAGGTGTGTGAGAATGAAAAAGGGAAGCCTTACTGAGCTATTACAACGGTCCAGGGAGGTCACGGTGGCTGGTGGGATGTGGAAGCCTGGTGGATCTGGGCTCTTTTTTGTGCCAGGCTGAGGGATGGGCTGGATGTGGAGGGTGGGCTGAGGCGAGGAGGTGTTGGTACAGAGGTTCCCACTTTCCCCTCCGCCCCAATCCACCCCTCAACCCGTCCCCCCACCAACCTGCCATCCAGGTAGCACTTGAGTTCAGCAAAGACGGCGAGAGGCCAGTCACTTGAGTTTGGACAGCCACACCGAGAGAGTGGATCACTAAAGAGAAAAGCACAGACCGTGGCACTAAAACCGCTAATAGGGGACAGCCATTTGGCCTGTGACTGATAGGCAAGCCGCAATTACAGGACCTAACGACAGCCCTCCGTCCATGGATACTCTTTTTGACAATTGCATTAACAACGAGAATTTAGCATCCAACTAGTACCATACTGTTAAATTTTAAATGATATTTAAAAATTGAAATAGCAATGATGCTTGCTTCAAACACGAAGCAAGAACGAGAACATTTGTCTTAGAAACATGGTGATCTCCTGCTTTAACTAGTTCTAAAGTTATGCCACGCATTTTATCACCGTTGTCTGGTCCAACCTCGATGATGCCCTCATGCCAAAAACTGCCCAGATCCATAAATCAGACGGACAAGGACAACAGAATGTCTTGGTAAGGGGCACTGAGGCACGCCAGAGGAACCAGTGTTATTGCTGGAATAAGCTGTAAATTACTGTTTTACACGAGAAAATAAAGGACAAGAGTGACTCCTGGGTTTCTGGTACGAGCATCCAGGTCGATGGAGCCAGCATTTATGAAGTTAGACAGCACAGACCAAAAGGGGTGGATGAAGACGGTCAAACAAGTTGCAAACATGTGAGCAGGTAAGACGCCCCTGAGATGCGTGGGTGGGCGATCAAGTTGGCAGTTGTCTACATGGATCTGAAGTCGTGAAGAAGGATCCAAGCAGGAGGAGAGAAAACAACGTGAAATTGTTGGATTCTAAGCCATATGCAAAACTTTAGTAGATGAGCTTTTTCAACAAAATAAGTGTACAGTGAACTGAAAACAAAGTCCAAGACTGAATCTTAAGAACATCTACTTTGAGAGGCGGAGTCGAGAGTGAGAGCAAGCCAGAGACAGCGGGGCTGGGGGCTTGAGAGGGAGACGAGGAGCCGGACTGGGTGCCAGGAAATCCGAGAAGAAAATAATTTGCTCCCTATTTGCTTTTAGGAAATAGATCTGGCTCTCTGTAGTGAGCGCTACCTCATCCCGCGTTTGGCATATTCTGGGTGCTGACGCTTTCCCGCTCTTGCTGTCCTAGAAACCCAACCTTTGCCAGTTGGGTTGCAGGCAACGCAAGTTATGCTGGACATTCGCTCAGGAAAACAAGACCCCAGGGGCTCCCAGTTGGTTTAAGAGAAACTTCATAGCTGGAAAATCTGCCTTCAAACCACTTCCACACCCAGACCCCCAGATTTAATTTTGTAACTTTCTTGATGGAGGAGTTGGTACAGGAAAGGGCTTAAAGGAGAGATGCTGGAAAGCAAAGAGTAAAAGGCAAAGAATAAAAGAGAGAGAATTATTTTAGAAAGCCATCTCTCCTATCAGATTCTCATCGTTAAAATCTTTAGCCAGGCTCTCATATCTTTATATGCAGAAATGGCTATTTTAGAAAAGAATACTCTCAATTTGGCATACAGTCTAAGGTCACTCAGATAATTCAGAAGCCTCGTTTTGCCTCAGGGAGATTTACGAAGAAAGGGAAGCATATCAGTTCAGGATTCTCCTTGCTTTAAAAAGAGATCTGGATGATTTAAATCATTTCCAAAAAGGCATTAAAACCTTTTCAAAGACAAGCAAAATGTTGGTGACTTGAATGTTTAAGTGACAATCATTGCGGTTAGTGTGTTGGTGATAGGTCAAATACACAGTTGAATTATTCTGTGAAATGTATTACTAATATGTGGGACATGTATATGTACAATAGCTACATGCATTTCATAGAACTCACTAAGATAATATCTTCAGTTATTTTCGATATTTTGTCATTACATTTTTTATTGCAAAATTAGATCTATGGTTCATTTAGTACTAAATCTTCAATAAAGAATGCATCTCCAAATTATAATACTGTTATTGCTTTTTTTAAAAAATGGCCAGAATCAGACTTTAGAATTAGATCTGTACTTAAGACTAGCTTCCACAACTTACTAGTTATACGACCTTGAGCCATTACCCAGCTTCTCTAAGCCCTCAATTTCATATTTGTAAAATGGGTATGATCTTTCCAGAGCTGTTTTGAGGATTGTGAGATAAAGGACAGGAGGTTCTCAGCTACTTGATTTGTGTTCCTAATCCCTGCTTTTTACTGTCTTCCCAGGAGACCCTCATAAAATGATCCTCCACGTGGAAATTATGCGTTCCCATGGAGACCTCACATTGGACTGAGCAAGGAAGTAGGACTCACAATATTGCCATCAAATACTTTTCTGATATTTATCATTGGAGGGTAGGTTGGAAATAAACTAATTACTCAGGAAAGTAAATCCTTCAGATTTCCGAGTAGGAGCCTGAGCTACCATAGGATGCTGACCATCACTCTCAAGGTCAAAAGACGATGCCCTCACCTACCGCAGGCGTGCACTAGTAGACACGGTATTACAGGAGGAAAATTCCACCCGGTTCTTTTCTCCTTTTCTTTTTGTCAGTAATGTATCTTTGAAAGGTGATACAGGTGGTCCTGAGCACCATTAAAGAGCGGATATGGGAGTTCCCATGGTGACTCAGCGGGTCCATGAAGATGTGGGTTCCATCCCTGGCCTCGCTCAGTGGGTTAAGGATCCGGCGTTGCCGTGAGCTGTGGTGTAGGTCGCAGACACGGCTCGGATTTTGCGTTGCTGTGTGGCTGTGGTGTAGGCCGGCAGCTGCAGCTCTGATTCGACCCCTAGCCTGGGAACCTCCATATGCCGCGGGTGCAGCCCTAAAAAGAATTACAAGAATTTGGTGATAGTACATGGCCATATACACAAACTAGGAAAAAGGGGGGATAAAGGTAATTTAAAGTCCCAGAAGTTTTACCAATAAAATCTCAACATTTTATTATTTACTTTTACGGATGAGTAAATGAAGACAGAAAGATTAAGCAAGCCCTCTGAGACCTTTCCTTCATAAACGATTGAGCTGGAATTGGTTTCCAACGGAATTAACATCCTCGATTCTTCACCGTCCCTGTATCCACAGCCTTTGACTCTAGCTTCGTCCCTCTATGAAGCATATCTTTGCACCCCTTCGCTTCGGGTTTAGCCATATGACAACCCACTGTGCCCAGCAGAATGAGGGGGAAGTAATGACGTGCCAAGGTCCTCAGTGGCCTTGCATGCTTTCTGCTTGCCTTGTTGGACCTCGGCCATCGCTATGAAGGTCCGTGTCCAAGTATTTCCCAAGGGGAGGAGAGACCCATGGAACAGAGCTCCCCATCCAAGCCTCGCCTCCCAGCAAACCTCATCTACAGGTATAAAAGCTATGGTATTAAATGACTCTCATTGTCAGCTGCTTAGTTGGGGTAGTTTGTTTGGCAGAACTAGCTCACTGATGCACACGCAATCAGCAGATTGAGCTTGACATTATTCACACGATTTTCATTAAAAAGACCTGCGTCTGCACTCGTGAGGATGGCAACACAGAAGATCAGCTGTAAATGCCATCTTTGAGAAAGTTGTTAAACGTGTTGCCGAGAAGTCAAAAGGGCTCGTTGGGATATTTGACATCTTCCATTTGAGGAGGAGAAAAATCTCTTCCTGATTTTCCCAGCCTGAGTTTTTGCCTTCACTTCCCCAGCTCCAATCCTGGCTTTCTGTTGCCCACCGTGGCCTCCTCCACCCGTGTTTCCCAGGTCTGATCAGCCCCGCCACGAACGGCTTTACTGAACGCCCCATCTTTTACTTCCTTTGACTCTGAGCCACTTAAGACTTTCAATTGCCATTTTCTAAAGCAGACTAGGTCTTCCGTATTTATGGGAGCTTGTTATTTATGAAGCAGTCCCTTGAACATAGATGTCACCTCCGAAGTAGTCAATAATAATTGTGGTGGCTTTCCATCGGTAGCAATCTGAGGTAGAAGCAGAGCTCTTCATTCAAAGTCAAGGCTGTGTCATTAATCAATGAGTCCCCAAGTGACTGTCTTCTGTGTTCACGCTTCTCTACTATCCCGTGTATAGTTTATTTTTCCAGGTTTTCAATAAAACTGCGGTGAAAAGTTAGGATAATGATCTCTGGGGAGAGAAGAAGCACTGTTTCTCCTGCTTAGAAACGCTGTCACAAGATGGTAGATAATTAGTCATCAGGTGTATGACTATTTTTATTTCTTAATTTAACTCGCTATGCAATGTTCCCATGTGTGTCTGTAGATAAATGCATTCATTTGTTTTGCTATTCTTAATACATTAGAAGCTCCTTAAAGATAAGGACACTGATCTTTCTTTCTCTGTGGCCCTAGTGCCCATCAGCGCCATGAGCATAATAGATGTTCAATAAACATTTGGTAAATGAATGTGCATTGTTCAATGTTCAATAGGAACAATTCTCCTCAGTTGTGCTCACCAGTGAAATAAGCTACAGAAGCCCCCAACACAGAGCCTGACTTAGGGGGCTACCTTATTTGTTGGTTGTTTGGTTTTCCTTTTTGGCCACCCCACAGCATATGGAGTTCCAGGGATCAGATCCGAGCCGGAGTCGTGAGCTATAGCAACAGCAGATCCTTTAACCCACTGTGCTGGGCTGGGGATTGAACCTGCATCCTGGTGCAGCAGAGACGCCACCAGTCCTGTTGTACCACAGCAGGAACTCCCTACCTTGCTTATTAAATCTGTTTTTCACCCTCAGGGCACTACCACACTCTGAGAAAGGTGCTAAGAGTTGCTTTAAAATTAACCCTCAAGCAAAAGTAACAGAAAACATCTCTCCGCATCTACTCCATTACATGCAAAAATAAGGGGCTTGCCAGTGATGCAGAAGCTCCTCCTTTTGCCATCTTTCCCTCTCCCTCCTTTGCCCCACACCCAAGCCCAAGCCCAGACGAACTCAAGAACTATTTGGATAATATTTACATTATGTAACTTTCTCACTCAGTGTTTTAGTTCCGGGG
Source organism: Catagonus wagneri (assembly GCA_004024745.2). Taxonomy (NCBI): domain Eukaryota; kingdom Metazoa; phylum Chordata; class Mammalia; order Artiodactyla; family Tayassuidae; genus Catagonus; species Catagonus wagneri. The sequence goes on along the minus strand of PVHT020000886.1, from coordinate 17,108,005 downwards.
TGATCCTTGGAAAAGAGATGAAGGAAACCAATATGAGTTCTCCCTGGTTCCCTGTCACCTACCTCTGTGGTACCGAGTCCACCCTAAGCCCTGATCAGCTACCCTTTGCTGGGATGGCTCGGTCACCTGCTGTCTGTCATTCAGGCTATCCCCACTCCACTCCATTCCATTTCTCACATTGTGCCAGCGTCATCCTTCTAAGACACACTTCTTCCCCAGCTTGAACACCAAACTAGTTTCCACGGACAAGAGCAATAGTTACCTTTTAATGGAGGACCCTTCCCACGCCACCCAAATATCCACACACATAAAGCTCCTAAACCTCACATGCCATTTTAGATGTTCCTTGGATCCCAGGACTTTGTAGCCCAGGGAGAGGTTTCTACTCTTACACTTAACATCTAACTCTGCAGTGTTCCCAAACCGTGGTTCCCAGCTCGCTCATCTCCCCAGATTCTCATAACAAAATTCCACATAGATTTAACACCCTGATTGCTTTTCCCATTTCCACTCCCATGCCTGAAAAAAAGCTGAAGTCAGAAGCCCTGGATTCCAATTAGCTAAAGGACCTTATTAAGTCACGTATACTTTCCAAAGCTCGGTTTCCACCTGTACAAATTGATGGAGCTGGTTTAGATCAATGTTTTCCAAAGTATGATATGTGAGCCACCGATTTTAGGTGGCACACAGTCCACTATTTTTTATTTTTAGAATTGTGGGTTGGCTGAAATGAGGAAATGGTGGCTGCGATGGCCAAAAGATACAAACTTGCAGTTACAAGGTAAACAAGTCATGGAGCCATAGTGTGTGGCACAGTAACTAGAGTTAGCAATACTGTATTGGATACTGGAAAGTTGCTAAGAGAGTAGATCTTAAAAGTTCTCATCAAAGGAGGAAAAATTGTAACTACGGATGGATGTTAGCTAGACATATTGTCTGATCATTTTACAATATACACACATAAGAGATTATTACACTGTATCCTTGAAACTAATATGATATTATAGGTCAATTGTATCTCAAAACTCTTACAAATAATCCTTAAAAAGAATTGTGTTTATTTTAATGTGATTGGGGGAAAACATATGTATAAGTTCTATGTTTTTTAGTTTGTCGTGTAAGATTAACAGCACATCCAAACTATGATTTACAGCTATTCTTACATAGGACAAAGATGAGTGTTAAAAAATAAGTCAATCTGAAATCTATTTAAATATACATTCAATTTATAATAGATGATATAAAGAGACTGCAAAACTTAGCAAGAATGTATGCATTTCTGAAGCCTGAGGAGCGCCGGACGCTTGATCTTCGCGGCTCCTCCCAGCCCTTGGCCATGACAATTCCTCAGGCCATCTCTTCAAGGAGAATGTGGCTCCCAGAGCTAAACATAATCTACTCTATTCTGAACAATAAGGAAGGAGATCAAAGACCTATCCCTTTATTCTCATTAAGAGGAAAAGATGAATTAAAAAAACAAAAACAGAGTTCCTGTTGTGGCGCAGCGGAAACGAATCCAAATAGGAACCATGAAGTTGTGGGTTCGATCCCTGGCCTCGCTCAGTGGGTTAAGGATCTGGCATTACCATGAGCTGTGGAGTAGGCCGGCAGCTGTAACTCTGATTGGACCCTTAGCCTGGGAATCTCCATATGCCACAGGTGCAGCCCTAAAAAAGGGTGGGGGGGAGCAAACAAACAAAAACTCCGCATTTTCCATTTTTAGATGGAGACGAGAGAATTTCATAGAAGTTGCCCAAAACCCACCAGGAGTGTATTTCCGGGAACAAACCTCAGGTCTTGCTCCCTTGGGACTGGCATTGACTCTTCTCTTGGGGCCAACTGATGGCAGAGTTATGACTCAAAACATAAATGAGCACAACTTTTTTTTTCTTAATGACTAACACATACACATTCACATCCAGATAGAAAGTGCAGCGGCTCCCTCCAACTACTCTGAGTTTGGTGAACAGATGGCAGCCTTCCTCCGGGAACGGAGAGATTTAGGGCTGTCTCAGAGATGGAAATCGCATAAGGTTGGAACGCCAGGAGGAGTGGGTGCTGCAACGGCAAATACATTGAAGAATCCCAGCAGAAATGGTCTTGGTCCTGCGTGCTGCACGCCAACCGTGGCAATGGTTGTTTTGTGTTTAAAATATTGATGAGGGAGTTCCCTTCGTGGCTCAGTGGTTAACGAGTTCGACTAGGAGTCATGAGGTCACGGGTTCGATCCCTGGCCTTGCTCAGTGGGTTAAGAATCTGGCGTTGCCGTGAGCTGTGGTGTACGCCAGCAGCTACAGCTCCGATCGGATCCCTAGCCTGGGAACTTCCATATGCTGCGGGTGCGACCCTGGAAAATACAAAAAACAAAGACAAAAAAATAAAATATTGATGATTCATCTGAAAGAGAAGGGATGTGTGTACTGAGTCACTTTGTTGTGGAGCAAAAATGATATACTTCCAAAAAACTTAAAAAAATATTGATGATTTAGAGGCCAAGTATTATTTAACCAGTAGATGAGACAGAGACAGGAATAGAGATAGACAGAAAGGTGATGACTGTTGCACCCAAATAGTTAAAAATGTCTTCTGGATTTCGTTTTTCTCCATAATTTAAAGTTAGCCACCCTAACATTCTCATTTTGACCTAAAATTAGGTCCTAGGAATTAGAAACTCTTTCCTTCCTTGAGCACTCTTTCGTTACATGTTGTTTTCCCATAATATAAGTTAGACCTAAGAGGGAAGAGGTTTGTTATTTCGCAGAGTGTAGAGTTTGGGTTTTGCAAGATGAAAAAGTTCTGGAGCACTGTTGTACAATAATGTGAATAAACTTAACACCACTGAACTGTCCACTTAAAGACTGTTGAGATGGTCAAAAAAAAAAATTCCAGCCCAAATTGGCAAGTGTTGGATTGTTTAACCTGAAGAGCTTCCAAAAACCTTGGTTTGAAATACAGTTGGAAAAAGCAAAGGCGAAAAGGAAATGAAGAAAGCCTGTCTCATACATTCAAAGATGCGTCTGGCTTAATGCCCTTTGAAAATAAGGCCATTAAGAGGATGTGATAGAAAGCGTCAGGAGAAACAACGGGACCCCTCGCCGGGGATGTTAAAACACTGCATCCCAAGAAATTCACTTTTATGAGAGGATGGCTCTGATGGTAAAATATGAACCAGATCACAGGAGGCTTAGTGGAGGGATAACGACCAAAGTGTCTAGGCAAACGTGAGTTCTTTAACCACTTTAACAGATCAGAGCACACAGAGGTTCCTTGGGGCCCTGAGGCCGTACCTGCGGCACATGGAAGTTTCCCAGCTAGGAGTGGAATCAAATCTGAGCTGCAGCTGCGGTCTACACCACAGCCACAGCAACACTGGATCTGAGCTGCATCTGGGACCTGTGCCACAGCTTGCAGCAACGCTGGATCCTTAACCCACTGGACGAGACCGCAGATGGAACCCGCATCCTCACGGATACTGTGTTGGCTTCTTAACCCGATGAGCCACAGTGGGAGCTCCAGGGGTCCCTTCTAGTCCTTGCTGTCTCCTTGCTCCTCGGCGTTCATCACTTTTAGTTCTCACTTCTAGGGGAAAATACCAAGGCACAATTTTTTACCTGTTCAGCTGAGAGTCAGGAGGCTTAGATTCTGGCCTCTGATGAACAGCCAGTTGCCCTTGAAAATCCTTTCTCTCCGTCATCTTATCTCTAAGGCAAAAGCCGGACACTGTGGTGTCTGGGATCTTCTCCTGCATCAGTAGGTTCTGACTTGCAAGAAGAAGAATATTAACAAAGGTTGTTGTGATATTTGATTCTCTTCCTCATCTCCTCTTCCTGAAAAACAGGCCACCTGACGCTTCATGGAAAAGAGTTCTTGAAATCATACCTGGGGCGGGGCGGGGAGGTGAGCCTATTCAGTGTTACCTGGGTTTTCGACATTCAGAAAAAAATGAAGTTTAGGAAATAAGATTATCTTAGACATTACGGATAACAGGATGAAGAGGGAGACATAGGAAAAAAAATATATTGACATGTTTTTTATAAAGAACTCTTAAAATTCAACCATAGAAAAACAATCCAATAAAAAGAAGGGTCATGGAAATTCTCTTATGGTGCAGCAGGTTAAGGATCTGTCCTTGTCACTGCAGCAGCTTGGGTCACTACTGTGGTGCGGGTTCAATTCCTAGTCCAGGAAAGTCCACATGCCACAGGTGTGTCCAAAAAAAGAAAAACAAAATGGGTCAAAGATCTTAACAGACACCTCAGCAAAGAAGATTGCAAATAAGCCTGTGAAAAAATGTTCCACGTCATAGGTCATTAAGGAAATGCAACTAAAAATACTAATGAGATAACACAACACACCTACTGGAACGGCCAAACTCTGGAACATTGACAACACCAAATGCTGGCAAGTGTGTTCCAACAGAGATTTTATTCATTGCTGGTGGGAATGCAAAATGGTACAGACACTTAGAGGAGGACCGGCAGCTTGTTACAAATAAACATGCTTTCACTACACAATCCAGCTATAACATTCCTTGGTATTTACCCGAAGGAGTTGAAAATGTATGTTCACGCAAAAACCTGCACGCAGATATGACAGCAGCTTTACCCATAATTGCCGAAACTTAGAAGCAACCAAGTGCCAAGCCCTAACCACTAGACCACCAGGGAACTCCTAAGAATTCCCAATTTCTTTAAAACTTCTTCTGGTTCCTTATCCATAAATATCCTCATACATCATTAGGTAGGTATACAGCATCTCCATTCCTGAAACAACTTAACTTCCCTGAGAACTTAGAACACTCCCTTTCCTCCCCATTTCATAGAGTTTACATTTGTCGTTCTTGTGTTTCCCTGTCTGTGTTCATCATCAAATGAGGAAAGAATCCTCAGTTTGCCAAATGCCTGTCCTCCTGGGTGCTGGCTCCTAGATGGCAACCCACTGAGCAAAGTCCTCTTGTCAGTTCTTGTGCTGAAGAGACTTTCATCCCATGCAGCTGTATTATACTGAATTAAAATGACCCTCTAACCCCAGTACTTGATTCCTTGATAGGCTGAATTACTGGATTACGTTGAAAATGACAATACCCAAGATGCAATGCTGCCTGGCCTCTTCTCCTCATTCTCCAGGCTTCTCAAGGGACCAGACCTCTCAGGATTCAGTGTCTGTCTGTCCCAGTCCCTTCATTCATCCTGCTTTGTTGTTTTTTTGTTGTTGTTGTTGTTGTTTTAAGTTTCAGGTTTTGAATGGATCCAGAAAAAGAAGTGTGAGTTTGTGGAAATAGAACATATTGGCTCTTTCAAAAGCAAAATCCATGATATAGAGGAATGAATGGCCAGTTATCTTTTTGAAAAAGCTGGAGATTTTCTCTGGAGACCAGATGGTGAAGGGGTAAAAATATCTGCTCTTCTTTCAGATAAATGAGAAGATACTGTTTCACAAGAGAACGTGTTGATAGGCCACTTTCCTTTGACATTTATTTATTTATCTACCTAGATACAGTCAATCAAAGTTTAACTGGGTATGACTGTTACATTATCCCTTGAGTCTAGTCAACATACAAGCCTAGAGTATATGGATGGGTGGGAAGGAAGGAAGGAAGGAAGGAAGGGAGGAAGGAGAAGGAAAGAAGGAAGAGGGAAGGAAAGAAAAAGGTGAGAATTTAATAACCTTGACTTGAGGGTAAACCTCATCCTCAGTGGGAACTGGAACCAAAGACTAAATGTCCCAGATTCCTTATCTCTATGTGGGGTAATTCTGACATGTGACCCTTCTCAAAGGGACCCGGGGAGAACTGAGGTCTGGGTACCCACAGGTCATTAACACACATTTTATTAATTTTACCTTACTCCATCCACTTGCGCTTCCTGCCTCTCAAATAAACTACTTGCACCCGAGTCCTTATCCCAATGTTGCTTTGGGATGAAATCAAACCAATACACAGAAGCTATAAAAATATTGTATATTAACCTTTGGGTTTGGGATAAGAATTTCAACCTGACATTTCAGGCTAAAACAATAATCAGATGATAATCTGTCTTCAGATGGCAAAGTCATCTCATACAATACACTCTCTTATTACTTTTTTAATTCCTGTTCCTTATTTCCCCTTCATCCTTGGTTGGCCTCTGCTCCGCGAGCATGAGTTCATTAGAATCGTTCACCTACTCGTGACCTCCTCAGCTTCTCTCATTTCTCCTTCAGCCAGTCTACAGAAAGGCAGTTCCTCCCAGGATGGCTTTTGAGGCCATCGGCAGGTGGAACAAGCCAATGGGAGACTCTCATCTGGAAGTCCGGGCTGTTGGCTTTTCCTCAATCCATCCACCAGGACATAACAATGAGCTGATGCGTCACCACCAACTTTAACAGGTAATTTACTTTAACCCCAAAACTTCCATGAGGATCTTTAGAAGAACTATACAGAAGTGACAAAAAACCTTAAGTAAATGTACACATAGCTGAAGGATATCTACAGAGACAGTGCAAGCCTTCTTGGGGATTTTCACACTTGGATATTATTAGGGCCACACCAACATTGCTAGCTGCTTTGCTTTTCTGTTTCAGTCATAGAGATTCCTTATTCTGCAAAGAAAAGGAACAAGGCTGCTAAGTTTTTGTTTTGCACTGGCAGAACTCATATTAGAAAAAAGTAAAGGAGTCGTGGAGGTTCCACACATGTCTAGAGAAAGCTTCTTTTGGTCACACTATCTGGAGCCCAAGGCTAGTTGTTGGTGCTATTTGGTCTAATGCAGCAGATGGCCCATAAGAAGATGTTTCCTCAGTTTCATGTGCTTGCAACGAAAGCACTAAAGCTCTGGCTTTAGACTGCGGTTCCCACGACTAAGCCATCTAATCCACTCGCCTTTGAGACTAAGGTTCAGGTGAGGGTGACCCCAAAGTCAAACAACTGCTTCCCAGGATGTCCATGAGGTGACTGACTTCAGGGGCTTTCAGCCTCAGGGGGTGCTGCCCAATGCCAAGGAAAATTTTACTAAAATTTATCCTAAGCTTCCAAGCTTCAGTGAACATGAGGGTGGGACTGCAGTCAGCTCCTTCTGGAGATTAATTACGCCAGGTCACGTGGAGAGTCTGTGGGTAAACAGAGCTGGAGGGAAACGGACTTGCTTTCCGGCATCGCCATGACCATGTTATGACCAAACGACCCAGGCACCTTTTCCAGGCTGCCTTGAATTTCCTTGTCCTTCACCTCCAGGTTCATTGCCAAAGGGTACAGCAGTCTTGAGACCCCAGAGTTCGCCCCTACAGAGCCCTGGACACAGCTATGTGGTAGCATCATTAAAATTACAGAGCTAGGAGTAAATTTCTCCTAAATTTTCCTCAGAAAGGAGGCTGGGATAAGATATGGTTAGGTGTTCCACTGGGGGTCAGCAGGCTTGGAACCCGGTAAATGATGATAACTAATGCTTACTGAGTATTCACCTGGACCAGATACCGCTCCGTGGGGTCTACGTCCTGTGGCATATTGGTTTGTTCAGAGGCGGCTCCCGCTGCTACCCTCATCCTCTACAGTCTTCTTACAGAGTGGGGTTGACGCTCTTCTTATTGAGTGGTAAGATCTGTGACCTTTCCCCTTGAACCAGAATGAGCCTTCACAGCTCTTCAGCCAATGGCGTAGGGGCGAGGTAATGCCATGTGCCTTCTGAGGCCAATCAGTAAAGATGACACACCTGCCGTATAAGTCTATTAGAAGGTTCGCATTTGGCACCTAGAAATGCTGCGAGGAAGCTCAAGCCACATGGAGAGTCCAGATGGCAGTGGTCCAGCCAACAGCCTCAGCTGAGGTCAAGATGACTCCCGCCCCAGCTACCGTCTGACCGCCACTGCAAAACAGACCCTCAGTGGAAGAAGTGCAGCTGAAATCAACGGCTAGAACCACGAGCAACAAACTAAAATGATTGTTGGCTTAACACACTAAGACTGGAGTTATGACACAATAATAGATCCGTGGAATACACTTATAAATTTATTTAATCTTGATTTAAAATCCCTCGAACCAGGTATTATAATTCCTACTTTACAGATGAGGGGAAACTAGAGCATTGAGTGGGTTAGGTCATGTGTGCAAGGTAAGTGGCAACGCCTGGTTTCAAACCCAAGAGGTCTGGCTTATTAGAGTTTATGCTCTTAATCTCTAGGCTGCTTGTTTTATACCCGTCTTCCCTTTGAACAGACACAGGGAACAAGGAAAAGTGAAAAATCAGTGCAGGATGGAGGGTGAGAGAGGGACTGTTTTTTCAAGCAGAGAATCTGTCAATTCAAAAGCCCTTCGGCCATGAGCTTCCAGCCCTATCTTGAGATGGGACGAGTATAAACCTCTCTGGGAAACTAGCACCAGTTTCTTTCTGCACCTGCAATGCCAGGAGCTGGTGCTGGAGGTGGCCCCAGAGAAGCCGTTCATTTCACTCCGTTCTCACTGCATCACTTTTTTTACCTGGAGCATTCACCTACCCTACCTGGCCCTAGAACTCACCTCTGGAGAATGCTGATTATTCTGTAGGGTACTTGACCAAACCAGCAAGCTTTGCTGTTAAATCTGAAGCCCCAAGGCAGGAATTGTGTGAATTCAGTTGCAGTTCCACATCAGTCCCCTAGAGGGCGCAGAAGTGGCCCACTTGGATTTACCGGGGGTGAGGCTAGGGGGATTTGAAATTGACCCCCAGAGGGAAGTCGGATAAAACCTTCACACTTCTCCACTGTGTTACGTGCCAGGCAATTTCTAATAATCTCACTTGAGATGGCACCCGACCACCCCCACGGATCAGCAGCCTAGATGTTCTGATGACTTCTTACGTGGTGATTTTGAACTCCAGGAAGACTGAAGTTAACGTTGATGAGAACAGGCTTCTGGGAGTGAGGGACACGGGGGAGAGAAACAAGTTACAGAAAAATCACGTCTAAATGTTTATGGGCACAATTCACAGACAACCAGCACAGCGGAGCCGGCCGACTGAGAGCCAAGCAGGCTGGGGTACAGGCCGCCTGGCTTTCAGACGGACCATCAATTATTTCTGACCTCAGAAGTTACAGAAATGACTCTCCAAACTGTTCATTTTTTAATACCAGTCTGGTTACCGCTTCAGCTTCGCAGCGGATTTCACAGCACTGGCAGGGAGCTCTGTCGGCATTAAAAAGGCATTAAATTACTGTCTCAGACGGGCACCTTCAGATTAAAACAGCTGATGTGAAAATAAAAATCCAAATGCATCAAGACCTCCTTTCTAGTGCCTTCTAGTCCCTTCTAGTACCGAGATCTACCCACCTTAGCCCTAGGAGTCCCTCCAGCCCAAGCTCAAGGCCCTCCCCAGGTCTCCCCGCCAGGCTCCCGAAATCCCCAGCTTTTCACTCCCAGGCTTTCTAGGCTTCACACCACACACATATCCTATTTTACTTTAAGAAACATTTCTTTAAAATCATCTCTCAGATTTTGTAAGCTATAGTATATCCACCTTCCAAAACCTTTGATTTTTGTTTCCAAAATCTTTGATTTTTTTTATGTAATAGTTTTTCAAATAACTTCTCCCCCCATCCCATACTTTAATTCCACTATTCTTTAGACCACTCCTTCCTCAATCCACTACTGTCTTTTCAAGCCTTCTTCAACTGGTCTGAACACATAAAACACCGAGGGAAGAAGCGCTGGAGAGCAGCTTTGTGACCTCCCAACTCCTAGTCGACAGTTCTGAAATTCTAGAAATTTTTCTGACCACCGAGTGTACCTCCAAATGTCCATGGGACCAATGCCATGCGGCTCGCTGGCATGAACTAAAATCTAATTCAAGAATTAAAACACACTCCTCACCTACGAGGCCTTTTGGTTTCCAGATAATGAGTCCATCCTTAGAGTTTTGTGCAGGAGCCAAATCTCAACTATTTCAGGTCACTGAAACCCACAGCCCACCTCGAGAGGGGACAGGTGCTAAACCATGTCTTCCGGCCACACTCCACTCTCGGTACCGGTGGCTGGCACCTGCAAATCCCCTTTGTGACACGGGGATGAGATCTGCGGTTGTTCTGCCCTGTTGAATGGCTCAGCTGTGGGTCCCGAGGAGGCCGCTTCAGAGGACAGGGTCTCTTCTCGCGACGCCCCTCAGGAAGTGTCCTCTGAAGTTTGCTGTCCCTCCCCAAAGTCCTCCCCGCAGAGCAAGGACCCCGGGGCGCCACCGAAACACACTTTATCCCATAGGGCTCCCTCCTGTCTTCGCAAGTACTGCCAAGTCTCTCCACACGTAAAAGGAGGACTGTCAAAATCGAACGATTTCTTCAGAAATGTGTTTCTTGACCTTGAAAGTGGAGTGGCTGAGAATCCTCCAGATGAGATGAGAGATCGTCCCTGAAAACAGCATCGACATGGTACACCCCTGCCACTCGCGATGAAACCAGCTGATACACACGGCCTTCTAGACGAATCCCCAGAACTTATGTTGAGTGAAAAGAAAAAGTCAGTCTTGAACTAGATTCTGTGTTAGATATTGATAGCCAAGTACCATGACCCCTACTAAAACCAGGTGCGATATAATTTATCCTCTTTTCTTTAACGACTTAATAGCCACCATGAAATTTTGCCCTGTCTTCGATAAACACGGCCTCATTGGCTCCTGAACAACGCTGAAATGTTCATTCTTTGATGCTGCTGTTTAAGATGCTCGGCTTGATGGATTCCACGGCACCGGTAGCGATCTTGTGAAAACAAGGGGCGCCCCTTTAAAAGTTTTGAAAAATCCCCTCTATCAAGGGGATGATTCCCTGCTGTCTTCAAGACAAACTCCTAAGCAGAAAACGCCTCCCTGGCTCTCCTCTACTGTCATTTTTCCATTGAAAGTGGAAGGGGTATTTTCCCTAAGGATTTTGCCTTCAACACTAAAATCCCTTCAAAGTCATTCCTTTCTCAAGATTCAGAAGCTTCTCTATTATTTTCCATTCAGAAGCTTCACACACTAGTTTTGTAATATCGTTGCTATGGGCCTGTTCAACTTTTGCCACAGGTAAAACTTCCTTCAGTTGCTCTGTGTCAATCAAACACTTGGTCAGCAAACATTTATAAAGTTCCCTTTACTAGTAAGGCACATTAATTCCACTGCATTTATTGTTTGAGCATGAAAGAATAGGCATAAATATTTCAAGAATTGATGTCTGTTCCTATAAGATCTACTCCAAAAAGCATTCCAATACTTTTTCATCATGAGAAATTTTGCAGAAATAATGATAGGCCATGATTTTTTTTTTCTGGCTTAGCCTTGAAATGTCATACTTAACATGATTTCAAGCACAAAGAATAATAGGAGAATTATAAGCACAGCATTTTAATGAAACGCATTGTTTTCCACCAGATCTTTCTAGCTTCCCGATATCACTTTAAGATAGAAAAATAACTTAAAAAAAAAAGGCATGCAACTCAATTGTGAGGGTTCTTTGCAGTGGTTTAGTCTGAAGCACTCAAAAATCTTTATGTGACTGTGGGGCTTTAAGCAGATGTTAAGAATCACAAGTTTTCTTCCTTTTTTACTAACCAAAACAAATACTTCTTATTAAATCTCTTTTTTAAATTGAATAAGTCTCAATATAAGGGATTGCCAAGGACTTTTTTATTTTTATTTCTGCATTTCACAACCATAGTGACTATTTTTTGTTGTTGTTTTCTAACCTTTCAACTTCTATTTTTTTAAAATTATTTATTTTTTAATTACTTAATGAATTTTATAATATTTATAGGTATACCACCAAATTTTATAGCATTTCCAACCCAAACCTTCAGTGCATCCCCCCACCTTCCAACTTGTCTCATTTAGAAACCATAAGTTTTTCAAAGTCTGTGAGAAAGCTCTGACCACTCAGAGCTTAATGCTTAATATTTATTTGTCTTCCATTAAAATGGGAAAGAGATGTAATTCAGTGCTTCTCAAATCAAAGTCACCTAACTTGGTTCTAATAATTCAGATCCTGACCAACTCCATTAAGCACCATTTTCAGGGAGTTTTTGGTAAACATCAACAGTCATAGGTCAAAGCCATGGGTTCCTCTCCACAATCCCCCTGAAAAACACATCTCAGGCTGAATGCTGGCGCACACCACCATTTCTCAGCCAACATGCAACAATCACACCACCAGTCTGGCAAAACCCAAAGGAATTCCAGCTCTCAATTCCTCTAAGAGCTCCAAAGAACATTCCATGGACAGTTCACTGGAGGCAAAGGAAGTAGCATTCGGCCAACTATCTAATCAGAATCAGGAAACAAAGAAGTCTCCTAATAAGTAGCTGAAACAGGCCATTGAGGAACCAAACTCTGGGCGCCATTTCTGAGGACACGGGTTGCTGGCCCTGCAAGATTTTTACGCCCCGTGTATGCAAGGACCAAAATGGTCTCTATGCTATCGCCAGAAAATCCACATAGAGTGAAAATGATTTCCTTAACAAATACCCAGTTCTGATATTCATTAGTTAAACAGAAGAACTTCTGGTGTTCCTTGGAGATGAATATAATTGAATTCCTCTGTTTCATGGGCTTTGGATTAAATGATAGCTGACCACCCTGGAGTGTACATCTCTGATTAAGGCAACTAACCACAACAAGGGGATTGAAACTAAATCAGATACACACATGCATATCACACAGCCTAAGCTGAAGTATTTTAAGGAAATGTATCCAAGACCTGCTGACTCAGACTGTCTGGGCCTGAAAATCTGCATTTTTGTACAAGATCCTCATACGGTGCCCACGTGCACTAGAATTTTATGAACCACTGTCACAGATGTTCTGTGGGCTCTGGAGGACACGTACTTGTGTTAGAATCCTGGCTCTGGAGTTCCCGTCATGGCTCAGTGGTTAACGAATCCGACTAGGAACCATGAGGTTGTGGGTTCGATCCCTGGCCTTGCTCAGTGGGTTAAGGATCTGGCGTTGCCGTGAGCTGTGGTGTAGGTTGCAGACGTGGCTTGGATCCTGCGTTGCTGTGGCTGTGGCGAAGGCCGGCGGCTGCAGCTCCTGTTAGACCCCTAGCCTGCGAACCTCCATATGCTGCAGGTGCGACCCTAGATAAGGCAAAAAGACAAAAAAAAAAAAAAAAGAATCCTGGCTCTGGGGTTCCCATTGTGGCTCAGTGCTAACAATCCCGACTCATATCCGTGAGGATGTGGGTCAATCCCTGGCCTTGCTCAGTGTGTTAAGGATCCAGCTCGGAGGCTGTGTTGCTGTGGCTGTGGCGAAGGCCAGCAGCTGTAGCTCCAGCTCAGCCCCTAGCCTGGGAACTTCCATATGCCTCGGGTGTGTCCCTAAAAAGACAAAAAAATTTAAAAATAAAGTAAAATGAAAATAGAATCCTGGCTCTTCCACTTTATAGGCTATGAACCAAATCACTGTGATTCGGTTTCCCCATCCATAAAATGATCATAATAATACTTACCGGATGGGATTAGTTTAAGAGTTAATTTAGGGTTTAAGAGTAAAGTTCTTAGCACTATGCTTTGCATATATTATGACTTGAATATATATGGAATTTATATGAAATATCCTGAGTTTTCTCTTCTCCAGGGAACACAAATCCTGGATAATGCCCTGCTTTTTTCTAATTCCCCTTTCGATTAGAATGCTCACCACTGAATGAACTCTCTCACCTGTAATCTGAGCAGGGAATTGTAGGACAAAATTATTATCATCTTCATTCTAGAAAGAACTTCAACAAACACTAAAAATTTTTTTGGAGAGCATATCACATGATTGCTTTGATCTTAATTAAAATACAGATGTATCCTTTGGACATGCTGCTGCAAAGTCAAGTTTATTTGTTCTATACTTTTAGGGGAGAGGAAGTACCAAGACTGCACATCCTGTGGAAGTTCATCTTTTTAGATAAAACAAACCAAGATAGGTTTGAATTCTTATTTAGTCATGCAAACTATTTGCTCCCCTCCAACTTCATATCATCTCTAGATGTGATTAGTGTACCCCTAAATTTTTCAAGTTTTTGCTTTTATAAAATGTGGAACACGCCAGAATGTTCCAACCAAGATGGAGTCCTCACCTTTAGTGAGAGGTTGTCATACCAATAACTGGTCTCCTCCATTTTTTTTCTACAAGAATGTCATGGGCAAGAATGTGTCAAACTCCTTGATACTATGTCCATCATAGTAACTTACTCTGCCTGACAGTTTTTACAAAGAAAAATAAAGTTGGTGTGACCTGATTTGTTTTTATGGAAATGATCTGGGGATCTAGGAAACTACTTTTTGCTTCTAAACAAGAGGTAGGTTTTAATCAAGAACAATTAATTGGCAGTGGCTGCCTAAAGCATAATTTTGACAGTGATTCTAGGTCTGGTCCAAGCACAGCAGTCAAGACTGCCGTGATCGGATTATTTAGCAAGATCTTCCATGGATACACAGGTAAGGAAGTAGTAGCAGACTTGTAACACGTTTGTATATAATCCTTGGCCTGGATTTTGAAATTCCAGCCCTTAATTTATTAGACTCTAGAATCATATTCAGCCTGCCATATTATAGAGTCCATCTTTTTCCTGCTATGGACCGAATGATATATACCAATTTCTCAGTGTGCCAATATCGCTTATTTTTTTAAATTTCTTCAAGACTGGTGAAATGTCTCAGTAATATGATTAGTGAGTTTTCTTAGTAGTATCAGGTGTAATTCATCTAGGTGAAGAGAGTTTCTCTCATTCACAGCAAGGAAGGCGTTCTATTACAAGGTTTTCAACTATATTGGCCTTCTATTTGGCCTTAGTAATTTTTCCATAGTTTTCAGTTAAATGATTGTTCTCAATGGCAGATTTTATCTTCCAAAAGTAACCAAAATACTCCCATTCCACATGGTTTTCTACAGCGTCCCTTTGACAGTCCATGAATCTGGACAGATCTTTATAACTCCTTCAACCTGGTGGAGTCTGATAGAAGTGACATCATGTGGCTCCCAAGCTAGGTTATAAAAAGAACACACACTCCACCTTGTTCTCTCTTGAGATATTCCCTCTTGGAATTCACCCGCCATACTGTGAGGAAGCCCAGACTGTCCCACGCAGAGCCACAGGAAGAGGCCATGCGAAGGTATTACAGCCGACAGCCCAGCTGAGGTCTTAGCCAAAAGCCTTCATCAACTACCAGGAATATGAATAAAGAAGACTCCAAATGATTCCAGCCCAAAGCAGTAGAGTCACTTTCAACCTTCGTATCTCATTAGCTGAGGTCCTAGACATCACGGGACAGAGAAAATTTGACCCTGTTGTGTCCTGTTTGAATTTCTAAACCCCTGACTCCATGAACACAGTAAAATGGCTGTTTTATGCCACTGCATTATGGTGTGGTCTGTTACACAGCAAGAGTAACTTGATGAAATAGACTAATGCAAAATAGCTCATTTTAAAATGTCACTCTTTCTCAGTTATCGCCTGCATTGGAAATATTTGATATGCTTGTTAAAATTCAGATTTCTATGTGTGTGCGCGCGCGCACACACACACACACACACACACACACACTGGTGTCACTATGCCAAAAGCCAAGAATGGTGGAATCACTGCCCTGGAGAAAGCCAGCGTGCAAGTGTGGGAGTGCCCTGGACATTAGGGCAATCTGAGCATGAACTGAGAAATCTCATTTCCTGGCCACTCCAGGAACAACTGGCACAGTTTCAACAATCTTTGCTCCAACATTCAAATGTGTTGTTATAAATATTGCAAAAATAGATCAGTGTCAGATACAAATGAAAAAAATGCCATTTCAACTAGAAACGGATGCTGAACCAAAGGAGAAAGCTATTATTCAAGACCACGATCACATCACCTTTTTTGGTATTCGGACCCCCAACTCCTGGACCTGCCCCTGGCCGCTCATCTCTTGCTTGGAAGGGAACTGTCCAGCACCACCTCTTCCTGAGTGAAAGTCATGAATCCCAGTGAAAGGAAATCCTGGATCAGCTTCCGACATGTGTTCTAGGACTGAACTCTTCACTTCAGGAGGAACCAATGGACCTTAGTCATCTAAACTTAATCATGAGCACAGCCCGACACGCATAAATTCGTGGTCATGCCACAGAAGCTGATGCAGAAGGGGGCCAGTCTGCTCAATGTG
Organism: Catagonus wagneri; assembly: GCA_004024745.2. Taxonomy (NCBI): domain Eukaryota; kingdom Metazoa; phylum Chordata; class Mammalia; order Artiodactyla; family Tayassuidae; genus Catagonus; species Catagonus wagneri. Next base: position 17,091,912 of record PVHT020000886.1, on the reverse strand, counting down.
TTTGCCAGCTAGCACTTCCATTATCCCTGAAACAGGGGAATTCAGAGGTTTGTCTTCTTAGGAAAGCCGAAGTCATACTCTCAGTTTGTCTTCCTGTCTAGTGAATATTAGGTTCAAAGAAGAACCTAAACAATAAAATAGATTGAGTTATGCAGCCCTGTTCCGATGGCCACTGGGGGGTAAAGTTTGCTCTGTAAAATAAGAGTGTTCAGGTGATGATCTCCAGGAATCCTTCAGCATCATAAATTGCATGGGTATAAATTTGACTGCTTCCTCGTAAGTAGCTATTTATCGGGGAAGGTGAGGAATTGTGTTTATGATTCTTTTCTTTTCCTGAAATGCAATCACCGAAAAGTAGGGACTTTGTTCATGATTACAACTGGTATTTATTGAATACCCACTATGCGCTATACCTTTTGCTAAGTGCTCTGTTTTCTTGGCATTTCTCTTTTCTTTTTTATTGAAGTATAGTTGCTTTATAGTATTGCGTTGCTTTCAGAGGCATAGCAAAATGATTTGGTTACACACATATGTATGCATATATTTAGATTCCTTTTTTTATTCTTTTCCATGAAAAATAGTTTTAGGAGAATAAGAAGCTTTCCATTGACGTCATAGTCATGCTCACAAAAGATAGGGACTGCATGAATGCTTGTTTTAGAGTTAGCGTATTTTAGGATCAAGTTTATAGCTTTTAATGAAGTCTATTTTTATTCCATTTTCAGGTCGATATTTTTAATAAGAAATGCAAGGGAAATAGGATGCCGGTGCAGTCATTCAGATAAAGGTATTGGGTGAGATGCTATAGATGATTTTTTTTTTAATGCAACAAGATACAGGTAAAAACACTCTGTATGGCCAGCTCCATAAAACATTTGGACTGTTGTATTTATCATATTTTTGCTTTGATAAGCAGCTCTGAAATCCAATTTCCTAAACAATACATTGTAAAGACCCGTCCAGATTTTGCGTTTTTCCAAACATCTCTGCTCCTTTTTGTTCTGCAGACACGTTTGTCCTACGGTCCAAGCATGCTTGATATTTGCTCATATAAAGGACAATAGATTTCATATGTTGATGCCTGTCCTCTTTAGAGGATGTTATTTAGATTTATTCTTTTGGATTCCAAGTATGCAAGTTAGGATGATCAAACGGTAACCATGGTGACAGAAAGCAGAGTTCATCTCTTGGCGGGGTCGTGTCATTCTTTCCCACAGTGCAGAACCCACATTCTAGGACTAATCCGGTATCTAAAAATAAATCTCAGGCCAGCTCATGTTGCCGTTTATGGGAAAATATGACTGAGTCAGTTAACGAATCGTCCTGTTGCAGAAAAAGAATCCCTCATTAGTAAAGTAAGAGATCCCGGTTTTCGAGAAACGAAATGACAAGAGGAGAGGGACAATGTTCATTGTTAATTTTTGAAGCTTAGAACAACCCCATAACCGGCAGGAATGCAAAACCAGAACGAGTCAAAAGACCTGTCGTAAAGGCAATAATGATGTTAATGAAATAACTATATTTGACAGTACCTAGGATACATTCACAAACACACAGTGACAAAGCAGTCCCTCAAGAATTCCTTCTACTGGAATTTTCTCACAAATGGACCTGTACTGTTTAACCACTTGGCTTTATTACTGGCTGAGACCCACGAATGTACGTGGCTTCCATCACCACCCTCTAGGGGGGCTGTTTCATGAGCTGATGGCACCCACGGCCATGGCCCTGTCTGCCCCTGGTCAGTGCTGTCGTGTGGGAGACGAGCTTGACCCTGAGCCTCCTCATGCCCACTGAGGGGTGGGAGGGAAGAATATGGGTGATTCTTCAAAGGGCTGGATGAGTGCCAAGGCAGCGTGCCCTTGAGATGGCTTGTGTGTCAGCACAGCGCTCCGGCCTCCGTGGTACTGCCCACAAAGACTGGGCAGCACCCAGAGAACTCCCACGGCCTTTTATTTACCCAAAGATGAGAGTCATCTCTTTGCCAGGCTCTAGTGTAAGGCAGCGAGAAAAAGTCTTGGAACCCTAGGAGAGAGCTATTAATCAGAGAGGTTTTTCTACACAGTGCTTTTTTTCTCTCCTCGACATCATATTTGAATCAAATAGCTCCACTCCTAGTTTTTCAGCTTTCTGCTGGCGAGGTGCCTTTCCTTGATTTATTTCCAAAGATGCAACAGTGAAGACCACTGCACGCGATCAGGCACGTTGAACAAAGAGAGGTTTGCCTTCTAGGAAGCTCTCTGGACATAACCTGGTTTCTTCTTCCCTGTGGGCTAAAGGACACGTCTCCATTTTTTTGCGCCAAACAGCAATGACAGTGATGAGATCCAGGAATGACTTTTCTTTTCTCATGTGGAGCTCTGAGGGATGGAAGTTCCTCTCTTCTCCAACATCTAGAATTATCGAAGAGTAGCAAGTGACAGGTTGGAGCAAGAGAGAGACAGATTTCCGAGTTCCCGCTGTGACACGATAGGATCAGTGGTACCAGGACCCAGGTTTGATACCCAGCCCTGCACAGGGGGTTAAAGGATCTGGCTTTGCCACAGGTGCAGCATAGGTCGAAACTGCAGCTCAGATCTGACCCCTGGCTTGGGAATTCCATATGCTGCAGAGCAGCCAAAAATGGAAAAAAAAGAGAGAGAGAGCAAAAGAGAGGAAGAATTCATGGCTTTTTCCCCCACACCCTCCTATGATTAATTACATAAATAATCACTTAGGAATGCAGCCGCCCAGGCCTTGGGTACTGCAATATCGCCTGAGAGTTTAAGTTCATTCATTGTCAGATGGAAGGATTGTCGCACATGAGTCAGACATCAGATTCCTCCAGGAGAACTGCTCAGGGGCTCCCGGCATTCCGATCATGGCCATATTAATTTATGACTGCGCTATTTACTTGAATGGGACTATGTTCGTCCGGGAACACAACCAGAGACGGTGCGGTGTTCTCCAATGTTCCACGGGTTTTCCCTTGCAGCACTTCCCAGCCTCCTTGGGGCTGGGTTGGGACCAAGTGCCTGGTCCTCACTAATGGCTCTGAATAGATGTGTAGGGCGTCACTCTTCATCTGAGGTCCTTAAAAGTGGGTGACTTTTTGGTACTCTCTGCCCTTGCACTAGCAACCCTGCAGGGAGCTGGGATTCCCAAGCTGCTGTCGGGCGGTGCAAGGCCCTGGAGTGCCAGGCGAAGTGCACTGAAGTTTATGGGTGCAAGAAACAAAGCGTAGCCGCTGATAGCTCAGGGTTCGTTTGTTCCTGATATACAACAGAAAAGTCAATGGGTTTTAAAATCAAGGTCTGCCAGCATAAAACTTGCTGGAAACAGGCTCACAGTGCGAGGCCAGTTATTTCCACTTTCCTACCTTCATTTCAATGGCAGATGTTCTTTGACAGACTATAATACCCATCACTCACGATGGCCAGCAAATCCTTTCCTTTAAGCCTTTAAAAAGAGTTCCCATTGTGGCTCAGTGGGTTAATAACCCAATATCGTGCCCATGAGGATGTGAGTTTGATCCCTTGCTCAGTAGGTTAAGGATCCAGCGTAGCCATAAGCAGCTCAGATCCTGCGTTGCTGTGGCTGTGGTACAGGCTGGCAGCTGCAGCTGCAGCTCTGCTTGGACCCCTAGCCTGGGAACTTCAAACATGCTGTAGATGTGGCCATAAAAAGGAAATTAAAAAAAAAAAAACCTTAAAAACAAACATAAGGAATATGCTAGTTTTGGAGCTGTAGCTTTGGAGCTGTAAGCAGCATCAGACAGCATTTTCTGGCTTACAGCAGAAGCCACGGTTGTCTCCGCCCCATCTAACCCAGGTTGTACAAAAGGGGAGGGACCAAAGGATGCTGTGGAGTCTTAACTGAAACAAAAACAGGACGAGTAGGATGGATTTATCTCTGCTACCGACCTAGCATTGACTGATGGAAGCTTTCCCTGTCAACCCCCACAGCAGATTTCTACTAAGGGTGTGACGTCACTTGGGCCATTAAAGACAAAACACCGCTCACAAGGGTCAAGTATTAGTTAAAGGACAAATCAAAGCCATCGGCTATTATTTTTAAGCCGTAACAGAAAAAAATGTAAAGGCCAAGTACATAGGAAACATATTGCACGTGGGAGGGGAGAAGGGACAAGATTGCTATGGAAAGAAGCAGCATACCTTAGACAAGGCAACCATCTGGAAATTCCATCTGAGTAATTGGAGCAGGACTCTAGAGCTGAAAAGGAGTAAAAGCAATGAGACTGCACGAGGAAGGGATCAAGTCAATGTTTTCCTAACAACAAAACACCAGAACAAGTTAATTTTCTCCTTCCCCTTAAGAAATATGCCAGGAAACAGGATTTCTGCTGTTCTCTCCTTCCCTGCTTTTCAATACAATTAGCAAACAGTGCAAGGGAGAATGCACACACTTGCGATGTGATGACTGGAAGGACCCAGATGTTAAGTAGAAGGACAACTCAGAACTATCCCCGTGACAGTGCGTTAGTCACTTCCTTTTTGTTTGCAGAAGACTGGATATTTTATTTTATTTTATTTTTGATCTTTTTGCCTTTTTCTAAGGCCGTACTCGCAGCATATGGAGGTTCCCAGGCTAGGGATCTAATCGTAGCTGTAGCCACCGGCCTACACCACAGCCACAGCAATGTGGGCTCGAGCTGCATCTGCGACCTACACCGCAGCTCATGGCAACACCAGATCCTTCACCCACTGAGCAAGACCGGGGATCAAACCTGCAACCTCACGGTTCCTAGTCGGATTCGTTAACCACTGAAGCATGACAGGAACTCCAAGACTGGACATTTTAAAGAAGAGGAATTTTTTAAATTTTTTTGGGGGGGCCTCCCTGAGGCAGATGGAATTCCTGGGCCAGGGCTCAGATCCACCCTGCAGTTACAACCTTCGCTGGATCCTTAACCCACTGTGCTGGGAGTGGGGGGCATCGAATCTGTGTCGCAGAGTTCCTGCCAATCCCACTGAGCCATAGCAGCAACTCCAATGAAGAGGAATTTTTGAGGTCTGCCTCTTTTTGCTCTTTCCAGAAGATCATAAATTCATTGATTCTTTGACGGAGGACAGTGTAAGGTCATTGATGCTAATCTCCTCATTTTACAAAGCAAAAGCAACGGCAGATTTTTTTAGAATGAGAGCTAGAACACAGCTTTCTTGCCCCGTATCTACGGCACCGTTACGGCATATCTGAAAGCTAACGGTTGCTCTAGGTCCTTGGTAGCACATCGTCAACTCTGATGTGACATCTCAGGTTTCAGAATTCAGATGTAACCATCACAGTCTCCACTGGTAAATGCAAGGGTAGCAATGACCCCCAAAAGACAGCGGGACATGGAAGGCACCCTTACGGCCATGTAGGTATTTATCCTACACTTGGTTGCCAGAACCCACTCTTCATGAGATTAATTTATTCAACAAGTATTTGTTGAGAGCCAGCTACGTGCAAAATATCCTTATGCTGGTGAGCTGAGAGAGTCTAATCTAAAATAATGAGAAGCATGGAGTTCCCATTGTGGCAGAGCAGAAACGAATCTGACTAGAAGCCTTGAGGATGCAGGTTCGACCCCTGGCCTCGCTCATTGGGTTACGGATCTGGCGTTTCCGCGAGCTGTGGTGTAGGCCAGCATCTGTAGTTCCTGTTTGACCCCTAGCCTGGGAACCTCCATATGCGGAGGGTGTGGCCCTAAAAAGCAAAATAAATAAATAAATTAAATTAAATAACGAGAAACACTTCAAATTTTACTTCTAAGAGTAAAGTACTCTTAGAAAAAGAATCTGACCCTTAAAGAAGCTAAAAAAATTAAAAATTTAGAAGCAGGGCTAAGGGAAGAAAAGAAGAAGGAGGGGAGTGGATGAGGAAGGAAAAGGAAAATCCACGTTCAGCTGAGCCCTGCTCTGTGTACAAGGTCACACTCAAGAACTCTGATCGGTCAACACACGCAACATGGTAGATGGCCACAAGGCTGTGTCATGAAGCCAAGACTAAACTAGTGCAAGATCTGAAACTAAACATTCACTCATCAGAGACTGCAAGACTGATGAGGACTGACTGGCGTGGCCTCAGCCAAGGAATAATGACAGAATCCTTTGTGCTTCACGCCTTCACCCGGATTCATGTCAAGAACACAAAGTAAACACATGTAAATTTTAAGACCGCCCTGAAAATCTAATAGTCAGAGGAGAACAAACTCAGAAGAGCTCCAGGACAGCCTTTTATTTCCCTCCACCACAGCACTTCTGCCTTCTAAAAGGGCAAGGAATCAGCTGCCCTCCCTGGCCCTCTTCTAGTCAAACCTCGGCCGTGACAAAAGAGATGTACTGGAAATGCAGTGGAAAAAGACCTGCCTTGGGTGGGTTTCTAATCAGGTCTTTTAGATGCTGCCAGGAACTTGGGGTGATGTGCTGTGCATAACGCTGTTGCAGAAGAGGGGCGGGTCGGCTTCCTGTCGGAGGGCTGTCAGCCAGCAGGTGGCCCACAGAGCTGAGGACACCTGCAGCCCCCACCGCGCCTGGGCCCCATTAATTCTGGTTGTCGGCTTCTGCCTGAGGCGGGAGGCCGAAAGAAACCCACAGACAACAAGCAAGTTAATAACAGCGCTTAAATCAAAATGATATGAATACCAAGCTGTGGAGGACGCAGTGAGGTATGAAAAAAAACAAAAACTATCAAATCATTTGATATTTAAAAAGCTTTCTTAGAAAGCAGAACAGGAGGAAGTCCTGTACTTAAAAAATAAAATTCTCTTAGAGTCAAAATCCACTTGGAATCAGCTCCTAGAAAAACCCACCGTCCACCAGGGCTTTCTTCGTCCCAGTGTTGACTGGGTCAACAAATACGTCCTCATGAACTGCTAGCACCGCGGTGCTATAAGGGGGGCAGGTTGTGGCTGGGACTAGACTCATCCTCAAGGAGACAAAACATCAAAAAGAAAATGAGACCCACTACTAACGAAGGTGTCAGGAACAAGAATCTGGATGCAAACTGCATTTAGAAGACGGCCCCAGGAGTTCCCGTTGTGGCGCAGCAGTTAACGAACCCCACTAGTATCCATGAGGATACAGGTTCGATCCCTGGCCTCGCTCAGTGGGTTAAGGATCTGGCGTTGCCGTGAGCTGTGGTGTAGGTCGCAGATGTGGCTCTGATCCCGCGTTGCTGTGGCTGTGGTGCAGGCTGGCTTTGATTCGACCCCCATATGCCGTGAGTGTGGCCCTAAAAAGACAAAAAAGAGAAAAGAAAATTATTTTTGCACACTTAAACTTGAATTTTGCAAATTAAAAACTTGATGCCAGAATATATGGCCCTGCTTAAGTTTGAAGGGTACCCCATCCTCAATTCTTTAAATTAGCTAGACGGGGAAATGGCAGGGAAGTTTCCAGATGAGAGGAACAGCGTCTCGGGGTAGCCGTGACAAGGGTGTAGCGTCCACACCGATGCCGAGTGATAGCTACGAATGCAAGTTCACCGAGCCAGGCTCTGGAGGGTTCTGAGCAGCAGGTGAGACATAAGACACTGAAGTCTTCGCGGAAACCGTTTGAAGGTGAAGGATAATGAACCAGACGTGAAGCAGATTGGAAAGGGAAAAGGCTGAAGGCAAGGAGCCCGATTACAAGGTCATTTACTAATTCAGGTATACATTTTAGGACCTGTAAATACATCGCAATTTACAGTCAAGTGCATTTTGTAGAAAGGGGCCCAGGTGAGAAAGGAAGAGGAAGAAAGAGCGATTTTTTTTCTAATTTGTCCACCCAGAGGGGGCGTCTTTTTCTAATTTCAGCAGAGAAACTGCAAGTGCCAGCAAGAAGCATGTTTTCAATGAAAACACACACACACACACACACACACACAGACACACACACACACACACACAGACACACACACACACAGACACACACACACACACGCACACACACACACAGTCTTTGCACCAGGTAGGCAGCAGTGCCGTGGCAGGAAAAGCTCAATGGGAGAAACATTTAAATTGGCGTGAAAAGCAACTGCTCCAAGTAGAAGAGCTGTGGTTGTGGCACATCCTTCACCACACCAGGGATTGTTAGGCTTTACGGTTCTGTTTTGTTGTCTTCTTTTAACCATTCTAATGGATTTGTAGCAGTATCTCACTTTTAAGGAAAAAAAAAAACTTGGGTTTCTCCAATGACCAAATATCACGTATCTTCTTAAGGGCTTATTTGCTGTCACTGTCTATTTAGTACTCAAGTGTTTACTCGAATTTTTTGGCCGTTTATCTATTGGATTATCGGTTTTGTTATTCATTGATTTGTGAATGCTCTTATATAGACTGCGTGTGACAAAACAGCTGCTCCACGGCAACATGATAAAGACATATAAGTTAGAATATTAAAATGCAAGCTAGATGACACTGTTTGAATCATGGTTTCATGAACTTCATTTAATTCCAAAAAAAAAAAAAAATGTAGGATGGGGTCATCTAGGTGGTTTTTTAAAATATTCTTATTTTAAATATTATTCTCATTCTGAATATTTTTAATAATATTACTGAACCTATAAAATGTCTGTAATCTCTAACTTAGAGCGCTGGTCCCTAAGGAAACATAACTGACCAGAAAACCAGATGGAAAAAGACATATCCCTTCTTTGGTGGCTCAGAAACCCTCAGAGCTGGCAGAGCCTCATGTGATCGGCGGGACCGTCCACCATCACTGAAGAGTGCCACGAAAGGAGTTCCCTTCGTGGCTCAGTGGTTAACGAATCCGACAAAGAACCGTGAGGTTGCGGGTTCGATCCCTGGCCTTGCTCAGTGGGTTAAGGATCCAGCGTTGCCGTGAGCTGTGGTGAAGGTTGCAGACGCGGCTCGGATCCCACGTTGCTGTGGCTGTGGCGAAGGCCGGCAGCTACAGCTCCTGTTAGACCCCTAGCCTGGGAACCTCCATGTGCCGCGGGTGCGGCCCTAGATAAGGCAAAAAGACAAAAACAGAGAAAGGTACCACGGAAAAAGAATGAGACATTGTATTCTCTTGGGTTGTTTCAATACTCTCATTTTTTAACTTATCATTTCTTTTACAAAGGTAGAAATACACATACACACACACAGCCAAGCCTGTAAATACTCGCCTAGAGCCCTTTATGACATCATTTTCAGATGTGACCTTTGCAAACAGCTTACTCAACCAAAATTAGATCAGAATGAAATCTGAAGGATGTTCCCTCCTTTATTCTTTTAAATTAGCTAGCAACCAACTCTTCAATATTTATGACCACGCGCTGAAAATACATGATCGTCTACTGGGAAAAGAAGGTTGCCTTGAGCAGAGTTCCAGGAAATCTGATTTGAAAACCCAAGTTAATCATCTCCACTATTCCGATAGGGCAACATCGTAAATGAAACAGGAATTAGTCGGTACAGCAAAAGGATGACTTCAGTGGACTCCAATTACAAGAAGCACACCACCGAGGCAAGACGGGGCTCGGGCCACAGGTGGATACGGGTGGCAGCCGTGATTCCTGTCCTGGATAAGAACCAAATTTAAAGCTGACTAGAAGCCAAGGATCCCTCTCTTCCTGTTTCTCTAAGACCTTTATTACCTGAAGTATGGGTATCGTCCAAGGTTCAAATACTTCTTGAAGGAAACGCCACGTGTTGAGAGTGGCTAGAATACACGCGCTCAAGATCTATGGGCTCAAATATGAGCTCCATCACTTACTGGTTCAATGATGTGGTCAAGTGACTTACTGTCTCTGAGCCTCCAAGTCTCTCATCTGAAAAGTGGCTCTGAGAATACCTAACACATAGGATATGTGAAAATTCCTAACGCAGACTTGCTTGCATCGCATCTTAGGGTTCAGTTGTTTCATGCCTACTTCCTCCCCCTCTTTCTTAGATGTGAGAATAACCCTAGAGCAGTAGGTTCTGAAACGTGAACTCATTGGACATTCCTCCAGAAGGACCTGGTAAGTCTCGCCCACCTAACTGCTGTCCATCGGTAGCTCCCCCTTGGCCGGTACCGTGGACTTTGTGGCCCCGTGAGGCAGCGTGGCACAGGCGCAGTGTGAAGGGCTGCGAGCTCTCAGGCCATCCCACCGGGGTGTGAATCCTGACTCTGCCACCCCCCCAGCCACCTGACCTTGGACACGTGGTTTAATCCTTCTCTGCTCCAGTTCTCTTGGCCGCAGAGTGGAGGTGAATGAAGCACATGTTCACTGAGGGCGGTGAGCATTAAATGACCTCATCCAGGAATGCATTTAAAACAGGGCTTTGTACACAGCAACCTTTCACTCAGAGGTAAGGTCTTGCTACTGAAACTTCAACCCGAGGAAACAGAGAAATTCACAGTGGCTTTTCCTGGTGGAAAAGCAGAGTGCCATTCATTATAAAGGAATGTCCATCCAGATGCCTTCAGAAAGCGAATCAATTTACAGTTTGTTGATTGGAAACGGGCCCAAGGTGGCAGCAGTGTGATCTGCACAGATGCAATTCATCCGTGAACGTGGATTAATTTCAGAGCCCACCGTGTGCCAGGCCCTAGAACCATCCAGCATCTCGTTACTTGTAGAATCCCCGCCCGGAGATACTTGTAGCCTGTTCGTTATTGACGTGTATATTCACAGTAGACGCTTTCTTGACTGTGGACTTATTTTAATGTAAAATGAGTTCCTTCCTCTAATGAAGGTGCCAGGTCCTGTATGAGTCAGTAAGTCATAACGCAGGACAGCTCGGCCTTCTCTGGGCGTGTGTCACTAGTAATGGGACTCTTTAAGTGTTGAATTTCAGGGAATACTAGCCCTTGATTTAATCAGCCAGAGTGCCTCCAGGTTAGTGTCACATGCCAAAAGCGTCACCTTTGCATTCCCATCTCCAGGGGAAGCTGGAGGAAAGCCCACAAACACGGAGCTCAGTGAGAGAGTGGATGGCAGAGTGGGACCCTTTAAAACCAATGGAAGCCCCAACGATTAGTCATAGAAAGATATTTTCATTAGAGGAATAGAAAGAAGGCAGTAGGGGGGTAGGGGAGTTCCCCTTGTGGCTCAGTGGGTCATGAACCCGACTAGGATCCATGAGGATGTGGGTCTGACCCCTGGCCTCGCTCAGTGGATTAAGGATCCGGTGTTGCCGTGAGCTGCCGTGTAGGTTGCAGACAATGCTTGGACCCTGCGTTGCTCTGGCTGTGGTGCAGGCCAGCAGCTGCAGCTCTGATTGCACCCCTACCTAGCCTGGAAACTTCCACAGGCTGCAGGCGCAGCCATACGAAAGAAAGAGAGAGAGAGAGAGAGAGAGAGAGAGAAGGAAGGAAGGAAGGAAGGAAGGAAGGAAGGAAAGAAGGAAGGAAAGGAGGGAGGGAGGAAGGGGAAGGAAAGCAGGTCAGGGCTCCCCTGCAGGCCGGTGTGGCCAGGCTGAGCCCTCAGCAGGGGACCGTGACCACTCCTGGCCTTTCAGTTCTGGCAGAAGCTAAAGACCCCATCTGTCTCCTACCTGTGATTCAGGTGTGTTTCTGATCTCCTTATCATCCTCCTCAGCCTCCCAGGAGGCAGAGGGGAAATACGTGTGCCACCAGTTGTCACCATGCGTGCCAGTTAGGAAGCTATGGACTCTCAACTCCAAGTTCATGCTGCTCTCCTCCACTCCTGAGCTGTGGCTAGAAAAAAGTTTCCTTCCTTTGCCAGCAGTTCGTATAGGTTCTTACCAACAGGGGGCGCTAGAAAGAGGCCGGAAGCCTATGGAAGAAGAGCAGACTTAGTTCTTCTCCTTTGCTTGTTGTTCCGGTCAGCATCCTCAGGAAGGGCTTTTGGCCCTGGCGAGGCAGTTGGTCCCAAGCTCCAGCATCTCCTTTGGCGTCCTCGGCACCATCTCACCTTGCCACCCTCGGCAGTCCCATGGGACCTCGCCTCCCGGCTTCCAGGTTCCTGTCGCCATAATCTCTTGCCTTGTTTCACCCAGGTCCAGCCCTGGAAGCACCTGCTGCTGTCTCTATCTCTGTAATATCCTACTGTCCCCTTTTGGTTTTTTCAGTTTCCAGCAGTTGTTTAACCAGCCTCTTATGTTAAAGGCTCTCTTAAAATATCCACTGAGCTGCTTTCTCTGGCTGATCTACTACGGCCGCTCTAGAAGGTCTGGGGTAACGGAGGCAACGGTATGAAGAAGTGACATCCATTCTCTGTCCTTCTCCACAGTCCCTTTTGTGCCATCTTTTGTCCTCCATCAGTATGCAAGTCACTTGGCAAAAGTTCATTTATCATTAAGGTATCAGCTGATAACGGCTTCAGATGTAAAACTCTCAAGTGATTGACACTTTTCAAAGGCTTTCAATAGCTGTGTTTTAAACTGTATGTAAATGTTTAGCTAACGTGGGGGTGTGTGGCCAAGAGCTGGACCCCCATCAAGGACAGAAGGAGGTTGCAAGGATGATATGAAGTAACGTCCCTGCCCTCAAGGAGCTGTAACTGGGAGACGAAGAGCCAATGCGCAAATATTAATAAGAGAAACTACATGACATGCAGTTATGAACAGGGTTGGATAGTGCAGACCACAAACGCATCAGGAGGTGAAAAACTGAAGAGGTCACGGGGTCAAAGTAACCAGGAGGACTTCCCAGTCGATTATAAGGTAGATTCGGAAGGATTTGGATATGGGAAGAGGATGGGGGAAGCGGTCCAGACTGAGAAGCCTCAGAAACGAGGGGTGGAAACAGAACGCTAGGCTTTGCTACCTACGTCCGTGGGTGAAATGAATGTGAGTTTGCCATTGGATTTTCCAAGGCTGGCCACCTCAGTGGAACCTAGACTCCTGTGAACTTTAAAAAATAGTTAAACCAATTGAAATTTCATCTGCCACTTAAAAGGAGCTTTAAACTCAAGTGTCACTCAACCCCGGTCATTCAGAAGCATAGCTCATATATTTTTACCAACAGCTGGGGATTTGATATTGGGGATTAATAGCCTGGTAATCCTTTGGATTGACTTGGAGCTTTGTCCCAGAAGTTTCCATCCTTCAGGAATGGCTCAGAATCAAATATCGAACGCAACTGGTTGTCAGAGACATCCCCGGGGGGGAGCCAATTGCAGCCTGTTTAATTAGAAGCAAATCTCTCGAATCAAATCTATTTAAAAAAATAAAAGTTGTGTCATTAAGCACTGAAACTAAGCACTAAGCTATTTATGACTGCTGACACTTGGCTAGACTCATTTTAAAATGGGATTTTAAATGACTTTTGTAAAGTTACACGAGGCCTCAAGCAGACTGCACAACCACCTTCCCCAGCACTTTCCTAAGTCAGTGAATTCAAGTGGGGGCAGAATTCTTTAAATTATAAGCAAGACAGTAATAATAGAATTAAATCCTGACCTTTCCCAGAAAAGCAGCCATCCTCTCCACCCCCACCCTTCTCTAATTTACAGTAATATGGTCCATATGCAAGAAGTCAGTGTGGCTTTGGGAACCAAGTCCCACACTTTCTTTTCCAGCACAAAAGCCAGTTGTTGTTCAGAGCCATCCATCAGGATCATGTTACCCTCTGAGGCTTTAGAAAGGAGGCCTGAGCTCAGGCCTCCTGCTGAAAAGTCCAGTTGTCAGTTGTGAGGCAGAAAATCAATCAGAAATGCATTTGGGACAATGGCGTGCTGCCTGGAATTACACCAGGCTAGAAAAAAAAAAAATCAACCCAGCAGCAGAAAAATACTAAGGACTGGAGACACTCATGGCGTCCAGACAAGGCAGATCAATTTATTTAGATACATTTGCTAAACGGAAGTATGCCGGTGCCGAGACTCTGATTTACATGTGTTTATAGCAGAACACTTGTGAATTTTTCTCAGAAGGGTCAAGACGCTCTCTTGCTCCAACAACTTACCAGGAACTTCAGAATTATTCTAGATGGCTTTGTTTATTCCTATCCCTGGGTCTTGCAGTAGGCACAGACCCTTTGCCACAGTTTGGGTGACTTATGCCCAATGCCCGTGGAAGACACATGGGTAGCTGGTATTACCAGAAGCTCCTTGTAGCCCCTTGCTGAATGCGGGGGAAATAACTCAGAAATCCTGGGCCATACGCTTCACACGTAGATTAGTCAAATTTCACAACGATAACGGAGTTGGTAAAAATCTAGTACCAATGGAATCGGCCCTTGGTCCCTAAGAGCAATTATATTAAAAATAATAGGAAACATTATTTTAGCAGCACACGCTATGTCTCCATCTGAGCGCTAAGCATTCCACATGCTCCTGTAAACCTCCCAACAATCTTAAGAGGTAGGGCCTCTTATTTCCATTTTACAGTCAGGGAAACTGACGCTTAGAGAGGATGAGTCCTTTATTTAAGGTCAGCTGGTTGGTGGGAGGGACCAGAAATCAAGGTCAAGTTGGATGATCCCAATGGTCTCTGCTCCGCACTTGGTCACGACACCCCCTGCGAGCACAGTTAAAAATCTATGCGCAGAGGAAAGCTGCTCTAAATCACAAGCGACTGCCTCAACCCCAAACCAACCACCCCCCAAACATTTCTGTGCCAACAGAATCAAGAAATCCAGAGAGCTTGGCACCTTCGCGCTCAGAGTCCTACTGGGCAAGGGGATGAAGGATCTTAAAGTAAGAAGGTCAGGAAATTAGCAACCACCTTGATTACATGCTCGGAGAGTTGGAAGCCAGTGCTCGTATCTGAGCCGCGTCAACACACGCTACACAACTAGCCATCCCTGTTATTAGAAGGACGTCTCTCTACAGTTCTCCACTCATCTCTTCACGGTCGCATGTTTTTGCCGGGTCCTCTAGAATTTATCAAACACACGTGTGCTGCTTTGAGCAAACCTTTCCCTACCCTGAGCTAATGTGACTGCTCTGAGTGACTGCTGTAAGTGCTATCGCTGAAATCTCCGAAGAGGAGTTCCCGTTGTGGCTCAGCGGTAGGGAATCCGACTAGTATCTATTAGGAGGCAGATTTGATTCGTGGCCCAGCTGTGGAGTAGGCTGGCAGCTGTAGCTCCAATTCCACCCCTAGCCTGGGAACTTCCATATGCCACAGGTGCAGCCCTAAAATGTATATTTATTTTATTATATATATATAAATTATATATATATTATATATATAATATATATTTTTGGAGATATATATATATATATATATATATATATAATATATATATATATCTCCAAAGACTTTCCAGCAATTATTTGTATTAAAATATGCCTGTGGGGAGAAGAGGATATTTCCATTTTACCAATGCAAAGACTGAGGCACACAGAAGTTACAAAACTAGCGTTTTCTAGCGCTTGGTTGAGTACCCTGTCGGAGGGAGCAGAAACAGAAAATGACTGAAACATCTGGGTATTCTGCCCAGGTCTCTGAACTCTGGTTGGAGGCTCCTTGCTGCGGGGGCAGATAGTTTAGAGCCTTGAATGTTTCATTGTTTCTTCCTAAATCCTTCCCTGGCACACTGCCCCCAGTTTTTACTGTTTCCTAAACTTTCAGCGCAACAGCCGTGTTTACTGACATAGAACTATGCACAGGCTTGCCTGGGATTAACATGAGATCATTTCCCTCCTTTAAAAAAGATCGCTGAGTGTAGCACTTACGTGCACAAATACTGGAGCCAAAATGCTTAGGTTCAAAGTCCAGTCTCAACCGTGTGTGTGTGTGTGTGTGTGTGTGTGTGTGTGTGACCTTGAGCAAACTGATTACTAACTCGGTGCCCCATTCATCTCCTCTAAAAATGCGAATAATAGTGGTACCTAATTCATAGTCATCGTAAGCATTAGGTGAACTCAAGTGAAGCCTCCAAACAATTCCTAAAACACATTAAATGTGTGCTGTTTTTACCATTCCAAACAGCCCCCCTTCCTCAGTCTCAGAAGAATGGCCCTTTTAGGCTGAGACATCCTTATTCTGATCAAATAAAGTTCATCATCCACTCCTCTGTCCCCTCCCTTCTCCAGAACCACACCACAATCTGACACCATCGTGTCAGATCCCAACTCTGTCCACATGCAGCCTATGGACGTAGCAGTTTTTTTTCCCAACAGGTCAGCCTTTCCTTTAGACAGAAATAGTTCTAAATCTCTAGAAGTCACTCTCACAATAATAGATGACCCCGGCTAGTCGAATCACAAGCCAAAACTGTCTCTAAGAGCCTATGTAAGATCAAAACCCCCCTTGGTGTTCCCACCCCCAGTCTCGGGCACGATCCTGGGAAATTTTGATGGAAATGGATCAGGATAGTTACACGGGTAGTCGTAGAATTCCCAGTAAGGGACCATAGATAGAGAGGGAATCTGTGGAGATCACTGTAAGTTAATAATTGCTCAGGAAAAGCATCAGAATGAGCAGGCTTGCTTGGCTACTAGAGGTGCGAGATCCGCCTCGGGTCATTGGGTGGCTCATTGGGTGGGGGGCGGGGGGAGGGGGGCTTGCATTTATGGTCAGACCAATGGCAGGGGTCTGAGGACTGCCCTTCTGCGGATTTGAAAAAGCACCAAGACAGTCTTAGTTTGACTTTATAGGGTCAAAGCCTCCCTTACCGGATCCCCAGAAGGAGCTACTACGAGAGAAAGAAGAGGTGGTCTTTTCCCACCGCCCCCCCACTCCCCTTGGATTATAAACCTCCTCGCCTGCCCCAGGCTTCTGTCACAAGCACCCCATCTTAATAAATCTACTTCTCACCCATCACTTTGTCTCGCGCTGAATTCCTTCTGAGCCGAGGCACAGAGAACCTGAACCTCAGTAAGTCCAGACGCCGGGTGAGTGATTCTAATTTAAAAACCACGGGTTCGGGTCCCAATCTGGGTTTAGGCTGGATTCAAGCCCTGGCACGTGGGTTCAAGCCCCAACCAGGGTTCTGGCTGGGTTCACACCATAAGTGCTGTCAGTTTCAATTTGGCCAGACAGACCCCAGAGTCCAGTGATGTACAAAGAGCTTTCCTCTCTTCAGCTGGGTTTTGTCTCCTTTTTTCACTCTCACGTCACCCACTAAGACGTGGCTCACTCTCCCCAATATCTATTCTTTCCGTCTTCCATTGCAGTAGAGTTTTAGCTGCGCTCACGTGGGCAGTAGAGTACAGAGGACATCGCCCAGCTTCTGGTCCAGCTTGTGGCCGGGTAGCCGAGCTCTGGCCCACGGAATGGGAGTGTTACTGTTGTGTGTCACACCACACCTGGACTGTGTCACTAAAGGAAGGGCCATCTTGTTTACCAGCCTCCTCTGACCTGCAGCTTAGAGTGTAGATTTAGTGGCAAGAGAGCTTGGCACGTGTGTGGGTGAGAGCGATAATCCAGAGAGAGAGGCAACAGCTGGAAGGAGCCTGGGTCTCCCAAGGGTCTGACCGAGCAGAACTGCTGTCACGGCCCTGTTCCCCTCCCTCAGGACCACCATCAGTCAGAAATAACGTAAGAGGTCTAGTCCACTATAACGTGGAGTCTCTTACATACAGCGTGATCTATCTCCTGACTAATAACGCTCAGCTATTTTTTTTTTTTTGACCCCACCTGCAGCCTGTGGAAGTTCCCCAGGCCAGGAACCAAATCCATGCCACAGCCTCGACCCTGGCCACTGCAGTGACCACGCCGGATCCTTAACCCACTGTGCCACAAGAGAACACCCAGCATTCATCTATTTTGTATTCTTTTTCAAAGACTTGACTTCTGTCCTGGTTTGAGATTCAGCCTTATGCAAGCGTTGTTACAGTCCCTGGATTCTAATCCCTTTTTGTTTCCCTTTTTAAAGGGCATGCTCAGTAGTATATACATTTCACCTTAAGGCTATATTTTGTTACTTTATGGAAAAGCAGTGACCTCGTTGCCAGGAAATAATTTTTCCCCAGTTGTTCTATATTAATTTGATGTAGGACTTTGGACTAACCTGTCATCCATTTTCTTGATTTCCATACAGTTTGTCTATGCCAGAATTCCGCATTTCTGAATGATAATAATGCATATTATGTCTGCTTTCTGATCTTATTTATCCCTTCCTTATTTTCTATGACATGACTACCTAGGGATAAAATCTAGGTTGGGAGCAGCAGACACGTATTTATGTACATTTTCCACGTGCTACATAGCTTGTTTCACCAACAGCAAGTTTCATTTGAACACTTGGTGTGCACTTTATGTCCTTAAATATCCCAGTGGGCATTTAAGTTCACTATTGTTTATGTTTTATTTATAATTTCACTTTCCATCTCAAAGATAAATTTCCTCAAATATCTATATGAAATGTATTATAAGTATCAAAGTTCACTATTGTTTATGTTTTATTTATAAGTTCACTTTCCATCTCAAAGATAAATTTCCTCAAATATCTGTATGAAATGTATTATAAGTATCAATGTGGGTTTCTTTTTTTTTTTTTTTTGAGTTGCTACTTCTATTCAGGGTTTTTTTTTTCCAGTAATTAATACTCAGTATATCAAAGTCACCAAGTCAAAAACATAGTTTTCCTTAAGCTCTGCCTTTCAATTTATAAATTTTATTCTATTTATAAGTGGATGGGCCTTGAGGACATTATGCTCTGCAAAATAAGTCAAAGAAAGACAGATACTCACTTTTCTCAGTTTTCTTATACGTAGAATCTAAAAAAACTGAACTCAGAGAAATAGAGAACGGATTGGTGGTTGTCAGAGGCAAGGCTGGAGGGTATGTGAGGCGGTGAAGATGGTCAAAAGGTACCAACTCCCAGCTATAAGATTAAAAAAATTGGGAGGATGTAATGAAGAGCATGATCCTAGCGCCAATAATAATCTATGGTATATTTGAAAGTTGCCAAGGGGGAGGGGGAGGGAGTGGGATGGACGGGGAGTTTCGGGTTAGTAGATGCAAACTGTTACATTTGGAGTGGATAAGCAATGAGGTCCTGCTGTAGAGCACAGGGCACTCTATCCAGTCACTTGTGATGGATCGTGATGGAGGATGATGTGAAAAAAAGAATGTATGTGTGTACGTATAACTGCGTCACTTCGTTGTACAGCAGAAATTGACAGAATATTGTAAATCAACTAGAACAAAAAATTTTTTAGGAGTTCCCTTTGTGGCTCAGTGGTAACGAATCCAGCTAGAGTCCATGAGGACACAGGTGCGATCCCTGGCCTCACTCAGTGCGTTAAGGATCTGGTGTTGCCATGAGCTGTGGTGTAGGTCACAGATGCAGCTCGGATCCTGTGCTGCCGTGTCTGTGACGTAGGCGGTAGCAGTAGCTCCAATTCGACCCCTAGCCTGGGAACCTCCATATGCCACTAGTGCAGCCCTAAGAAGCAAAATAAATAAATATATATATAGAGAGAGAAATATATATATTAAAAAAAAGAAAGTAAACCTTAAAACTTCTCATCACAAGAAAAAACAAATTTGTGACTAAGTGTGGGGATGAATGCTGACTAAACTTATACTGGTGAGCATCTTGAAATGCATACAAATGTCAGATCGATCATTATGTTCCACCTGAAACTAATGTAATACTATACACCAATTATAGCTCAATAAAAAAAAAATTCTAGAAAAGAAAAGAAAATTGCCAAGAGAACAGATCTTAAAATTTCTCATTATAAGAAAAAAAATGTAACTATTTGAAGTGACAGATGCTAACTAAATAGGTTGTGGTGATCCTTTTGCAATATATACCTGGATCAAAACTAATATAATGTCATGTACCAATTATATCTCAATAAAACTAGACAAAATCAATTAATTTAAAATAGAATAGTTAATTTTAACAATTACTCCCAAGAAGTCAAACCAAACCTTTGATTAATCTTTATCAGCTCAGTTTGCTTTATTTTATAAATTTAAGATTTCTTAAACATTTTGACTACATTTACATATTCGATATAACTGTATGTTTTGTTTCTTTCTTTTTTTGTCTTTTGTCCTTTTCGGGGGACCGCATCTGCGGCATATGGAGGTTCCCAGGCTAGGGGTCTAACAGGAGCTGTAGCTGCCGGCCTTCACCACAGCCACAGCAACGCGGGATCCGAGCCGCGTCTGCAACCTACACCACAGTCACGGCAACGCCGGATCCTCAACCCACTAAACAAGGCCAGGGATCGAACCCGCAACCTCATGGTCCCTAGTCAGAATCGTTTCTGCTGAGCCACAACAGGAATTCCTGTATCTGCATATTTTAAAAGCACCTTTGTATGCCACTGTGAAGAAAACCTTCCCAAGCACTTAAAAATTCAACTAAGCTAAGGAGTTCCCTTGTGGCACAGCAGGTTAAGGACCTGGCATTATCACTGCTGTGACTCGGGTCTCTGCTATGTCAGGGGTCCCATCCCTGGCCAAGGAACTTCCACCTGCTGCAGGTGTGGCCAAAAAATAAAGATAAAAAATTCAACTAAACTCAGTATAGTAGATAAATAAAATATAGTGAATTCTAAACTCTCAGTAATATTTACAAGCTTAGTAAAATATTTTATGCATTTAACATAAAAATCAGCTACTGAATTACGTATTTTAAATGAGGATCACAAGGCTGATGAGTTTCTAATATATTTAATTTTCTTTAAATCCAAATGTGCACCTAGTCTAGCTTAATTAACAGAAAAATGTTCATATTATGATTTTGATTTAAGTTATTATCTCTAAAATTACTCCATGCTCTCCTTGGGTGAAAAGAATCATGAATATGCACCAAAGAAAGCAAGTTAGGCTTTGTCATCTCAAGTGAATTGCAGTGACTGTCCCAGTGAAGTGGGGTTGCTTTTTGGCCAAACGCTTTGGCCAGGACTGATTTTCACGGGCCCACTGATGGACAGAGGAACTCTTTTGTAGCCTCTCTGCCAAGAAGCTTTCCAAGAATTTCCCATTATGGCTCAGCAGGTTGAGAACCCGACTAGTATCCATGAGGATGCAGGTTCGATCCCTGGCTTCGGTCAGTGGTTTTTAAGGATCTGGCATTGCCGTGAGCTGTGGTGTAGGTCGGAGATGCTGCTCAGATCTGGCGTTGCTGTGGCTATGGCGTTGGCCTACCTGCAGCCCTGATTCGACCCCTAGCCTGGGAACCTCCATATGCCATGGGTATGGCCCTAAAATTTTTAAAAAAGGTGGGGGGGTATTCCAAGCCCATGCCTTCCACATGGGTCAGCTTCATGGTGCCCTGAATTCAAGTTACATATTTTCTATTTCTTCAATCAGATTTGAGTGTGCAAATTGCCACCAAGATTGCTTCAGCACTTGATTAGATTTTTAACTAATCCATTTACTGCCTGGTTCCATTCTGAACACTTTTCCTATTTTGCTGCGGGCTCCCACCACACATGTTAAAGATATTTAAACAAATCTGACTGACTTCTGCATATGCCTCATCTCTCTCTGACTTGACAGACCCCAGACATCATAGTAATGACCGTGAGGAGACAGGTTCCTCTGAACGTTGTTATTACTTAGAGCTCATCTGTAACTAATATATCTCTTCAAATTGTTTCTACGTTTTAAAATCATTTTCATGCAAAATTCATTATTAAATCTGATGCTTTTGTTCTTAAACTCGAAAAGTACGTGTTGTCCTATTTTTTCAATCATTTTTTTCAAATTATAAAAGCAGTGTAATCTTCTGCAGAGGCAGGAGACCTTGTCTTCATTTTATTTTTTATTTTCTGGGCAGCACCCGAGGCGTGTGGAAGTTCCCAGGCCAGGGATCAAACCCGCTTGACCTGCACCACTGCAGTGATAACGTCGGACCCTCAACCCACGGCCCCACAAGAGAACTCCAGGAAAGCCTGTCTTTAAAGCCTCCTTTTATCCCTGGAATCTCCAGCCCAACATCCTAAGAGGCTACAGCGCATTACCATGGCTTCAGAACTGATGCTTTTTAAAGCGCCTCTCTCTAGCCTTTACAGGGTAACTGAATTCGGAAATCATTTCAGACTTCCAGGGAAGTTTTTAAAATAAAACAAGGATTCCCATGTAGGGTACCAAGATTTCTCAATATTACAATTTTATCACATTTCCTCTATCATCCTTTATATCCCTGGAAGTGAAAGCATCTTCTGAAACTCTTGGAAGTAAGTTGCAGACGGGTCACCCCTTCCCCTTTAAATACTTGAGTTGTATGTCCTAAAAAGAAGGATATTCTCATATGTAATCACAGTGCAATTACCAACGAGCAGTTAACACTGAGGCAATGCCATTATCATTACTATCGGATTTATAGACAGATCTCAAGCAGAGCTTGCCAATTGTCCGCCAACGTGGTTTAAATGATCCAGCAGTTACTTATGTATATATAACTGATTCACTCTGTAGTACACCTGAAACACTGTAAGTCAACTATACTCCAATAAAATTTGAAAAAACAAACTTTTTTTTTAACATGAGGTTTAGCACAGTGTTTTCTATTCAACAAGGACTTACTACCTTATTGTCACTTTGGCAGATATTGAAAATTACTTTACATTGCATATGCCCAGCACAGCCAATAAAATTATGGACAGATCAGAAATTTCCAAGAATCTATTCAAAACAAAAAACCTCTGCTGGTCTACGGCAAGGTTTTCAGGGCTCTATGGTGAAATGGTAAAAATAAGAACAATAGAATAAATCTTTTTCGTAAAGCTAACTTTATTCAATTTAAAGAGGTGCTTATTCTAACGTTGTGTTCTTACTTTTTTGGTGAAAAAGATTTTTTTTTTAGTTAAAATAAAAATGATCCAGGGGTAAATCCAGGATCATGAATTACAGTTGGTTGTTATGTCTCTTTGGTTTTTTTTAATCTAGGACAGTTCATTCTCTCTTGTCTTTCATAACTTTGATAGTGGGAGGAGTTCAAGCTAGTCACTTTGTAGATTGTTCCTTAATTTGGGTCTGTCTGATATCCCCTGGTGATTAGAATCGAGTTAAGCGTTCGTGTAGAAATATCATGTACACATGTCTTTCTCAGAAGGCACAGGGCGCCCTTGAGTCCCATTTGTAAGGCTGTTAACTTTGCGCGGTTAAGATGATTTCTGTCAGGTTTCTCCACTGTCAAGACACTATTTTTTTCCTTGAACTTAATAAGTATAGCATAAGGAGATACTTTGAAACTGGGTAAATATCTCGTTCTACATCATACGTTCACCCTCTGGCTTTGAGTCATTGGTGATTTTTGCCTAAAACAACTCTGATTGCAGTGGCTGCCAAAATGTGATTTTTTAACTCCCTCAGTCTTTTTGACTTTACTGATTAGATTTCTCCTGTGAAGAAGAGCATTTTCCTCTCCTTTCCTGTATTTACTGATCCATTTACTTACATCAGTACGAACTCAAAGATTTTTACTTGATCCTTTGGGTTATATTCCGTTACTATCAAAAGCCATTATAACGCTCAAACGGTCCCAGATGTTGGCCCCTTCAAGCCCCTGTGTCCCCTGCACGAGCCCCTCTCCTTCGAGCACGTCCTTGCATTGCCAGAAATGTTCCAAGTTCACACTGCACACCTCTTGTTCTGGACCCAGAGTCAGCCTCTTCTCAAAGGAGCCCTGGATTCTTTTAGTGGAGGATGATATTTAGGAGCCAAGACTTGGTCCTACACATGCTCATGGCTACTAAAACCTTTCCAGCCTTCCTCACCGCAGCTATTTCGGCTGGCAGATACCTTTGGAAAGTTCACAGATTAATTACCCAACAGTCTCACCGATGGCTTTACCCACGAGGCAATAGCTGTGTCCCTTGGTGGGCACCAGGGTTTTTCTCAGGCACTGGGTTTCCTAAGGACCATTCCCTCCTGGGCTGTGTCATTTTTCTCCATCCTAAGGGCAAGAAGCATCGGAGGGGACTCCCATCTCCCCACTACCTCCCCAAACTGGAATATATAGCCCCTCCCTTCCTTGAAATTTTCTTCAAAGCATCTTCCTCTGACTCAATCCTTTCCTCATACACATTCCTTTCATCTGATTTTTATCCTGATGTTCTTAGATGTGACTCTTAGCACAGAGCTTGCTCTTTTGACAGAATCTAGAGTTAGCCTGGAGATAAAAGAACTAACCCAGACATCAACTCTGTCTTCTCTTCTTCTCCATCCCTAAAACCCAAGGAACTGGGAAAACAGAGACACTCATCAGATCCTGAAGACTTAAGGCTTGAGACCAATAGAGTCATGTCATTGAAAACAGAGTAACTGCACAAGAAGAGAAAGTAAAATTGACTATCCAGTAAAAAAAAAAATGAAATCAATAAAAAGAGACTATTTAAAGTGTATTAAACATAAGAAGAGGCACAAGTGGGCCTCCCACACGAAGAATATTTAAGGTTTAGGGTTGCTCAATGAATAATGTATGCAGAAATCCCATTAAGGAGTTCAATTTTCTGTTCATGGGTCAGAGGTCAGCCTTTGGTCCTTCACAGAAGAAGAATTCAGGGAATGGTTCTGAGAATGGGGAGGTAAGAGCTGTAGTGAAATAGCTTCTATGTAACCATGTCCTTCGGATCTGGAAACAGAGAAACCACAGAAAAGAAACAAGGAAAAATACATGGAGACTTAACTTGGACATTACTAAATATCTCACTGGTAAAACATTTTTCTTCTCTCCATATATAGAAGTCAGTTTATATATAGGTATATATGTATATACACACACAAAATCTTTCCCACATTGTAAATAAATAAATCTGCATTAGGCTCCGATGATAGATTACTGTCTGCGATCATAAAGGCAAGGTGTCCACTTCTTTTTACTCCTTAAGAAGGGGGAAAGCTCTTTTCAGAAGTTTTAGGCAATGGGAAGAACTTAGCTAAATCTTTATTTTCTTTCATTGATCTCGAACTTAAATCAGCCCTTTCATTAGTCTGTGTGTGGGCTCTATTAAAAGCTCGTTTTTCTGTCCAGGGGTCAGAGGTCAGGCTTGGCTATGTTACAGCTGGGATTTCCTTTGGGTACAGACGCTCGTGTCTGTCGCTCCTCCTCCCCGCAGGAAGGAGGTCCCTGAGGGACGACCGTCTTTCACGGCTGGTGACGAAAGGCTCACAGCTGCCCTTTACTTGGAAAGTCTGGAAAGAACAGGTTAAGGACAGACAATACAAGGAGACTTAACTTGGACTCTTCACTATAAAATACTTGAAACAATAAAGTTCTTCCCAGTGAAAACCAAAGGCACTTTGGTTGATCTACTTGTATTCACTTACTGTCCTCTTTTAAAGAACAAACAAACACGTAAAACAAGCCCTAACTTTTTTAGGTCCGCTGTCCCTGGAGCTCCCACCAGCTAGAGAAAGCGGAGATTTCCTTTAACGCTTTCTTCCCTAATTCTGTTCAAGAACAGGAAGGAAAGTTCTGCCGTACCTGCATGTCTTTCAAAACCAGATCCAGAACGTAAATGTGGCCCTATGAACGGTCCACACTGCGTGTGGTTGCTTTTCTGGCCAAGAACGAGGAAATAGAAGATACTTTCATCCCAACAGCATACATCATTGTCAGCCAAATCCATAGGAATGGTGAGGACGGAGAAAAGAAATGGTCCAAACTCCTCTTATCATCCCTCCACCTCTCCCACCACCACCACCGACACATCCTTCTGTTCTGTTTTGTTTTGCTTTTTAATGGCCACACCCACAGCATATGGAGGTTCCCGGGCCAAAGACTGAATCCAAGCCCCGGCTGCGAGTTGGATCCTTTAACCCACTGCGCCAGGCTGGGGATCCAACCCGCACCTCTACAGCGACCCAAGCTGTGCAGCCAGATTCCTAACCCACTGTGCCCCCAGCGGGAACTCCTAACAAACCATCCTCGCTCTTCCAAAATCAAGATTCCTCTCATCTGCTTCTTGCTCCTGTCGTTTTTCTGCTCGAAGTGTCCTGGGCTCGTTCGGGCAGCTGTCGATCTGGCTGCTGCTGAGCATGTCAGACAGACTCTAACACTAATGCCGGTCCTTAGGGAAGGCAGGGAGGTCTCCCTGCACACGCCCTGGTGGACACTGAAGTTTGTAGCAAGGATAGAAAGAGGCCACTGAGGAGTTCCCGTCGTGGCGCAGTGGTTAACGAACCCGACTAGGAACCATGAGGTTGTGGGTTGGATCTCGCCTCGCTCAGTGGGTTAAGGATCTGGCATTGCCATGAGCTGCGGTGTAGGTGGCAGATGTGGCTCGGATCCCAAGGTGCCATGGCTGTGGCATAGGCCAGCAGCTACAGCTCCGATTCGACCCCTAGCCTGGGAAACTCCATATGCTGTGGGTGCGGCCCTGAAAAAAAATCTTACACAAAGTACTGTACACCCTGCTCTCATTCCCAAAATTCCCTAGAGGAAAAGAGATGGTAAGACATCCAATTAGCCTGAGGGAAAACATTCCTACAAACTGCTATGAGAATGAAAGAGGCAATTTCAACCATTTTTAGCTAAGAGCAAGAGTCGAGTTTGGCTCCTGGGATTTTCAAAACGCTAATCCTTTTTAAACCCTTAATTGTTTTGTACTTGGGCTGAATTAGGAAGTTCAAATTTTTGTCCAAGAGTCTGAAGTCTAAAAGAAAACCTCATGATTCATTTTAAGTAAAATGAGACACTTTCAGTACCCTGAAGGTATTTCTAGCGATTATCCCAGAATCAGGGGAATTTTGAACTCTAGGGGCATTGTATTAAAGATAGTTATACTAAAGACGGTGGAGAATATCAAATGCAAAGGAACTATTACATCAAAAGAGAAACCATTTCTACAATTGTCATTCAGCAGGAAAGAGTCTATTTCCAATTTTAAATCGAAGAACGAAGGTCGTGAATCATTTTCTTTTTATTTTTAAACTGCTTTTCTTGGTAACTGTGGTTGCCTTGGAAGGGAAAACTAGGTCGTTGAATGGACAGGTGTGGGAGGGAAATCTGCCTTCCAGTGGAAACACCTTTGGACTTTTGGAATTGGTACCGCGTGCCTATATTACCTACCCAAATCATTGATTAGTTGCTTACTAAATAAATAAATTTGATGAAGGATGTGGCTGATGTGCCAACTGCACCATTCCCAAGTGCAACAGTTAACATCATAGAATCCCCGCGGCAGGTTCATGCAGCAGGTGTTTTACTTGGTTTGAATGTCAAGCATCGGGTTTTCAAGACGGCCCGCTGCTGGCCCATGACCCTGGGGCAAGGTGGGTGATGACGACCCAAAGAGAAAGAGACAAATGGGGAAGTAAAGGATGCAAAGCCCAGGAGCTGATGATCTCAAATTCAAAGAAGAAAAGGGATAATAACTCTTCAAAGCCAAATCTCGGGTTTAATGCCACACCCTCAGCTCAGCTGAGGACGGCTGGCCCCGGTGAGGGTAACAAAACACAGCGCCTCTCCCCCAGCAACTCTGACGCTTGGGAAAGAAAGACGCACAGTCTTTGTTCTCCCAAAGCAGCCCTGATGGGGTTCCGGGAAAATGTTCCACGTCCCTCTTGCCGCCTCCTCGCAAGATATCACCTCCGGTGAGTGGAAAGGAGGGTCTCCTCTGTCTTTCCTCAGAGTTCAAGAGGGCACGTGATTCTCTTCTTGTAATTCACAGGGGCTGATGATCTGCATTAACACTTAGAAGTCAGAGCCACCGAAATGCGGATTCTAATAAAAAGTTCAGTGGTGGGAGATGGGGCGATTACTCACAGAAAAACGGTGGTAAGCAGGAGTTTACTAGAATTTTCCCCGGAGGACACGTCCAGAGACACAGGTAATGGGAAATTTCTGAAAGAGTCTCAAGCCTTTGCTCCTTTCAATTTACTGGGTGTGACTAAAGATCCAGGAGGAGAAAAAGGCTAGTGAGAGCCACACAAGACTTAAGGTCGGTGAGAAAAAAAAAAAGAGGTTAGAGATATATGAGGGGTGAGAGAAGAAAGAATTAGGGGTTAAGAATCTTTTTTCTCCTGCTGACAACTGTGGTTTTCAAACTCCTACAGGACCTGGGCGCCTTCCTTCTTGGCTGCCTCCCCAGCTCGTCTTCCCTCTTTCTCAGCCGGTGGTGGGAGCGGGCTTGGGGGGCGGGGTGTGAGCTGTAGGGGTGGGGGGTGGGTTCCATGGGAATCAGGTTGTCCAAGTGACTCCTGGATGCATCCCCCCCCAGCCCATCCACCCCCTTTTCATGCTCCATGCAAAGAAATGCACGTGTTTCCTGAGGGGAGTTAAAACCACACTCCCTTTCTCTACTAAATCCCTCAATTTTTTTAAATTCAGGTTTATCAGTGTATAGCTGATTTACAGTATTGCACTAGTTTCAAGTGTACAGCAAAGTGAATCAGTCATATATATAAATATATCCACTCTTTTTTCCATATAAGTTATTAAAGACTATTGAGTAGATTCTCCTGCGCTACACAGTGCGTTCTCATTAATCATCTATTTTACACAATAGTGTGTCTATGTTATTCCCCCCAATTCCTCCCACCCCCGAACTGTTTCCCCTACGCTGACCGTTAGATTGGTTTTGAAATCTGCTAGTTTCTGTTTTTTAAATAAGTTCCTTTGTATCATTTTTATTAGATTCCACATATAAGTGATATTGTATGATATTTGCCTTTCTCTGCCTAACTGACTTCGCTCAGAATGATAATGTCTAGGTCCATCTATGTTGCTGCAAATGGCATTATTGGAATAAGTAACTCTGTTCCCTGGACTGACTTCTTTCCAGGTCAGTAGAGACTCTCCTCAATAAAATGGAAAAGATGATAATTGAATTCATTTACCATCTCATCTCATGTGAGCTTCAAAATAATTCTGAGCTGTAAGAAATGAGGTTCCCCTTCTTTTAACAGATGAAGAAAATGAAGCCAGCTGCAGTGTTCAAACATTAATTGTATTCACAATGCCCCATTTTTACAAGGAAAAACAAAGAATTTCTTCTAGTTACTGTTAGATTCTGTTCAAACCGTGCTGGGGCGACCAAGCTCCTGAAGAAGTGAAATAGATTGATGTAAAGTGGTGAAAAGGGAGTTGCCAGCTCTAGCACCTGCGGGAGAGGAGACCTCCAAAGAGAGCAGTTAAAAACGGCAGGTGCGTTCCGCATTGCGAAAACCGAGGTGTGGGAATGTCTGTCTTTCTCACATACGGTGACACCCTTCACAGCTATTATTACTCTTCTGCTGAGATCCATAGAGAAACAAAACAGGAGGTCTCAGAGCAGGATGCTGAAAAGGCAAATTAGAGCTTTTCACATGATCAGATCCAACAGCCCTCACTGCAAGACTCCCTCTCCCGCGGCTGAGTTCCGACACACAGCCGGCCACCAGGGCCACCAATTTTAACACCCCTGAGAATATTCCGACACGGAAAAATCTCTACCTGACCTGCCAGATGGCCTGGAGGGGAGGGTACCGGAAATGAGTCCTGAGTGATAGAAGTGAGACACCCCCGGAAGGCGTGCTCGGGGGACTGATCCCTGTAAAGACAGTGGGTGTCCCTGCGGGGCCCTGCTTTTTCACTGTTTTGAAGACATTCAGGGCCAGAGGTGAACTGCCTGGGACAAGAAAAGAAAGTCTGAGCCCCACTCCTGTTTTTGCTCCTTTCATATATACCCCTGCCCTACTCAGCTTTCCTTCTAAACAAACAGAACCCATATTTTTTTTTTAATATCCCTTTGAAGGGGAACATAAGGTAACATGTAAGAAATATCTGCACAATCAGTATGTTTCATATTGGTCTTTTCTTCAGTGGAGTCTAAAAACAAACTCTTTTCTCTTCAAGCGATCCCTTGACCCACCATGAATCCTGTCGTGTTGATATTTTTGTCTGCCAAAGATAATACTAAACCTATCTTTTACGCAGCCTTTTTAAAATGTGATCCTTACAACCACTATGGAAAACAGTATGGATGTACCTTGGAAAACTGTACATAGAACTACCATATGACCCAGCAATCCCACTCTTGGGCATATATCTGGACAAAACTTTCCTTGAAAAAGACATTTGCACACGCATGTTCATTGCAGCACTGTTCACGATAGCCAAGACATGGAAACAACCCAAATGTTCATCGACAGATGATTGGATTAGGAAGATGTGGGATATATACACAATGGGATACCACCTAGCCATAAAAGAGAACAAAATAGTGCCATTTGCAGCAACATGGATGGAATTAGAGACTCTCATACTGAGTGAAGTAAGTCAGAAAGAGAAAGACAAATGCCACATGATATCACTAATATCTGGAATCTAATATAGTGCACAAACGAACCTTTCCACAGAAAAGAAAATCAGGGACTTGGAGAACAGACTTGTGGTTGCCGAGGGGGAGGGGGAGGGAGTGGGATGGACTGGGAGTCTGGGGTTAATAGGTGTAGACTCTTGCCTTTGGGATGGAAAAGCAAGGAGATCCTGCTGTATAGCACCAGGAACATAGTTCTAATCACTTGTGACGAATCTATATATGTATGCGTAACCAGGTCACCATGCTGTACAGCTGGAAAATTGACAGAAAACTGTAAACCAGCTATAATGGAAAAATAAAAATTTTTTTAATTAAAAAAAAATTTTAATTAAAAAAAAATTTTTAATGTGTTCCTGTTCCATCCTGTCTAAACGCTTTGTATAAGCTCTTGACAAGGTAGTTGGAAAATTTCTTGAAGGTCATGCACCTTGTCTTTGGCTGAAGGGCACTACTGACAGGGGCCCACCATCTCGCTCAACTAGTAATCGCATCGCCTTCTTCCATGCTAGAATTACTTTCTGAACACACACCACCAAAAGGTGTGATTCAAAACACTGATTGTGACTCCCGGATCACACACAGCCTTGACTGCGGCTGTTCCATCGACAGGGTCAATCACATAACGATTCCATTTCTCATTTTCTATTCATGAAATATTTCTTCACTAAGATTCACCATGTTGTTGGCTGTTGAGAGACTTAACGTCTTTCGGCAAACTGGTAAACAGAAACGGAGTTGAATTTATCATTAATCCACCAGGCTGTCAAACTTGAAACAAGACATCTGGTTGTGTCTGCATACCCAAATGTCTGATGTATGATTTACCGAAGCGGTCTGTTCATCGATATTCCTGCCTTTGTGTTCAAAGCAGATGTAATTCAGGAAAAGAGATTTTTCAGCAGCGTGCTTTGTAGAAGGAATTTTTATCTAAGATTCATATACATACCTCAAAAATCTTGTAACTATTGAAAATTGTAGACGGGCTCTGACAGTCGCTTTAACAATTCGTTTATTTAAATGCTTAGTCTTCAGATTCTCATAACTCTAAGGGGTTGTCTTCTTAAAGGGTCTGACAGAGTCTGTGCTCCTTGACTTGTTATGGAAGCAAAATGTGTTTTAGTTACCTCATTTTCCTCTAACATTTTACTTTATTTTTTGTCTTTTTAGGGCCAAACCCAAGGCATATGGAGGTTCCCAGGCTAGGGGTCGAATCAGAGCTGTAGCTGCCAGCCTACACCACAGCCACAGCAACGCCACATCCGAGCCGGGTCTACAGCCTACACCACAACTCTTGGCAATGCCGAATCCTCAGCCCACTGATAGAATCTGTGTCCTTCCTCATGGATACTAGTTGGGTCCCTTACTGCTGAGCCACAACAGGAACTCCATCTTCCTCATAATCTTCATTATGTCCTAGTCAAAGATTATTTTGCATGGATATTGTTGAGCACGATTGTGGAGTCTTTCATCCCTATAATATTTTGAGGTGCTGAAAGTAACATCCTGCTCTCAATCCATCCTCACAAGATGTGACGAAATCCCAAATAAGCCATTTTACGAAACACTCATGGCCTAAACAGAATTAAATAACTAAAACTTAAAGTTCTCAAAAATTATTTTGCTTAATATTATGAATACTAGCATACAAACCACAAGGATTATAATAATGATATAACCTAAGCATCCTCATCATTATTACTATAACTTCTCTTATTATTAGCAATTTAATAATATTCGATATTTTTATAAATGTTAGTATAAATACATATATAATATTTTTCCTAAAATCATGTGGGTAATACACTCTCTTATAATTCGTACTAGTGTTGCACTAGTATAATCTGTATTTCAGCATATAAAACACATAGTGAAAATTTCCCTCCAAAAAAGCGCTTGCTGATATTTGATAGTGATTTTATATATTAACATAAATCTGAAATTCTTACCTCCTTGAAATACTTAATTTCCTGATTACCCGTTATTGGAACATAGATGATCATAAGTTATCAAAAAGATCAGAGATGCCAGGAATGACATTGAAGCAGGTCCAGCTGTCTAGCCTGGAAAGCCGAGTCCAAGATGAGAAGCTTGGCCGCACACCGAAGGATGATCTCTGCAACATTCCCCTATATATGTATTCTCACCCCTCTCTAGGATATAAGCGTCATGGATGCGGGGAGTTTTTTTACTCATTGCTGTTCCTTTGGTGCCTTCCCCAAAGACACTCAATAAAAATTTGATGAATGAATCAATACCATGTAATTGTTATAAAGAATAAAAGTTTTGATCTATGATGGTCCCCCTTATCAATTGGGGACACACTCTAAGACACTTCAGTCAATGTCTGAAAGGTGGATAGTACTGTGGACAGTGGATATTTTATATATATATATAAAAATATATATACACACACGCATACATACATACACACACACATATACACATACACACATATAGATAATGTAGTATATATACTATATCATATACTATAATGTATGCTAATATATTAATGTTAACATATTATACTACTATATATAATATTATGTATTATATTATTAATATATATTAAATATTATATTACATTTTGACAACATAAAATGTTATGTATAATACATAATCATATATATATTTAGTGAACATCTGTTTATGTACTACATATTTCCCTATACATACAGCCTATGATAAAGTTTAACTTATAAATTAGACACAGGAGGAGTTCCCATCATGGCTCAGTGGAAACGAATCTGGCTAGTATCCATGAGGACACAGGTTCAACCCCTGGCCCTGCTCAGTGGGTTAAGGATCCCGTGTTGCTGCAGCTGTGGTGTAGGCTGGCAGCTGCAGCTCCAATTCGACCCCTAGCCTGGGAACCTCCATATGCCACAGGTGCAGCCCTAAAAAGACAAAGTAAATAGACAAAAAACAAATAAATAAGTAAGCAAGAAACAGTAACAGAGTAACAGCAATAATAAAATGGAATCATTATAATAATATACTGTAATAAAAATTATATGAATACGATCTCTCTCTCTCTCCCTCAGAATATCTTACTATAAAAACTGAATGCCTTTTTCATCTCAACTAAGCGTATATCACTCATTGTGGCCTTAATTTTTGCTGTTTGAGATATAGTAACAGCAAAACTCACACGAATTTATTTCTCCTTCTTCACAATTTCAAAGATAGAAGATTCATTCTTATGGTAGATCTTAGCAAACTCAGCATGTGATTTTTTTTCTTTCCTTTTTCAGTTAAGAACTTTCACCTTTTCACTTGCAGAAAGCACTTAGGAGCTTCTCTTTGGCATAGATGAACTGCCAACATCACTACCCTTGCGCCTTGGGGCATTTATTATGTAAAATAAGGGTGACTTGAACACAAGCACTTTATGCTGTGACAGTCGACCTGAGAACCCAAGACAGCTACTAAGTGATTAAAGGGTGAGACACACGGGACAAGGGGATGATTCCTGTCACAGGTGGGACAGCATGGGACAGGAAGGGATTCCATCACACCACTCAGAACAGCGCACAAATTAAAACTTAGGAATTGTTTATTTCTGCAATTTTCCACTTAATGTTTTCATACTGCATTTGGCCAAGGGTAACAGAAATTATGGAAAGTGCAACCACAGATAAGGAAGGACAGCTGTACTTACACTGACACGAAAAGGTGTCTACAATATACTTACAGAGTAATACGCCTCTTCTAGAGATTGTTACTTTGCTCACTAGAGTATCTCTCTTAAGGAGTTGGCTTAAAGTGGAAGGTATAGGAAGACTTAACTAATACATGCTGAACCAATGAATTATTGAAATAAAACGAATACAGTAGCTTCACTCTAGCCCCCTCCAGGAGTTTTCTTGCGCACGTGCACTGATAAGTAATCTGCTGACTCTTCGAAGAAAAGCTTCTGCAAATCTCTAGGGTTCTCCTTCTGTACAGCTGTCTCTTCTAAGTTGCTTTGTCTTGCAAACTCTAGCCACCTTGGTCTCCCCAGACTCAGAGTTCCATCTCCTCAACTTAGCGAGTCTGCCAAACTCTGCCTGGGTTCCCTCTCTGTTAAATTTTTAATATTCGCCGTTATTAATTTTGTCCTTCATGCACACTGTGGTTTTTGGATCGGAGACAGATTTGTTTTTATTACATTCACAGCAAGATCAATAGAGTAATATGGCAGTGTCACTCCCTATGTCTCCAAAATAACATGAAGAGAACCCGATATAGAAATGTGTCCCGGAGATCCTTCATGGCTCAGTGGTTAACGAATCCGACTAAGAGCCATGAGGTTGCGGGTTCGATCCCTGGCCTTGCTCAGTGGGTTAAGAATCCGGCGTTGCCGTGAGCTGTGGTGAAGGCTGCAGACGCGGCTCGGATCCCGCGTTGCTGTGGCTGTGGCGAAGGCCGGCGGCTACAGCTCCTGTTAGACCCCTAGCCTGGGAACCTCCACATGCCGCGGGTGCAGCTCTAGATAAGGCAAAAAGCCAAAAAAATAAAAAATAAATAAAAAAAAGAAGAAATGTGTCCCACACGCATGGCAAGCTCACCCCATAGGTGAGGAACAGAGACAAATAAGTTGTCTGCTCTTGTATCCAGCAGAAAGAGACAGCTTCCTCCCCTTCCACACAGTCTCTTTGGAAATAGCTTGCTCTAACCCTTTGGAATGTAAATAAATCTCTCTGGGGGAAAAAAAATAATCTCTGTGTCTCCAGATTTACAACTCAGAGATGTTTCCAAGTTCCAGGTTTCATGCCCTCTTGCAATGTAAACACATTATCTCTGGCATTAGGGAGTTCGCACCCTCTATGCAGTTGTAAATTAACTTCTAAGACTAGCTCTCAGGTCAGATTCCAAGTCTCGGTAAAATTTGTTCAGAAATCTCTGACTGTGTAGAAACATAAAAGTGGTTTCCGCACAGTCCCACATCCTCCGTCTGCCATGACCTGGAAACTCTCAAAACAGTAACTGGAACTATTGCATGACTGGCTTGTTAGTTTCCCATCTCCCGGGGATCCGTATCCTTCGTTGCCTGATGTTCTGTGTCTTGAAAACTGTCGTTCTATATATTTTCTCGGGTTTTATTGTTGATCCAGGTGGGAAAGTAAATCTAGCTCCTGTGACCCCATCTCAGAAGGAAGTCACAGCCCCACACGGCTTTATGTTTCCCTGCCTTAGCTTTCACTCTGCCCTCGGCTCGGTACACACTCCGCCACTGAACAAGCCCATTCTTATTATCCACCTGTCAAATTTATGTCTTTCAAGTCTCAGTCCGGGGCGCTCACACAGATGTAAGGTTTGCTTGACTCTTTCTCACGGACGTTTGGATGCCTACAGTGGATACGGTTCCTTCTTGCAAACATGCGTCCTGTCTCCACTTCTAACATAACCTTCGTTTGATTTAGATTTCCACCCTTCCCCGTGCATCCCTATACTTCAAGAGAGGCTGATCTCATTCCCGCTCGAGAGCCTAAGAGTAATTTCATTCTTCTCGGCAGTGATAGGCACCTGACCCATGTCTGATCAATGAGATGAGAGAAGTTGGCAAGTGGACCTCCAGAAAGAGTTTCTTTGCTCCTAAAAATAGATAGAGAATATATCAAGACAAAAACCTAGAATTGCCTTTAGTATGCTAACATGTGTTACGTCGGTGCTCAGTAAGCAGCCTCCACACCGACACCTACACCCACACACCACACACTATAAGAACTCAACCGGTCTGCTGACAACTTCGTATACCCTGTATAGACCCATGGTTTTCTCTTTTTTTATTTTATTTTTTTACTTTTCCTCTAAGGCCAAACCTGTGGCATAAGAGGAAGATCCCAGGCTAGGGGTCACATCAGAGCTGCAGCTGCTGCAATGCTGGATCCAAGCCACATCCGTGACCTCATGCTGCGGCTTATAGCAATACTGGGTATTTAACGCGCTGAGCAAGGCCAGGAATCAAACCTGTATCCTCACTGATGCTAGTCAGATTCTTAACCTGCTGAGTCACAATGGGAGATCCCCACTGTTTTTCAATTGTTAGCATTCTAATCCGGACCACGTTATTTCTCGTCTACA
This sequence comes from Catagonus wagneri, assembly GCA_004024745.2. Lineage (NCBI taxonomy): Eukaryota > Metazoa > Chordata > Mammalia > Artiodactyla > Tayassuidae > Catagonus > Catagonus wagneri. Next base: position 17,055,822 of record PVHT020000886.1, on the reverse strand, counting down.
ATATCTCAATCAGCCCCTATTTTTCCTTAGAATAAAATCCAAACTTGTTATCATGACCTTCAAGGCCTTGCCTAATTTGAAACTTTCTCCATTATTCTCTATTCTCATATTCTATAAGCTGCATCTACTCTAGAAGAGTAGCTTTCTTAATATTCTTCAAAAATTAATTTTGTTCTGATTTCCAGTTCTTTCTATCTATTCTTCTTCCCCCTGAGGCCACTGACATCAGCTCTTCATTCTACCGGTCCTTCTAATCTGAAATGCATTTCCTCAGGTTACCCTTGTTTACCCAATCAAATAACTAGTAAAACTCTGGGTAACTGTATTGTATCACCTTGTTTTAAATTCTTCATAGTATTTATCGCTGTCTGCGATTATGTTACTCATGCATTTGTTCACTTTGTGTTATTTATCTCTGCCGCCTTTAGATTAAAAACTCACTTTCATCAACTGCTTTATTCACCAGGGAAAAAAATGTGTATCTGAAAAATAATGAATATTTCATCACAAATGTTGAAAGAAGGAATAAAATGATGTAATGAACAATAAAAAAATAGATATAGAAAGAAATGTTTTTTCTTCTTCTTCTACACATTAACATATTTGGATGTGCCTGGATATTGTGTCTTATTGCTAACAGTATTGTGTCTTATTGCTTCCTTCCTTGAGAAGGAAGCCAACGCTGTTAGAAGAGAAAGATGCAAAAAATCTGGGCCCTCGATGGCATCACGGGGCATCAGAGTCTCTCAGCACTGTCATGCGTAATAATAAATCTGCAAATTATTTTAGACAATTTGAGTTTCTGTTTCTTTCAGCCGAAAACACCCTCATCAATGAACTACCTCTATTCCCAAGTTCCTGCATCTTGTATGTACCTCCTTTTTAGCTGTCATTGGCTGCATGTTTACCTTCCCTCTAGACTCCAGGTCTCTTTGAGAGCCAAGAGGACACAGTGCCTGATACAGAGTAGGGACACAAGGCATGTTGAATGAATGATTGTTCGTGTGTCAATCTCCCCAGGAGGTCATAAGATTTCTATCAACACTATTACATTTATATAATATATATAATAGTATATATTATAAGGACATTTATTAAAACTCATTGTATGCCCACCACATGCGTCATTCATGCACTCTTCCCAACAACCCTCTGTAGATACGATTATAGCATTGCGTTCCTTTTACAGTAGGAAAACTGGAGGTTAGGAAAGTTTGCACCGCTAGGAACTGGTAGAACCTAGACTGGTGCCTGTCAGGAGCTCAGTGAAGCTCTCAGGTATTGAAGTAGCCAATTAAACCAACACGCCAAAATGGAAGTAACAGCGAGCCCTGGGTCACTCACTGCTACAGTACAAGAGGCTGAAACCAGACAGGACCAAGTGCTTTCTGTTCCTTCTCCCCCCATGAAATGGCACACCGGTCAAGGGTCAGGTGAACTAGTGCAGATGTGGGGGTTGCCTCACCCTTGAGGGACACCAAACAGAAGACTCCTACAGTTTTATGGACCCTGGGGCCAGGGTGGAGGTGGGAAGAGCTAGGAGTAAGAAAGCACCAAGCACTGAGTCAGAGTGGGGAAAAATATCTTCAAGGTTTTCCCCTTCTCCTACCTTTGCCCACAAGGAGGTCTTGGCAGAGGCATCTGAAGATCTCAGATGAAGTTCCCAAATAAAGACACAGGAAGAAGGTACCTGGGTCAGGAAAGCACAGATACAAAGAGCAGACCAGCCGGGGGGGTCCTAAGTCTTTGATTGCATCTCTCTTCAGAGAGACCGTTGTACAGGCTGCGCACTGAGTCAGCAGGGGAGCCATGGGAGACCTGTCGGGAAGAACCTCGGTAATTGCTCTATGGCTGGGGGGAAAAAAATGCTTTGTTTTTTTGGCCAGGAGCTAGACTCCTCAGGACCCAATTCTCTTAATCACTAGATTTTTCCTTTGAGTAAATAACCTTATGTTATTAATTTCTATCTCCCCAGCAAAGTCTAGCACTGTACCTTGGTCCATGATCTTTGTAATAAAGGTGAACTGGATGGACTTGAATAGAATTACAAAGAGTAGAAAGAGAGAGAGTTTCTAACATGCAAATCCTGCCAGGGTTTACCTATATTTCTTCTTAAAGGAATAAACTGAGACTTCAGAAGCATAATCCATTAGTTCTGAGAAGATGTATTCAGGATCTTGCTAATGAGAGCTCCTCGATAAATTCAAAAATTCTTTAAATAGTTCATAGCATGCTCAAATAGTTCATTTATTCCCTTTTCTACCTTGTCACTGAACTCATAAGTATTTCATCAACTATCATAAAATTCCAGATTCTTTTTACTGTTTTAGCACTAAGCAAGATATGTAGACACTCAATAAATATTAATTAGTGAAGACGATGGAGGTTAACTTGATATGTTTTTCCCCTAATTGCTTTTGGAGACCCTCAGCATCACTGAGCATTTGATTTGAAAAGCTGAGGAAAAGCACCTTTCAAATCTATATGTTGTTAATTAACATCGCCAGGTATTGCCACCTTTCTTTACTCAAAAGATTTTGCTGTCATGAATTTCATATTCAGAGTGATGGGAATCGAGTCAATTTATTCTGAAAATCCCAATGCATTAAACCATTTCCGTATGGCTGAAATCAGGAGATACCAGAACAGTATTTTGTTCTGGAGTCATTCTTTCTTCTCCCTCCTTCAGCTGGACTGGTAAACCAGGGTGATGCAAATCAGTTTGCAATGCCAGAGTTACAAAGAGACTCTAGAGCTGCACGGAACAGTAACAACAACATGAAACCCCACCCTTTAATGTCTGCTTTCTCATTCTCCACATATTAATGCATCCCTAAAGAAAGAGACCTAGGGAAAGTGTTAAATAAGAATACAAAGTGAATTTATACATGCTTTTTTTTTTAAGTAACCTGTTCGTTATAGAAGTTAAATGTCCTCTGGGATTTGTCAGCTTTCCAGAACTTCCCCTTGACCAGGCTTCTCTGACACTTTCCCACCTCTACTCCCTTTTACAATGTGAGCCAGCCCAACACGCACGTGCGTGTGTACACACACACGCGCACACACACACACACACACACCCCTACTTTAAATCTTTAAGTAGCCAGATTCTCCAGTATGTAGGAATGACACCTTAAGAACGTGTGAAGATCACCTGAACACTAAAGGGAGTCAACAGCACATTAGATGATACAGAAGAACAGATCAGCAATCTAGAAGACAAAATGGTGGAAACTGCCCAATCAATACCTATCGATAATCCTTTTTTTCAATTATCATTTTAATATAAATAATCTAAGTTCATTTATATTAAATAAATTAATTTATTTATAAATCAAAAGACAGGGAGGCTAGATGGATCAAAAAAATGAGACCCACCTATCTGCTGCCTACCAGAGTCTCATGTCAAACCTAGAGACACACACAGATTGAAAGTGAAGCGATGGCACAGAGCACAGACTTGTGGTTGCCAAGGAGAGGGGGAAGGGAGTGGGATGGATGGGGAGTCGGGGGTTAGTAGGTACAAACTATTACAGTTAGAGTAGATAAGCAATGAGATCCTGCTGTACAGCACAGGGAACTATATCTAGTCACTTGTAATGGAACATGGTGGCAGATAATGTGAGGAAAAGAATATATATATATGTATGTATGTGTATATATATATATATATATATATATATATATATATACACACACACACACACCATATATATGACTAGCTCACTTTGCTGTACAGTGAAAAATACAGAACGCTGTAAACTAAGTACAAAGAAAAAAATAAAAATCATTAAAAAATAGATAAGCAATAAGGTCCTACTGTATTGTGCAGGTAACTATATCTAATCTCCTGAGATAGACCATGATGGAAAATAATATTTAAAAAAGACTATGTAGGAGTTCCCTTCGTGGGTCAGTGGTTAACGAATCCGACTAAGAACCATAAGGTTGCGGGTTCGATCCCTGGCCTTGCTCAGTGGGTTAAGGATCCGGCGTTGCCGTGAGCTGTGGTGAAGGTTGCAGACGCGGCTCGGATCCCACGTTGCTGTGGCTGTGGTGTAGGCCGGTGGCTACAGCTCCTGTTAGACCCCTAGCCTGGGAACCTCCACATGCCACGGGTGCGGCTCTAGATAAAGGCAAAAAGACAAAAAAAAAAAAGACTATGTAAACACACACACACATATGACTGAGTCACCTTGCTGTCCAACAGAAATTGGGACAATATTGTACATCAAGTATATTTTGATTTAGACAAAAAGAGGAGTTCCCATTGTGGCTCAACATGTTAAGAACTAGTATCCATGAGGATGCGGGTTTGATCCCTGGCCTCACTCAGTGGGTTAAGGATCCGGTGTTGCCATAAGCTGCAGTGTAGGTTGCAGACATGGCTTGGATCTGGCCTTGCTGTGGCTGTGGTGGAGGCCGGCAGCTATAGCTCCAATTCGACCCCTAGCCTGGGAAATTTCATATGCTACGGGTGCAGCCCCTAAACACACATACACACACACACACACACACACACACACAAAGTAAGCAATGGAAAAAATTCCATATGAATGGAAACGAAAAGCACACAACCGGGACTAAGCATATCAAACAAAGCTGTCCCGGGTGCAGGTCACCAGAGTAAAGGCCTTACTCTTCCCTGGTACAGAATTCTGACCCTACAGTTTCCAAATGTTAGAGAATAATTTCAGCAGATAACTTGTTCTAGCCCTGAGTTTCTAGCTGCTCTTGAGTTTTTAAAGCTTCAGGTTCAGACTCCCTAACTGAGCCCTAAAGTAAGATGTTACAAACCCAGTTTCTTGTTTCTCCTCCGATCAGGCTTCTGCACCAGTTAACCTTACGTCTCACTGGGGCCCCTCTACTCCCTGGGCCCTCCTTTTCCACCATACACCAGCCCCTCCTCCCCAAACCCTTGGTCTTCTAAGGCCTCAGGGCCTTGTTATCTCGTGATCGCATGAACAGGATAAAAATAGGGGGTAGAGGACGGAGAGTAGCTGAAGCAGCCACCTTAAAGGCATCTCCCCTTTTAATTCAGAAGGGACATGTGCCCCTGGCAGCGGGGTCAGGGTGACATTTTGAGCCATGAGAAGATGGGAATTGGAAAGTTCAAGGGAATCGTGTCTTTCGTTGCGTAAAGCAGACCTTGCTGGAATTACCCAGCAAGGATGGAGTCTATGATTTTCTTTTCATTAAATTAGTTGATTGACTAAAGCACATCACAAATTCCAAAGAGATTCAAACGAAAGAAATATATAAGAGTAGCACTGAAGTCTGAATTTTTTTTTTTTTGCCACGGTTAACATATAGTTTTTATTAAAGTATAGTTGACTTACAGAAGTCTGCATTTAATTTGGACATAAAAACTTCTGATCTTAAACAGGGAGAACTAATTCCTTTGATATGCAAAATCGCTCAGAACTATCCTTCAGGGCTTTTCCTTTCTCTTTCTGGGCAGGACTTCGCAGATATTAGAGCCACTTTAGATGATAAAGAACATCCCTTTATATTCTCAAAAATCAATGAAAAAGGGGTCCAAAATCCTAGGTTCTAAATTGCACCCTCCTTGGATCCGGTGCCATGGAGAGCCAGCCTCTCTGAGTCCCAGTTTCTCATTTGCAAAATGAGGCTGAGGGCGTCCTTATTTGCAGGGCTGGTGTGCCTAGCCCTGTGTGAACTCTAGAAGGTTACATAAATATAAGGGACCATGAGTATGATGATCCAGGCACATTTCCAAAACACTAACCATCACCGTCGAAACACTGGGAACTACAGGTCGGGGAGACGTAGTCAAAGCCACTGGCCTAAAGAAGAGAGATTATTTTCTGCTTTGAAGGCTTGTGTGTTGCCACCCTGAAAACCTAGGAAAGTAAGAAGTCTCTGCTGAGAACTGAGATTCGTCCTCGCCACTGCCGGGGAAGATGTAAGTCTTGGCAGGGCCCACTGCCTGAACCTCCGAAGTAAAGAACAGATAATTTTGACCGGAAGCACAACGGAAATCGTTTTCACATACACAGTAACTACCACCTGACATTTATGAAATACGTGCCATGTGCTAGGAGCTGTTCTAAGCACTTTACTAGTTTTATCTAATTTTATCTAATTCAAGCCTCCCTGTGAAGTAGCCTATTATTATAATTTGCCTCATCTTGCAAAAGCCACCTGCCCCAGGTAACACAGGACAGTGACAGAGACGAACTCACACTCTTAGCCACTTCCTTACTCTCCCTTTTCTTAAGGTCTGGATAAAATTCATCTTTTCAGAGAAACGTGGAAGGTCCGAACACCTTCCCAGGAGTCCTGTGAAACCCCGGGGCTGGGACGGGGCGCGTGGGGTGCCAGGGGCACGTCGCTGAGTGTTCACTCTGGTTGTCATCTTCTGTTCACAGGCTCCCTGTCTGGGACTCTATCGACCCAGCAGTGGACTCGGGCTGCCCATCATTTCCACCTAAATATTTCTTGAAGGTTTCCAGAGATAGGATTTACAGCCCCATAGTGGTAACAACTTGCTATTTAGTTTTAAAGAATTCTGCTTCCGTAGCCCCAGAGCAGTTTCCATCCTTGGGCTCCAGCCTCCTGCTGGGTTGCTCAACCCTCTTCTTCATCCTGCCCCACAGGCTCTCTTATCTCTTCCTCAAATTCCCATCCAGCCCTGCTGTCTGGTTTGGGGGTTTGGGTTTTTTCGGGGGTTTTTTTTTTTTTTTGGCCACCTTGTGCCTTGTGGAAGGTCCTGCGCCAAGGGTCGAACCTGTGCCAGAGCTGCGGCAACGGGATCCTTGCCCCGTGGTGCTACAGGGGGACTTTCCTGTCTCTTTTGTTTCTTTAGTTCCGCCATTCCATACTCACAGGCTCTCACTTTGCCCCCAAATGATTTATCAAGATATTTCCCTAATCAGGAGTTCCCGTTACAAACCCAACACGTAGAGTTCCCGTCGTGGCTCAGGGGAAACGAATCCGACCAGGATCCGTGAGGATGAGGGTTCGATCCCTGGTCTCGCTCAGGGGGTTAAGGATCCGGTGTTGCCGTGAGCTGTGGTGTAGGTCGCAGACGCGGCTCGGATCCCGCGTTGCTGTGGCTGTGGTGTAGGCCGACAGCAAGAGATCTGATTCAGCCCCGAGCCTGGGAACCTCCTTATGCTGCTGGTGTGGCCCTAAAAAGACAAAAACCAACCATCCAAATAAATAAATGATTGTTTTAAAAAAAAGTGAGTTAGAGAAAGAGAGAGAGAAGGGGAGAGAGGGAAGGGAAAACACAGCGTCTGCTGTTAAATCTTTACTGAGGGCTATATCTTACAGTGTTTATTTTCTAAAATGTCCCCAGGTTGTTTCTCGAGTGCTGAGTTAATTCTCTTATCACTCTCTTTTAGAGAGATAATCGCTGGTGTGTAATCTTAGCAACATGATCACACCTTCTTGTCAGGGTCCAGCAGCCAAGAGACCTGGCACGTGCTTCGGTCGTGATCGAAATAAGCTTGGAGTAGACAGCCTGCCTAAGACAGTGTGTGTAGGGCTACGGCGGCGCCCTGGGTTAATTAGCAGCCACAGTGTCGCGCCTCTGCGACAACAGCTCGCTTGACTTACCCAGTTTACTCTGAAGGCTGTTAGAACCTCTGCTATCGCCTCCCAATAATCCGCTGGGGGCTTTGCCAGCTGACGCGGTCAAGGTTGGGGCAGGTTAAGCAATAGACTCAGCGGGGACCAAGCTCCAGGCCCTGACCCAGTTCCCTGACTCCCCATCCCCGGGCTCCTTCCCCGGGAAGGAATAAAATCACCTTAAGGAACTATATTTCAGTTTATCTCTCTGTTTCCTTCTCTCTCCATTTCTCTGTCTCTTTTTCTGTTTCTTTTACACATACAAGCGCACACAACCACACACACACACACACGACATTTTGTCTTGCTTTGCAGGAATCTGAATTTATTTTGAGACACAACTTGCCTCTGACCGGTTTTCACCTCTTCCCCGTGGCCTTCGGTGGTATCCTTACCATTTTGATAACAGTTTCTAAAGCCGGTCCCGAGGTCCAGGAGCGTCTCATCAAGGCCATCTGCCTGCTCCCTGCCCGCCTTCAGGCTCCTACGATCGGGTCTTGTGATCAGTGGACTCTAGACTTTCATTTCAGACATGAATTAGCTTTTCCTCTGCCTTCCTGGTCCTAGTTCCAGCCATCCCTTTTCGTACATTGATGACATTTGGGTTTAGACCCCAGCCTGAAGTTCTTACCAAAAGCTCAAACCCCGATAATGTAAGTAAAGGTAAATAAAATGCAGCCAAAATCTAACAGTCACTTTTCTTAAAAGCCCTTTAGAATGAAAAACAGGCAGAAACAACCCTCGGGCAAACACTGCTCAAGGTGCCACCCTTGTTAGAACTCCAAAGAACCTTGTTGAAAATGTTAAGACAAAGCCACCTTGTAAAATATGTTTCTGGGTCATAGAAATGGTTCCCCTATGTGTTTTTTTATCAGTTTCATGGAAACAGTGTTTTTTTTTTTTTTTAATGTAAATAGTCAATCTGTTACTACTGCCTGCTTTGTGTGTAAAATCAGATAATTTTCTTCTGGAGGCCTTTACAACCAAGGGTGAGGAAATGGCTATGATGTCAGCCCAGGAGAACTGTAACTTCACTTGAAGGCAAAATAGCAGAATAAAAAAAAAATCTCTATTTTCCAGAAGAACTTCTAAAATATACATCTCCTACTGAAGCCTCTAAGTAATAAGAGAAGGGTGAAAATGTCACCAACAGAACAGATTTTTCATGGTGCCCTTCTAAGAATCCCAAGTTCTCAGGGTCACAAGTTACAGAAAACTCATATCTGTAGATTTAGTAATAACATAAAAGTAACAACAGCCTCCCCCCTTCTTTTCTGCCACAGCGCCAAGATTTCTATTTGAAAAAGAGTAAATCCCAAATCTTGAGGTCAAGGGTATCATTGAGGGAAAACCTACTTCTCTAAAGACAAAGAAGAAGGAGAAGGGGGGAGGAAGAGGAGGAGAAGAAAAAGGAGGAGAAGGAGGAAGATGAGAAGAATTACCCAGAATAGCCAAAACAACATGCAAGACTAAAGTTGAAAGACTGACACTACTCTGCCTGACCTTTATGCTGGAGGAGATCCAATTGTTTTCAGCTAAGACCCATGTTTGAAACAGTGATCTTGTTCAGACCTGTGGCCGAAATCACGTATGTGTTGGTGACTCCAAAATTTAAACCTCTTCCCTAAGTGCCAGACTCATATTTCCCTGCTTATTCAGCGTCTTCTCTTGGGTATCTCACAGACACTTCAAATCTAATATGTCTAGATCAGAACTCTTAATTTTATTCCCAAACCCAGTCCCAAATCAATCTTTCCCATCCCCAAAAATGACGTCACTAACCGACCTGACGCCTAGTCCCCAAACCTAGGAGTCATTCTCGAATTATCTCTTTCTCTGTGAAGCTCCACTTGCCATCAGTTGCCTCCCCTAAACACGTTAAAAGTATCTCCTCTTCTTTCCATTTCTATTGCTACTATTCCGGTTGAAAAGACTGTTTTTTGTATATGGTTTACTGCAAAAACATCTTATCTGGTGTCCTGATTTCTCTTGCCTTACAGCAATCCATTCTACAAGATGGTTTCTCTTTTTTTAAATCTTTTTTTGTTAGAGTTGATTTATGATGGTCTGTCAGTTTCTGCTGTACAGCAAAGTGACCCAGTTACACACACACACACATATATACATATATATATATATATATGTATATATATACATTCTTTTTCTCACATTACCCTCCATCATGTTCCATCACAAGTGATTGGATATAGTGCCCTGTGCTATACAGCAGGCTCTCATTGCTTATCCATTCTAAATGTAATAGTTTGTGTCTACTAACCCCAAACTCCCCGTTCATCCCTCTCCCTCCCCTTGGCAACCACAAGTCTGTGCTCTATGTCCATGAGTCTGTTTCTTTTCTGTAGCTAGGTTCATTTATGCCATATATTAGATTCCAGTTATAAGTGATATCATATGGTATTTGTCTTTCTCTTTCTGACTTACTTCACTTAGTATGAATATCTCCAGTTCCATTCACGTTGCTGCAAATGACATTATTTTGTTCTTTTTAATGGCTCAATAGTATTCCATTGTGTTTATGTACCACATCTTAATCCATTCGAAAGATAAAATCTTTTATACAAAATTTTTCAAATTTTTATTTTGAATAATCTCAATTTTTTAAAGTTGCAAGTGTAGCACAAAGAATTTATTTTTCTAAACCATTTTCAGGTTGCCAGTGTGGTGCTCATCACTCCTGAATACCTTAATGCACATTTCCTACAAACAAGAGAATTCACCTGGATACCAAAATACACCTTTCAAAGCAAGAAATTAACATTGCTACATTGCTACCACCTAATCCGCAGACCCTGTTCAAGTTTCACAATTTGCCCCAGTCATCATTTACAACAAAAAGATCCAGTCCAGAATCATGTGTTGCATTTACTAGTCATGTCCCTTTAGTTTCTAACAATCTGGAATAATTACTTAGTCTTTAATTTTCATGACCTTGATACTTTTCAAGACTATAGATCAGTTTTTCTGTTTTGCTGGGGCTTTTTTTTTATTACGTCCCTTAATTTGCTTTATCTGATTAGATTCAGATTATGCACCTTTGGCAGGAAAACCACAGAAAATCATAGAAATACATCACATCCGATCAAGTGCCGCACACTTTTGATTTGTCCTCATGCTGATGATACTGAGATCATTTGAGGAAGACTGTGTGCCAGGCTTTTCCTCCCTCAGTTTATCCTCTTTTCCCTTGTAATTAATAAGCATTCTGTGGGGAGGCACATTGAAACTCCATAACTATCCTACTTTAATCAAACTTTCCCTTTATATCTATTTATGTACTTCCTTATATCAGTGTGGATTTATGGATTCCTATTTTATTCAGTGGGTTATAAATGATGCTAGCATTGCTTGTTGTTCCCAGTTGCTATCTGAATTGTCCCCAGAGAAGGATTTATGATAGTTTATTCTTGGTCTCCCTCCGGGAAACAGAAGTTGCCTGGAGAGGAAATTAATGGCAATCCTCATTTCTCAGAAGTGTCCATTTAAAGAAGGGTTCTCTTTATTTCTTCATAACATAGAAAATTTTATAATTCTGTACCTATTGAATCCCAAATGTTTTCAGCTTAAAATAATCTTTATGCCAACTCGGGTGTTCCAAGTAGGTTCCCCATGGAGCCAAGCTCTTTTCCACAGTGGTTGTACTATTTTGCAGTCCCACCAGCAACCAGAGTTCTGGTTGCCCCACATCCTTGCCAACACTTGGGACGGTCAAACTTAAATTTTGCCCTTCTCATGGCTAAATAGGCAGTATTATCATGCAGTGGTCTCAGCCTGTATTTCCATAATGACTAATGATGCTGAGCATCATTTCATGTGCTTACTAGGCATTCATATATTTTTTTTTCCATTAAGTGTTTGTTCAGATCTTTTCTCCATTTTTACTGGGTCATTTGTCATCCTATTATTTAGTTTTAGGAGTTATTTATATACTCTGGATACAGGCCCTTTGTCAGATATCTGTTTTACAGATATTTTCTCCCATGCTTTGCCTTGTGTTTTCATTTTCATAACAGTTTCCTTTTGAAGAGCAAATGTTTCCCATTTTAGTGCTGTAAATTTCTCTCTAAGCTGCATCCCACAAATTTTGATAGATCATGATGTCATTGAAAATACTTATTTTCAAAATACTTTCTGAATCCTAAGTGTCCCATTTCTGGGTCCGTCACTCGCCTCCTTCTTCAACCAAAGCCAGAGAAAGAGAGAGAATAACCGCAAGCTTGGGTGATGACCATTAACAATATACAAAACTTCTCTTCACTTCCTTTAAACCTCACAATACCATTCATTCCATTGCACAGATGAGGAAACGACAATTTAATCAGAAGATTAAAACAACTTGCCCAGGGTTGAACTCTCCATAAAGACAGATCCAGGCCTTGCTCGGGTTATCTGACCGAATCCCACTCCCTTCTCATTGTACTCTACCTAGATCTCTAAAAGTCTAAGTTAAAAACTCTCTTTTCGAGTTTCTTAATATAGTTTGTATTTTTAAAAGGGGGTTTTCAAAGGTTTTGACGGATTCTCAGATTTCTAGGTGTGGTAATATCAGAAGAACCAGCCATAGGGGGTCAGCAATATCTCTGTCCCCAGATCACTGCGATTTTTGAAATCATCCTCTGATACTTGCTCCAAGTAATGAAGTCAAGTTCACCCACTGCAATCCAGGTGCCTTGCATTTCATCTCTTTCAAAAATCCCAATGGCCTTAAAATGGCACTTGGATGACTCCCCCAGGGAACCCCCGGGGGCTCTGGTCCAGTCCGTACTGATTGACATGCAGAGATTTGAATCGCTTAGCAAGCATCTTAAGGTAATTCTGATACAGGATGTTAGTGGATCGCCCTCAACTGATAGGAGGAGAGGAGAGGGTTAAGGATCAGGTGTCAGCAGACACGTGGCCTGAGGCGAGATTGGGTATGGAGTGTTTGGGGAGTCCTCTTGGGGATTTAAATTTTATCCCCAAGAGTCCCGAGGAATAACTGAGTTTTTAAACGGAAGAGTCACCTCACGGATTTAGACTTTAGAAAGATCACGAAGGCGGAATGTAGAGAATGGACCAGTGGGGTCCGGGACAGAAGGGGGGGAGTGCAGTTGGAGGAGGCTGCGGCATTTCAGGCAGGGGAGGCTGGTAGCTTGGACTGCGACCGTGGACCGTGGCGGTGGGGATGGGAAGGCTTTAAGAAACAAAAACTTAACATACATGAGGAGACAACACGCAGTGAAAGGTTTCAGTGAAATGCAAAAAAAAAGAAAAAAAATAAAAATACTCAAAGCAGAATGTAAATTGCTTGTAAGGATCTATAAACAAAAAGTCAGCATAACCCCAGAAATAGTGACCCGGGGTCCAGGGGAGGATTCTTCACCCAGAAGCCCTCTGGTACGTATTCAGAAGCTCCCTTGACTGTCTTTTCAGGAGACTTATTGTTTATGTTAATCAAGGGAATTTACTGCCTCGGATCGTAAAGGCTGCGCTCAGCTTGAAATCGTTCCGCGACCACGCTAACAACGGCCACATTTTCTAGCAGAGGCCTCTCCCAAGCAGTTTTTATGACCGTCCCCCATGAAAGTCCTTCCCAAGCGTCTCTGTATCCCCGTCTAGTTTAGAGGTGCCCTGCCCTTCGTTCTAGCATCCTCACTCGGTCTGCTCTAAACCTCGGGAACGAACTGGGTCCTGTGTCCAACATGAAATGTATTCCAAGAAACCTTGGCAGAGAGGACCACGTTTCAGTCCCAGGATTCTGTGAACAGCCTCTCATGAGGAATGTAAATCAGATTTGTGGATATATATATATATACACACACACACACACTGGATTTATACTGTCCAATAATATTTTTAATCCTATCATATGCCATCTTCCCGAAGCTGGTACAAAAGGTTAAGGGTTCCAGTCCCACTGAGGTTCCCTCCCGATTAAGTCAATTATATTTTTAACCCACATGGACTCGCATGACTTTATTTTTCCATGCAACATCAATCATGGTCCAATGAAATGATATTTTTTTTTTTTTTAGCCAGTTAAAAGAAAGAAAACTGCCAGGAAAATAAAGAGATGATTCCTACCAGAAAAGCCTAAGAAAGAAAAGGTTGGGGAAATCACTGAACTTAACCAAATAAAGTAGGAGGCAGCCAGGAGGCTCTGAAACAATAGTTCTCGACCCTGACCTCACAGTAGTCGCCTGGGGCTCTCCCGGGCTAACAAACCCCACCCACGCCAACAATAGCACAGCTCTGCAGCAAGACCCCAGGCAAATGGATGCTTTAAACTCTACCAGCACAGTATTTCTAACGTGCAGCGCAGACAAACCACTGCTCTAGGAAACATAGGAGGATTGATGTGGACTTTTTAGCAACCAAGAATCCATATTTGACTTGCCGTGGGTCAAAGATTAATTCAAAACACCCATGTCAGAATTCCTGTTGTGGCTCAGCAGGTTAAGGACCTGATGTTGTCTCTTTGAGGGTGCGGGTTCGACCCCTGGCCTCCCTCAGTGGGTTAAGAAACTGGCTTTCAGCTGCAGTGTAATTCACAGATGCGGCTGAGATCCAGTGTGGCTGTGGCTGTGACTCAGGCCTGAAGGTGTAGCTCCAATTTGACTCCTAGCTTGGGAACTTTCATATGCTGCAAGTGCGGCCATAAAAAGTTAAAAAAAAAAAAATTGTGTGTGTGTATATATATGTACATATATATCAATTACTATATGATCCAGCAAAACTACTCCTGCACATATATCCGAAGAAAGCCATAATTTGAAAAGAGCATATAGAAATAAATATCACCCTTCCCAAAGTCTGGTGGAGACTTTCACTAGCTGTGACTCTCAGGTAGGCGCTCTCGGGCTCCGGGGAAAAGCAGCTGTAACGGAGCCGTCGTTTCCTTGGAAACCAGAGGCCGTGGCAGCGCACCCAGCGCTTGAACAGCAGCGGCAGCAAATCCACTCTAAGCACAACTGAACAAACGAATGGCTTTCATTTAACAAATCTGAATGCTCTGATCCTTGGGAGTTATAATCCCCCCTGGAGGCAAACTGGGGGGCAGTCCTTTCTTCTAAAGCTTGTTCTCTAATCCGTTGCCTCCCAAACTTTTTCAAAAGAGAACCTAGGTGGAAAAATACACGAGGTGTCCTACATGGTGGAAACAATAATTGAAGCTGTCGGTTGCTGCAGGCAACTAGCGTGCAGGTTCCATCCCAGGACCACTGTGGTGAGAAAGGGGTTAAAGGGGACCGGTATCTTGCACGGGGCACCCACTTGTGTGAAGACATCAGTGCCGGAAATGGACATGTGGCCTACGCTCTCCACTTGCCGGAGGCTAATACTGGACAGTGAACCAGGGACGTCTCCACTAGAACCCAGCTTCCATGCCTCTGGAACCTGGATGTCACCGTGGCCACCGCTGCCGCCATCTCAGAATGGACGGGGCGGGGCTTATTTCAAGGAGCTGGCAGAGTGACCTGGTCTGTCGTTGCGCAAGGAGTAGCCTTCAAGCCTGGTTATCTCGGCCCTCTAGGAAAGCACGTCATCTTGCTATTTAATGTTCAGAATGCATTCACAATTGTTCTAAATTTAAAGCGAAACAGCAAGGGCTGGTGAGGAATTTTCCTTTTCCCTTTGCGCCCCACTGGCCCTCAGACCTTTAGGTGGCCGCTCTAAAAGTGTATGGACCTCAGAGAATTAAAAGTAGAACCGCTACAGTGGGATCCGGCCACCCCATTTTGGAGTACTTAGCCCCCCTAAATTGAAATCAGGATCTCAAAGAGGGGCGAGCATTCCATGTTCTTCTCAGCACTGTTCCTAATAGCCCAGAAGCAGAAATGTAAACATCTTTTGGCAGATGATTGGCTAGAAAAAAATGTGGTATATACATACAAAAAAATATTATTGTCTTTAAAAAAGAAGGAAATTAAAAAAAAAAAAAAGAAGGAAACTGTGGTGCTCCCTTCATGGCTCAGCAGTTAACGAACCCAACTAAGATCCATGAAGATTCGGGTTCGATCCCCGGCCTCGCTCAGTGGGTTAAGGACCCGGCGTTGCCGTGAGCTGTGGTATAGGTCGAAGACTCGGCTTGGATCTGGTGTGGCTGTGGCTGTGGCTGTGGTGTAGGCCAGCAGCTGCCACTGCAGTTGGACCCCTAGCCTGGGAACTTCCATAAGTGGTGGGTGCAGCCCTAAAAAGGAAAAAAAAAAAAAGGGATTATAACAGTCCATATGGAGAGCACTCTTTACTTTACATTTCTTTATTGTTTTCTTGACTGGCTCTCGTGATGTGTGTAAAGCTGCCATTCAAAATAAAACCTTTCCCAGCGCAAAGCAAAAGCAACCTACCGCTTTAAGCTTCCTTCGCTCAGCATCTAGATCATGTAAAGAGTATAGAGCCCAGCGAGGTATACAAATAATTTATCTACTGTGAGATCATTCCAAGTGATTAATTTTCTATTTATTTCTCTCTTTCTACCTTTCTATCATCAGTATGTTTCATGCGACTCGCTCAAGCGACGCTGTCTCTCTGACACAAATGGGACCTTGTACGTCAGCTACTGTCGCCGGCACAGCCTCCTGGACGTCTCATTAGGGTTAGGCTTGGGGCAGCTGGGACTGTCGGTAACACGATGAGGTTAAGCTCATGAAGTTTTGTTTTCGTGGGGTGTTTTCTTGTCTAAAACCTCTAATCCAGCCCTTTGCAGACCAGTCATAACAGAGGGTCCGCTGAGCGCTCAGCAGACATTAGCGAATTCATTTGCTACACTCACCCTTTGGCGGGACCGACATGCAATACAACACCCATCGGGACCCTTGCAGAATGACAGGAACGGTTTTGACAGGAGACTGATACTGGGTCTTGATCATTTATCGAAACCACCTGGTTTCAGACATCCAACTGCGGAGAATACGTGAACGTGTTATTTTGAAAATTTTCAAACGTACAGAAAAATTGAAGGAATAGTGTAAAGATCACCTTTCCGCTAGATTCACAAGTTTTAGTCATTTTGTCACATTTGCCATTCTCTTCTGGTGTGTGTGTGTGTGTGTGTGTGTGTGTGTGTGTGTATCTGTGTATGTGTGCACGTGTGTGTAATAGCATTTGAAAATAAATCGAAGACAGCATGACACTATAACCCTAAATATCTATCACTTAACTCTCAACAACGACATTGTCCTAATAAGCACGATGTCATTATTGTACTCAAAGCATTTAACCTTGACACGGTATCATCAAACACGCGGTTGATATTCAAACTCTTCCAATTGACCTAATAAAGTCTTTTAAGCTGGTTTTCTTTTCTTAAATCTAAGATCCAATCAAGAACGACCACTGTGGGAGTTCCCATTGTGGCTCAGCAGTAACAAAACCGACTAGTACCTGTGAGGACATGGGTTCGATCCCTGGCCCTGCTCAGTGGGCTAAGGATCCAGCGTTGCCGTGAGCTGTGGTGTAGGCTGCAAACACGAGGCCTGG
>PVHT020000886.1:17011965-17038652 GCA_004024745.2 Catagonus wagneri | reverse complement strand
AGCCAGGAAAAAAAAAAAAAAAGGCCAGGTCAGTCGTTTCATAAAGTGGATTTGCCTGGTCATTTCCCCATGATTCAATTCAGATGAAACATTATTGGCAAGATTTTGACAACAGTGTGTAAGTTCTGTTGTGTCATCCCCATTACATCACGTCAGGAGACATAAAACGTCTCATTATCGATGATCGCTTGGTTAAAGAGTCTGTGTATTTTTTCATTGTAAAGGGACTTCTGCCCTTTGCAGTA
This sequence comes from Catagonus wagneri, assembly GCA_004024745.2. Lineage (NCBI taxonomy): Eukaryota > Metazoa > Chordata > Mammalia > Artiodactyla > Tayassuidae > Catagonus > Catagonus wagneri. The sequence continues at coordinate 17,038,407 of PVHT020000886.1, read as the reverse complement.
AATAATAAATGACACCGTGAGGTGATGTGCGTGTTCGCATACACACACGACCTTTTTTAGAGCAGTTTGAGGCTCACAGCAACATTGAGTAAAAGATACAGCGATTTCCCGCATAACCCGTCACCCCACACGTGCATTACCTCCTGTTATCAACCCAGCCCCCCAGAAGGGCCATTTATTACAAGTGAAGGTCCTGCCTTCACACCCCGTTATTACCCAAAGTCCGCAGTTTACATTCTACGGGTTTGGACAACTGTATAATGACACGGATCCACCATTAGGGCTTCACTGCCCAAAAAGCCTTCTGTGCGCTGCCTGTTTCTCCCTCCTTCTCCACTAACCCTGGCAACCACTGATCTTTTCACTTGCCATAATTTTGCCTTTTCCAGCAGGTCATATACCTGAAACCATACAGTATGTAGCCTTTCCAGATTGGCTTGTTTCACTTGGTCATATGCACTTAAAATTCCTCCCTGTCTTTTTTTTTTTTTTAATTAAAGTTTGGTTGGCTTACAACTTATATTAGTTTCAGGGGTGCAACACAGTGATCTGACAGTTTCTATGGATGACACACCGCACAATGTTATTACTGTGTCATTGACTGTATTCCCTGTACCATATATTACACTCCTGTGGCAATTTGTACCTCGTGATTGCATCTCTCTAGCCCTCTCCCCCTGGCAACCGCTCGTTTGTTCTCTGAATCTGTATTTATGTTTATTCGTCTGTTTGTTTTTTATATCCCACCTATAAGTGAAATCATACAGTATTTGTCTTTCTCTTTCAGACTGATTTCACTTAGCATAATACCCTCTAGATCCATGCACGCTATTGTGATGGCAAGATTTTACTCTTGTTTATGCATTCCATTCTGATATTCTAATACAGGACATCTTCTTTATCTACTCGCCTGCCAGTGGACACTTGGGCTGCACAGCTCATTTCACTTTAGTGCTGAATGAAATTCCATTATCCAGACATATCACAGTTTATTGATCCATTCACTTACTGAGGGACATCTTGGTTGCTTCCATGTTTGGACTGCTATGAATGAAGCTGTTATAAAATCTGTGTACAGGGTTTTGTGTGGACATAAGTTTTCAATCCCTTTGGCTAAATACCAAGGAGCACATTTGCTTGCATTGATTATTGTAATGTTAGTGGCAAAATGATGATTTTCTAATGCAATCATCTCTTCCACATGTTGCCATTCTTTTGCAAAGAAGAGCTTTTACTGCACACCCCACCACCACCATTTTTAAAAATCGCCATGGAACTTCATTCTTCTAAAATTCAGTATGTCACTGAATTATAGCGTTGCTTATATTTTTACAAATGTGGTCAGAGAAATCAGCTAGAAGCTAGTAAACTCTGTAAACTTACTACACTATTACATAATGTAATGCATTATGAGTGGGCAGCCACATTGTGTTCAAATACTGGCTTTAACCTCCAGTCCCTAATCTGCTGGAAATCAGTACCATCACTGAAGGGTTCCTCCACCCCAAGCACTCCATCTGCTGGGATCCTTCTTTTTCTTATTTTTCAAATAAAACAATGTGTGCTCCCATCCCACCATATTGTAGGAAATCCAGCAGCATCGCCAATATTTTGAAAGGTTTAGGGCTGTGAGCGGGAGAAAGAGTCTTCTCTGATTACCTCTCTCCTTTCACAGCCAACCCAGTTCCCCCTCACATCCGGCCGATCCAAATGCCACTTGTGCGTATTGCCATCTGCTGCCGTCTTTCTCCCAACCACGGATTCAGCACCTTCTTCACTTCCCCAGGCTTTGCTGAAAATATAGTTATCACAATGTCACATGGGAAGTACAGATATTCCACAACAGACATCATTGCTCTAGGACTCTTCCCCGAGCTTCCTTCCGGGGCTGCTCCTTGCAGATTCAACCTACCACAGCTCCTCGCTGCACCATCTCCACCTTTAAGACAGGCGCCAGGGGAGTTCCCTTCACGGCTCAGTGGTTAACGAATCCAACTAAGAACCATGAGGTTGCGGGTTCGATCCCTGGCCTTGCTCAGTGGGTTAAGGACCAGGCGTTGCCGTGAGCTGTGGTGTAGGTTGCAGATGCAGCTCGGATCCCGCGTTGCTGTGGCTGTGGCGAAGGCCGGCGGCTACAGCTCCTGTTAGACCCCTAGCCTGGGAACCTCCATATGCCGCGGGTGCGGCTCTACATAAAGGCAAAAAGACAAAAAATAAAAAAAAAGACAGGCACCAGGCAACATGCAGATGCAGTGACTACAGCCAACACTTTATTCATGGACTAAGTCTAGAGTCACTCACTAGTTTTCAAGTTCCCCAGTCAACAGCACCACTTTCCTCTTTGCCTCATTCATCCTACCTGTGTATATGCTTTCAGCCACCTTCCTGCCTCCTCACCTTGGCAACCCATCCTCGCATCATCTGCAGCAGTAGCTCTCCTGGCATTCTGTCTCTATTGGCCAGTCCCAGGGAGCCATCCCTCCTAGCTCAGCCAGGCTCGGGATAAGACTCTGAGCAGCACTTTTCCTCCGGCTCTCTGGTCACCTCCCCTACCCTCCCATCACTGTTCACAGCTCTCTCTATGGAAAAGCTGTCAATCTGCTCCGCTGACCCACTTCCTACAGGCTGATTGTTGAACTTTCCATTGTGACCAGCCCAGCTCCTCTGACTCTGTGCAGGCTAGGAGGGGCTGTTGAGTAACAGCTGCAATTATGAGTCAGAACATTCCAGCTCCCTGGGAGAAGGGACATGGGTAAGAGTATTCCTTCCAGGAAATACAGGATAAATATGTGGGGTCAACTCCTTACTTCAAATATCATGCATATTCACATACACACATGCACATACACACTTTCTGTGTAACTTACTCCTGCCTATAGCATCTAGAGGAGAGAAGTGAGTAGAAATTGCCATTAAAGAGAAAAGGAAGTCAAAGGTCTAAATTGCAGCATACATAAGTGGCAGCTCCACCAAGTAGCACTGACTTTGCTGAATCATTGTGAATTTTCAACCTCATTGGGTATGTATAACCTGGTGCAATGTCATGGCAGGGAGAACCTTTGGCCAAACAATTACAAGCGAGACTAATGAACTAGAAACAGAGATCAGGAGTGCCCATAGTGGCTCCTAGGGTTAAGGACCAGACATTGCCTCTGTGAGGATGCGGGTACAGTCCCTGGCTTCACTCAGTGAGTTAAGGATCCAGCATCGCCATAAGCTGCTGCATAGGTTGGAGATGGGACTCAGACCCAGGGTTTCTTGTTGCTGTGGATGTGGCTATAGGCTGCAGCCACAGTTCCAATTCAACGCCTGGCCCAGGAACTTCCATGCACTGCAGGTGAGGCTGTAAAGTAAATAAATAAATAAATAAACAAATAAATAAAAGTAAGGAAGAAAACATAAAAGAAACAGAGGTCAAGGCTCAGTCTTGAGTCTAAATTATACACTGGGCTTCAGTGAAATACAGAACCATTAAGTGTGAGTCCATTTATTGGTGGGAGAGTTTTAATAAGTAAATGCAATCAGGAAGTGGAGAAGGAATTAATCAATAAAACCCTTTGTGGTAGGCAGAATAATGCCCTGATCAAAGATGTCCACTTCCTAATTCCCAAAACCTGGGAATATTACCTTATAGGGCAAAAGAAAGATTGTTAAGGATCATGAAAATTTGTTAAGGATCATGAGAATTTATTAAGATTATCCTGGAAAACCCTGGAATATCCTTTCACCATAAGTCCTTAAGCAATGGAAGAAGGCAGAAGGTCAGAGTCAGAAAGAGATTTGAAGAGGCTATGCTGTTGGATTTGAAAAATGCAGGAAGGGGCCGTGAGCCAAGGAATGCAGGTAGCCTCCAGAAGCTGAAATAGGCAATGAAAGGGATTCTCAGTGTCTCCAAAGCTCAGAAAGAAGGCAGTCAGCAAATCCTTGATTGCAGCCCAGTGAGACCAATTTCTGCTTCTGATCTCCAGAATGATAATAGATGTGTATTGTCTTGAAGCCACTAAGTTTGCGGTAATATGTTACAGCAGCAGTAGGAAACTCATACACCGATCTTGCCCCTGAAAAATCTACAGCAGGAGGGACATCAAAAGCCAACCAGCTTCGTGGTCCAAGACTGTAACATCCCAGTCACATCCAAAGGCAAAAGGAAGCAGTTTCCCCTTGCCCATCTCTTTTTACCAAGAGGATAACATTTCCCAGATGTTCCTCCCTGGAAACTTTCCCAGAAGTTCTCCTCGGGGATCACTGACGGGGATACTTCTCATGGCCAAGTTCAAGTTAGAAGGAGGTAAGGAAAACAAACCCCAGAATTTTCAACCTCTATAGTGATAAGTAGGTACTTCCGGCAAAGACTTAGGTACTTACTACCCCAGGGAAAGACAAGAGGTAGAGAAAGGGTGCTGAGTCCCTTTAGATAAGGCTGTAAATTCGAGCTGAAGGAGCACATATCTAGACTTTGAGATCACGTCTACTCTTGCGCTGACACTTAACATAAGCTCCAATTTCTCTCCTCATTCCTCCCCTCTCCATTTTTATTCAGCTCTTTCTAAAACCCTTTACATTTCCTGCTTTTCAAGGCAATTTAAATTATTGTGGAAAAATAAAAAATACTAACCACAACTTTAAAAACTGTAAGTTATACCACTCTGAGATAACTATTAATGTTAATAATTTGGTGTATATTTCTTTAAACAATTTTATCATAATGTATACACATACTTTTTAGAAGCTTTTTTATAGCATTTTCTTCCATTGCAATGCATATAAGAATACAAGAAAAATTACTGTGCTTAACTTTATAAAGATTGAACTATTTTGGAAAGAAATTGAACCGTTTATAAAGCAGCCAATGTCAGCTGATAAACGAGGATAATAAGAAAAAGAAATAGTTTGGCATAATGTCCATTTAAAGTTAATTTGTCAAGCTTATACATCAGGAAATGTGAAGCTACATAGTAGTTGGCCGAAGTGTAATGTTCGATGAAATTAATTTCCAACCCAGCATTTGAAACAGGACACCATTAGCTTTGCATGCATACCCAGGCTTGTTTTGACTGTTACAGGCATAAATCTTTCCTTCTATATACTGTTGTGAATAATGCTGTAGCATTAAAAGGATTTAGTGTATTCAGTGTTCAGTTTGCAAAAACATCCACGTAAATAGCATCTTCATTTTTCAGAGCTTTGTTTACGCTTGTATCTCAAGATATTCAAATTCCTTCTAAACAGTCACTTCTCAAGTAGCAAATATAATTTTTAATTAATTAGCACCGCAGAAATATTTTCCTTGCCTTTGTGGGAAACACCTGCCCACATTTCGTATCTCTCAGCTACCATGAAAACTTGGTAGAGTGATTTTGACCAGCCGTCATGACTTTTCTCTTTTGACACAGCTGTTTGGCCATGGGGATTTTTGATGTTGTTCAGATTACAGCTCTGCTACTTGTTAGATGTTTTCTTGTGACATATGGATTAGCTTTCATAAAGCATCCATTTTCTCACTCGTAGGATGGAAGTAATATTATCTACCTCAGAGGATTGTGGTGAGGATTAAATGAAATACTACTGAGTGCTTTTGCAATGCCTGGGACATACTAGTTGCTCAATAAATAGTAGCAATCACAAAATAATTGATGGTGGCGTTGATGATGGTGATGATGAAGATGCAGCAAAAGGATGTACAAGGTAGGACCAAAATGATGCTCTCCCCTTATCTGAGCGTCAGAAATAGGAATCCCTAAATATAAGCATGTTCAATAAAGTTATTTATAAACGTCCAGAATTCAGTTGAGAAAATTAAGTTCACATAAACTGAAGCATCAAAAGAATTTAGAAGAGTATGCCTGCGTATTGGATGTGCCCCTAGCTCACTAATTATGGTGTCATGGACCAGATGTGCTTTTCACATCTATCTCCTGCCTCAATTTAATGAATGAATCAATTGCTTTTTAACATGTTGGTGACTCACTCTTTGCCAGGTATTTGCAAGGTGTTCCTATTTTTGCCTTATGCCAAATGTTCTCGACATTACTAATGAAGAGTCAGGGTATACCCAGCCACAAAAGAAACGTTTAAGGCATAGAGGCGGGCCTAGAGAAAGGGAAAAAAATTAAGGGTAAGGGAGTGATTGCAGTTTGTTAAATGCTAAGAACTGAACAAGGATTAAATAAGGCACAACCACTGTCCCCAGAGAACTCTTGTGAACGCCTCGACCATTAGCATACACTGGGTGCTAGGAACGCATGTGGCTGCTTGAAAAGGTTCTTCAGAAGCAAGTGGCCACTTCTACCTGTCCAGGATCAAACCTGCTATTGGAGAATTTCCCTGTGAAAAAGGAATCAGAATAGAAAGCTTTTGATGTTGACTTCTGCTGGGAGATGGTTCCATTGCTGTGGCTCCCATTCCCATTCGAATCGCTCCAAAGACCAGAGAAGAAAAACAGCCACGTTGTTGCGTGGATTTGAGGCAAGAAAAATTAGATATGGCTTTTGCTGAAAGGGTAGAGGAAAATAATTTTCCTAAGAGGCAAGGATTTCTTCTCGTCAAATGACATTGCCCTGGTTAAGAAAGAAGGTACAGCTACAAATCATCTACCCCTCCATGAAAGGAAACATGGAAGACGCCAGTAGTTCAGATCTATTGAATTTAAAGTTACTTTTCTATAGAATTTCTCTCTTAGGTGGCCCCAGTGACCACAGATGGTCTGCCATGGGGATTATCACGGCTGTGACCCACCTCCCCGGCCCCCGATCGCGCATGTTCACATGGGTACAAAATTTTTAGCCAGCAGCTGATGGGAAAACATTTGTCAGCGGTGTTTTGAAATATACAGTTCTATCTGGGATGACACGCTTAATGGACATTTGACACTCTTGTCCACAAATGTAGGTCTGGCGGGCTTAGTAACAAGACGATGGGTGACATTTTGATGTTGGCTCAGTGTAAGCTTGTAAGCATGTGTCCATTTGTCTCCTGTACTAGTGACACATCCTCCTCAACAGATGGGGCGGGGCGTGGGGCTGAGAACCGAAGCATGATGGCGGCTCACACTGTCTGCCCCGCAAACCCCTCTTTGAAAAAAGTTTTAACACTCATTTTTTCAGAGCACCGTGAGGTCTTGCATTTGGCTTAAGGCTCTTTGGTTTTGAAATAGGCTGTCGATTCTCAATTTCTTGAACCCAGAAGCATGTAAAGAAGGGAATTTTGACCTTGGTGTTCTAGCCCAAAACTATCCGGTTAGGTTATATTAAATTTGACTTAGTCAATATTTAACACATTGCAGACTGAGAATTTAGATAGTGAGTCAAAAGTTTCACAGATCAAGGTTGCGTTGGGGAGCTTTTCAGTGAGTTGGGTTTGTTGAGTGAATGATCACACACACACACACACACACACACACGGTTACTCATCATTGACCCTAGACTGATCACTTCTCTCCAGTACAGGCTCCTGACGGAAAGAAAGGAAAAGAGGGGGAAAGAGAGGGAGGGAGAGGAGACAGGAAGATGAAAGAAGAGGACTGCCCGTGAAAATACAAACTTCCAAAGTAGACGAGATTCCTGAAAAATTAAGCACTCATCAAATCGAATTTTATGAAACCACTTAGTATTTCTCCACAGATTTATAGCCTCATTCAGAAACGTTTCTATCAGGTTTGTAATTAGTTTTCAATGGCTAAAAGCTCTTACTGCCTTGGTATTGTAAAGTTTCGTGGGTGCTCCACATAAACTCTCTTTCAAAGACCGTGTAGCCTAGGGGTGCGGCCGGATCTGTTAGACATCTGTCTCTGTCACACAGCCTGTGTCATCTACAAAAGTTATCTAACTGCTCATCAGGAAAGTGGGCACCACCATACTCAGCCCCTCCAGACTCAGGTGAGGATTAAAATAAACTTCTACGTGTAAAGTGTGTAGTATAGCGACTTGCTCACAATAACACTTAAGGAATAGCAACTGCCTGCTAAACGGCAGCTCTCAGCAAGGCCACGTATTGGCACGTGGGTAGCTTTTACAAAAAACCCAGGCCCCTTATCATTCAGGATCAGAATCTGTTCGAGTAGGTTGTAGGCACCTATATTTTGAATGCTCTCTTGGTTACTTTCGTGTGCCATCAGGATTAAAACCCTCTTAAAGCATTTGTAGGCAAGGGCCGTGCCTATTTTGTTCATCACCGCACACCTAAGACCTACCCCAGTACTCAGTATAGGGAAGGCACCCAATGTATGTGTTGGATGAATGAATAAAACAAGGTCTATCTGTTCAGCATATTCCAAAGTAAATTAACAACAAATACCAATACCTGGAGTATTTATAAGCCAGGAAAATTCCCATGTCTGAACAGAAAGCTGAGCACCCAAAGCTGCCATATTCCACTGCAAAGGATGCGCTTTTATATTATTTTGTGTAAAATAAGAATTAGATAATTCTCTTTTAATCAGTAAGGCAACTAGGAACAGCTTGTGCAACCATATCTAAAAACCTTGCACTGGAAGGGTGGTGCTCTACCTTTCTGTCTTCATAACATACAAGCACAATAATTCTTTTTCACGTTCAAGGTGGAATTAAGAGTTTCAAAGCACGTGTATAACTGAATCACTTTGTTGTGCAGCAGAAATGATCACAATATTGTAAATCTGCTATACTTCAATAAAACTTTAAAAATAAAAAAAAAAACCTACAAAACAAAGCTTCAAAGCAACAATGAACAGGCCAGAAACAATTATAAAACAATCGTTCTTATGACTGAAAATTGTCTCACAAGATTTGTAAAAATCCACTTGGTTATCCAATTATTTACGCAGTCTTAGAAAAAGAGTGCCACTGTTCCAGAGAAATCCGTGTGCCTTTAACTTCCTCCCCTATAAATTCATGACACCAAGTTCTCACACATCCTGATAAGCAGTCGGTGGATTTTCAAGGGCATTTCACCTCTTACTTAAGAGCCAGTCGTACTCCCTGCTGTATGTACCCCACGACCTCCTCAGGTCAAGGTTACATCTGATGGATATCTTCAGGACAGTAAGTAAGATCGGTTGTAGCAAAGGAAACATTACTCACTGGTGGCCCTGCCACAGCTTCTCCGGTGATGCTATGCAGCCACACAGCCCAGGACTCAGCAGTTTACAGTAGCAGGCACTTATCTTCTTGCTCCAGGCTGACTCCAGCTCAGCTAACCTAGGCAGGGTTCAGCTGAGCAGCCCCGCGCCACGTCCCAGGTCAGCCAGGCGGGGCTCCCGGATACGAGCTGCAGAAGGCTTCTACATCGTCTCTTTGCAGCACCCAGGCCAAAGGGCATGTTTTCTTGTAACAGATGCCCGGAACACCAGAGGAGCCAGCCCGACCTCACAAGCCCATGTCAAGCGTCTGTTTATGTCACATCTCTCTACACCTCCGTGCTCAAATCAAGTGACATCCTCAAAAACCAAGATGCAGAGGAAGAAGAAGTAAGTCCCCGCCCGCAAGACTCTGGATGTATAATTCTGCTCATGAGACGTGAGGGATTCAGCCTACCACGCTGAGAAAAAATCAGCAGCACCCAGGTTAAGAATCCTTGCTCTGTGGGTGTTTCTGCTGGGGCTCAGCGGTCACGGACCCGACTAGGGACCCTGAGGACGCAGGTTCGATCCCTGGCCTCGCTCAGTGGGTTAAGGATCCGATGTTGCTGTGAGCTGTGGTGTGGGTCGCAGATGCGGCTCGGATCCTGCATTGCTGTGGCTGAGGTGTAGACCAGCAGCTGCAGTTCCAGTTCGATCCTGAGCCTGGGAACTTTCATGTGCCGCACATGTGGTCCTTAGAAAATTAACTAATTAATTAAATAAAAGAAACCCTGCTCTAGAAGGTTGGAAATTGACAGGCAGCCTTATCCCCCATCCTTAGACTGGGTAAGTGGATATATTCCCAACTGGTTTTCCCAAAACAGAGAAATGACCCTCTACTTGCTGGAATTAAAATTTTTATTAGTAGAACCTCCTGTTGGTTAAACAACCAAGATAAGCAAATCAGTTCTGGAAAACTCCAATAAAACAGTGTATGTTGGGATGCAGAACTACAAAATATGTATCCATAAGTAGGTGCACCTAGGGTTGAATTTTGGCTGCTATGTTTATTAGGGGTGTGACTTTCACTTAGTCAGTTAAATATCTGAATACCCCTGGGTTTTGTTTGCTAGGCTGTTTGGGTTGTTGTCATTTTGTTTCATTTATGTCCATAAACTGGAAATAGTGCTTATTCTGTGGAATGATCAGATCAAACAACCAAATGAAAGAAAAGCGTTTATTACATGATTGGTTCCCAATTTATGTCAGTTCCCTTTCGCCCCTGGCAGAAGGACCCACTTGCGAGGTTGGCTGTTTATTTTCTTAACAGCAGAAGAGAGAGGAGGGAGATGGTGACTCCACGGTCTACATTTTCTGGCACAATCCTTCTCTCACTAAGTGTGCCTGTCACACAGTACGACCTTATTTCTTACTTAGAAATCGCCGTCACTCTGGCAAGCTCAGATAAAAAAGAAGATAAAAAAAATCAGATAAAAAAGAAGACATCTGTGTCCTCTCCCTCGACCCCCTTCACCATTTCCTCTCATCTAGCTCTTACGCGTGCTTTATTAAATATCCTTTACGCTGTAAAGGCTTCCCCGATCCTACTCTGCCCCCAACTGGGCTGGGTGCCCCTCCTACGCACTCAAGCACGTGGTAATTCTCCAACTCGACATTAATCGTGTCGTATTGCAATTGCACGTTTATGCAGGTCTCCCCTGTGCTGTAATCTCCTACCGGTCTTGTTCGCTGCGTTTTGTGGCGTACAGGAGACACCGAGAGGCATCTATAATTTTAGCCTGGCCCGCATCCAATCCTTTTTCCTACAGTCTCTCCTTAGTGACATTATTTTTATCCTTGGATTTAGCCTTGACTGAGAGTCCACCCATGGGCCTTTCCCTAAAGGAAAACAACGGATTCCCTCTTTCGCTTAAAACAGTGTGAAGTAGGTTTGGAAATTTCAGCTGAAACCGTTTGAACATATAGAGACACTGATTCTTGGCAATGGGATATTGCCGGGCATGGACCTAAAATAGAGAATTTGGTGAGTTAATGCAGGGTGGACTCTTTCTCTTCGGCCACTAAGTGGAAATTAAGATTGAATCTGTTTGTCTGAGGGCCAGGGTCACGGTCAGGACGCTCACCCTGAGAAGCCTGGGACAACAAGCCAAGAGCACAGTGGCTTCGAAAGACACCCAAGAGGGGGGAAGTGGAAAATGCAGGGGCCACTGAAACCAAACTTCCCTAAGCCCGCGCCTGGGTGTAGGAATAGCTGTGCCCTCCCACGGGACAGCAGGCAGTCTGCTGCTGATGATGGGAGAAGAGGGCCAGATCGGTGGCTTCAGGAAGAAGCTGATATGTTTTCAGGAGGGCCTGGAACTCATTAGGACCGAGACATTGCCGGTGTGGCCTTGTCACGGAGCTGCCTGTGTGCCTTTGATGCTGGCATGATACAGCTGCTCCTGCGTGTTTGTTCTGAAAGCAAGATGAGACACCTAAATCTTTTCCACAAGCCGTTACACGATAGAAAAGCCTAATTCTCCCCAGGCTGCCTTGACTCTCCAGGCCGGTCCTTTTTTTTTATTTCCACGCACATCTGTGGGGACTTTTCTTGTCTCCCCCTTACACTTCCACAACGTCATAAAACTCCACGTGATTAAGGGATTTCAAACAGCAGCCAAGTATTGCATGACTTAGTAAGTAACCTGATAGCCTAAATCTCATCTTACATTCAAAGAGATGGGATGAGCACCAAAAAAATGGTCCTTCGTGGGTCCTCTTACAGCTACATGCTTGCTGTCAGCTTTCTAGGGGCACCCCTGGGACAAAGCGGTTGACGCACTTTGATTACAGCCAGAATTTGGGACAGAGACAAGGATCTGAGCACCTGGGCTCTGTACCTACCAACACCCTCTTGCCAGATATAAAAACACGCTCATTCCCAGTTTCTCTCTGTGTATAGGAAGAGGGGGGGAGCAAAGCTGGGGCAGAATTAAGCCCCTGAAATCCACAGCTGCTGCTTCCTGATCAGGGCCAAGTCCAATAGCACTATGGTTTTCACACCATGTTTTTTAACCTCTCTTCCCTCGGCATGGGTCTGGCAAGAGTCCGTCAGGGCTCCCCGAAGGCTAACTGATTATTTCCTACCACTAGCAACATTTTGCCTGAGGGTAACACCAATGCCTTCTGGTTCTTTCTCTCTTTTTTTAAGGAACTAAGATGACAGGGAAGTATTATTAGCTATTAATATTAGATAAGAGTGACAACAAATCACCATTGTTTTTTAAATTTTCTTTACATTTATTTATTTATTTATTTACTTTTTAGGGCCGCACCCTTGGCATATGGAAGCTCCCAGGCTAGGGGTTGAATCGGAGCTTCAGCTGCCGGCCTACGCCACAGCCAAAGCAACGCCAGATCCAAGCCATGTCTGCAACTTGCACCACAGGTCACATCAACACCGGATCCTTGACCCCTTGAGCAAGGAAGGGATCAAAACTGCGTCCTCATGGATACTAGTCATGTTCATTTCTGATAAGCCACAATGGGAACGCCCTATTCTTTTCAAGCAAGTGGCTGCACCTGTGGCATATGGAAGTTCCCAGGCTGGGAGTCGAGCCACAGCCACTGCAGAAGCAACGCCATGTGGTTATGCTGTGAGCCACAGGGGAAGTCCAAATTGCTATTCTTTTTTAACATGAGTTATGCTGGATTAAATATTCTCTCAAGAATTCTGTAGTTTTTAGACTGATGGTGTCTACACTGAGGTATTTCTCAGCCCTACGACTTCTGAGTTCAGGGTGATCCCTACAGACTAGAAGAAATTCTCCCTAAATGGTGTGACCTCTGTCTATTTCCTTCCATTACTGGCTTTCATTTTCCCCCTTCATCTCTCACATTCCCACTAAAAACACAAAAATGCTACTAAATGAAATTCAAAATATGTCCATAATATAAACAAGCAAGTAGGTACTCGTCTATTCTAAGCCAAGTCTCATGATGGTCAGTGACAGAAACCCAAGTCAAACCGGATGAGACAAAAGCAGAGTATGCTGGAAAGTGCAGGTACCCACAGGCCGGGCAGCCAGGAAGCCAGCCTGAGGGCTGCTGAGCAGAAAACTGGCAAATGGGTGCAGAGATGTCATAAACGATGCCTGAAACGTTTGTCTCCCCATCCTGGAGGCTGGAAGTCTAGGATCAGGATGCTAATGTGACTAGGTCCTGATGAGAGCTACCTTCCAGGCTTGCAGATGGCCACCAGCCCCCTGTGCATTCACGTGGCTCTCCTAGGATGTGTGTCTGGAAAGAAGGAAATCTCTCCCCTCCTCCTCTGCTTATAAGGGCACTAATCACCTGGTGAGGACCCCATCCTTATGCCCTCATCAAAACCTGATCTCCCAAAGGTCCCACCTCCAAATACTATCACAGCGGGGGTTAGGGCTTCAAATGCTGCTTTTGAGAAACACAGATATTAAGTTCATAACACACACATATACTCTCTTTCTCTCTCTTTCTCAAACACACACACACAGAGACACACACACACACATTCTTGCCAATGTCTATCTTCCAATCTCATTTTCTTCTACTCCAGCTTGTCAGGACACCTAACTACTGAACCCTTCAAAGTCTCCTATTTCCATTCCCAAACTGCAAACCCTAGTTACTGTCCCTGGTCCAGTGTTCAGAACCTCCGGAGAAACGCATCATTTGGTCCAGCTTTGCTCCAACGTTCGTCCCCGGAAGAAGCAACCGTGGCCAACAAGTGGCTCTGGAGGAAACAGAACCACGCACTGAACCAAAGGAGCCAGAGAGGGGAGGGAGCACCCTTAAGAGGCCACACACGTAGACTTTACATTTGATGCTGCAGAGATCCCTGAGCACCCTGCTGATCATATTCATTCAGAACAGCAGGATATCAAATATATCTATAGCGTGATAATCATGTTAGAAAAATGTAAGCTTAGTGTGGCTTTGATTAAAGCAGAAACTTCACCTTATACGTGGTTTTCTCTGAGCACAGTGCCTGGCCTATCACAGAGGCTCAATAAATACTTGTAAAGTGAACTTCTACATCAGTTATGAAGGAAACTCTGCATTTATACATTACCCAATAATATTTGTTAACAGAAACTATATACACCAACTTTAAAAGAAATCACCTCCCTCTCAATATAATAGCAGTTTTTTTATTACTGCCTTAATATATTTTTTGAATTGCAAAACATTCTGCCATAAACCAGTATTAGTTTTAAAATCAGCAAATCAATGTTAAAAAAATGCAAGAAGAGAAGCAGTGTTACTTTTAAAGAAACTTTTTGAGAAAATGAGTATTCTGTGCTTTGATGGAAAGAAAAATTAAGCTGTTTTCAAGTTCCCTCGAGGGCAATCAGCAGGGTTTTTTCTCTGAGAGGCCCTGGGGATGGCGCAGGGGGCTGTCACCTCCTCCAGCCTAAATCAGGCCTCCTGGGGGGCAGGGGGTCCTGGAGGGAAAAAGCTCCTTCAAAGCTGTTCTCTGCCGCTAAGAGAACAGAGGCAGGAGCAGGACTCCCAGGCCCGCTGGGGGGGACTCTCACCTCCCAGTCCAGCATCTCAGGGCTCTTTCCAGCTCCTCCAGTGGCCGCTGCCAAGAAAACGAGGAATCAGGAGGCACAGGACTAACTGAGGTGAACCTGCAGGCCTAACCCATGTGAAACAGGGCAGCCTGTCCCCCTCCCCCTCCCCCTCCAGAGAACCTAGGAGCTTGAAGAAACTGTGGAGATCACGTGGTCTGCCCCTCATTGTCCAGGAAGAAAGTGAAGGGCAGAGTGGACAGGTGACTTTGGGCATGTGGCTTAAGCCACCTGAGCCTTAATTCCTCATATGAATAAGACTGACCCTCATGCGCCCAACTTTAGGTTCATCTGGCATCCTCAAAAGACACACGTCCAAGGGCCTTGAATGATATTGACCTTGTGTGCTAGAGCAAAGCGGGGGAGGGTGTCCTACAGGCAGCGCCCGTGGACAGATTCCCTGGAAACCTCCTTCATTTCTCCCTCCGTGAAGCCCTGGGTCCCACTGCATTCTTTGCGGTTCACCCTTTGTCCACCTCAAAATCGTGGCCCGGGCCAGTTTGCCTATCCCCCCCACCCCACCCCCCTCCCCAACACCCCCCTAGCCTTTTCCTCTGCCCCGGGGTGGGGGGGCAATCTGGGTGCTTTATGATGCAACTCAACGCCACGTCTGCTGACCCTTTTTCTGCTTCTCCTCCATCAGCACAACAAAGGGCCAGCTGCCGACTGAGCCATCAGCACAAAACCAAACCAAAAAGAGATAAGAAACATGCCTAAGTGACTAGGTTTTTCTTTCATCACGGGCCCATGGAAGAGGCGGGCAGGACACCCACTTCACAGACCATTTCTCACAGACACATGAACAGGGTAACCTACGCGGGGCGGGTGCCCGGGACCGGTGCCTTCCTTCCTCCCCAGACAGAGAAGCTCAGCCAGGAGTCCAGCTCTAGAAAAGGGAACAATGCTGGCGGCCCTGCGGGCCCTTCTCTTCCCCTTGGGGAGTGGTCCCAGGCAGAACTGCCACTTCATTTCAGCACTCTTATAACCAAACGCCTCGAACCTCCATCCATATCCGTTTATTTTCTCCCTGGCCCCTCCCCCTCTCCCTAGCCCTGTCCTGTTTTCTCAGGGTCTCTGTAGAACGGCTGGCAAGCAGCACTGATGCAGTGCCCAACCCCAGCGACCTCCACCCAGCTTCCCATCGCAGACACTCACAGAGTACTCACCACAATTACAAACTCACCACAATTACAAACCCCTACTTAGATACCTGTCTCCTCTGATGGGGTGTAAACTCCAGGGCAAGAACTCCGGTGTTAACTACTTGCTGTCTCCACTGATGATGACCCGTCATGAGGGGGCATCAGAGTATCCGGCAAAGAAAGGGAGGAAGGAAGTTTTCATCCCAAGAACAGACCATTCTAGGCAGAGAAATTCCAGTGTTGCTCTATGCCTGGCTCCTGGCCTTCTAAGGCTCTTCCCAGACAAGCCAAGGACCAGGAATACCAGCCTACTGCCTCGACGGCCCCGTCCCACCTTGTTATCTAACCAACCGCTTCCACCGTTTTGTTTCCCGTGCAGCGCAGCGATCTTTCCAGATGCATGGCTATCAGAGGCTGGGGGCGTTGCAACAAGAAGACAGAGGCCACTCCAGGCACCCGAGATTTGAGTCCCTGCTGCTCTGCCTGTTGCTTGGCCATCCGCTCTCACAGCCCTGCCTTCCTTGGGGACCCCCCCACCCCACCTTTCAGAGTCCTTACCCACCCTCACCCCCAGATTTCCACCTCTTTCTTTGTGAGAGAAACGCATCTCTCTCCTCTGTCTCTGAGGTCTAAATGCTTATCGGGGAGGAGCCAGGAGCATGCCACGGCTTTGAACCACACCGGCCAGGCCTTCGTGTGACTGTGAGCCAAGAGACGTCCTTCTCCCCCGTGTCTCAGAGGAGACTCAGAACGTGTCTAGAGACTGTCCAGTCCCGTCCTAGCAATCCGTGTAGTCAGATGGCAAGTGCAACCTCCAGCTTACATACACACACACGCACACACACACACATGAAACTCAGAAGTCTTTGTTGTTTTATTTTCTTTTACATATACACAAATATGATTTTCCATAAATGCACTGATGTGATCCTACTGGAGATGTTTCTAGTACAGTACTTTCAATTTTCCTTCCCCGGTTTTGCTCGGGATCCTCTCTTTCCCTCCTTCCCTGTTATCCGTGTTAACGGCCTAGGATATTTCTCTGTCTCCACTTCTCTTCATCTTATACAGTTATATGTAAACAGCTCTCTCTGCACATACACGTAGCAGGGAATATATATTTTTGTTTTATAAGGATGAGATCAAATTTTACAGACATTTCTACAGCTTGCTTTTCTCTTGCAACAATAACCTATGGAAATCCCTTCCAGTCACCAGATACGGGTCTAATCCTTTTTCGTTTAATGGAAACATTACATTACGGGATGAACATGCCACAGTTTCTTCGCCATTGCCCTTATGACAGACAATCATTTTCTTCCAGCTTTTAAGTCACTACTGTTCGAAACATCCTTGAGCGTGTATTCTTCAGTCCTGGCGCTTTCCCTTTGAACTGTCTCAGAAATAAGATTTTCTAGGTCAAGAGATATATGTATTTTTAATTTTAATAGCTTTTTCTAGTTTATTTTCCAAAAAAAAAAAAAAACCCTATAGCAATTCATATTTCCATCAGCAAAGTATGAGACTATTCTCCTCCCTGCCCCACACATGCCCACCAGGAATGAATGTCACTCTTTTTTTTTTGTCTTTTTTGCCTCATCTAGGGCTTCACCCGCATATGGAGGTTCCCAGGCTAGGGGTCTAACAGGAGCTGTAGCCGCCGGCCTTCGCCACAGCCACAGCCACGCGGGATCCGAGCTGCGTCTGCAACCTACACCACAGCTCACGGCAACGCCAGATCCTTAACCCACTGAGAACTATTTTATCGTCTAAGTCCTAGAGATGAGATGTACCATTCTTGATTTAGGACCCAGTCTCTATGACTTTTCATGTTAACTTGCAGGATTTTCTCCAACAGAGATGCAAATTATTTCTGTCGGACAGAGAAAATAAGTCAGAGCTTTCTTTCCCTCAAGGACATTAACCACTCTTGTCTCTAACTTAGTAAATTTGTTCCAGCCTGCCTTTCTGGACTAATTGTTTAAATCTCTGGTCTCCAAATGCTTTTTGAACCAGTTTTACCATCCTGCTGTTTCCTTCACTCATAAGTTACATAAATCTTTGACTTGTGTTCAATTTAGATTCATATGAGAGGCATGTTTTTAACTTTTTATGCTTTGACACTGGAATGTATTTTTGTATATTATGCGAGACAGGTTTAATTTTATTTTCCTCTGCATGAATGATCAATTGTGCCAGCTCTAAATAATCCATCCTTTTCCTCTCTAAATAGCCCTACTTAATCTTTCCATGCCTAGAATAAAACTTGCTGTAGAATAGACATGCAGTAAATATAGTTTGGATGAGTGTGGCATATTTTTATATGTACCCAGTTCTACTCTTGATTCTCTATTCAGCTCTCCTGAACTATTAGTCTGTTCCTTGGCCAATACTATCAACTTGCTTGCGGTAGCACCATAGCGTAACTCGATACTAGAGAAGACAGCCACTTTGGTTAGTTTTCTTTTTCAAGTTCTCCTCTTTTTGTGAGTATTTATCCTGCCATCTAAACTTTGAGATCATTTCATCCAACTCTAAAAAAGAAAATCCTTTTTGGAATTTCACTGGTCTTATAGATTTATCTATTAAATTTGATAACGTTTATATGTGTTATTCTAAGCCCTTCTATCTTAGAACACGCTGTAGACTTTCATTTGATCAGCTCCTGCTCTATGCCTTTCAATAGCAATTTACGGTTTTCTTTATACACGTTCCTTATTTGGTTATTTTTATTGCTATGCACTTTTTAGATATTACTGTTATGTCAAAAATGGGACTTTTTTTCCCATTTCCATTTTTAGGTGCTTTTCGATAGAACAGAGAAAGACCATTTTTTTTTACATCTTTGTCTTGTATACAAATGCCTTACAAAATTCTCATTATTTTTAATAGCTCACCTGATCTCACATTGGATCGATGTTTCTCTGGCCTCTGGGGCGCTTTCAAAGTAAAAATGAACCAAGAGTCCACATGGTTTATTTTCCATCTAAAAGCAGTCACATCACCTGACAACCTATCCTTCAACACACTTGATATTTTCTTTTTCTTGGTGCTCTAAAACTTCCTGTAAATGTACTTCTTTTTGTCTGTTGAAGGGGTGCAGAATATGCCACCTCAAATTATACCACTTTGGGTGTGGATTATTTTGAGCTGAAAGCAATCGAGACCCAGCAGACTCAGGAAAGACCATTCCCTTAGCTGCCTAAAAGAATTTAGACGGGTATGGCCCCAAAAGAGAGCCATTACCCGGGATAAGTTTTTTTTATCAGAAAGACCTACCTGCATGGCGGGGCAAATGCCTTATTGCCAAGTATGTGCTCGTCTCATCCTCCTGTGAAGAACCCCCCCAACCCCGAAGCCCAGACCCCAACCCCTTCCTTGGCATCCAACCCTCAATTGCCCAACTTGCCTTTGAGTCTTATTGTCTCGGCGGTGCTCTCCTGTGTACAAAATTAAACTCATTTTTCTCCTGTGAATCTGCTTAATGTCTTTTTATTGTTAGACCAGCCAAAGACCCCAGAAGGGAAGAAGGGGAAAATCTTCCTGCCCTGCACTGTGTAAGTCGCCCCAAAAGATAAGGAAGCGCCCTGCAGGAATGCCATCCACAAGGAGACGGTCTAAATGCGAAAGTCCCTGGAGATAGGCTACATCCGGGAAAAAACATAACCCGGAAGAGCCAAGAGAAAACTGAGACAATGGAAAAATACAACTAGAATCATAGTTGGGGGAAAGCACTGTTCCTCAGGACGGAGATGAGAGAGCAATTAAAGATCAGTCACAGAGTCAGAAAAGACCGGGGTCTCGAAGCAGGTTAGGTTGGTGAACCCAAAATAAGTCAGCAAGTTTTCTGAGGACTATAGCCGTGCTCCTGGCTGGGAGGCCCGAGGCCCAAGACTATCTGGTGCAGATGATGCTGTTGGAAACCTGTGCCAGAATCCAGGATCCGGCCAGTTTTGGAAACACTGCGCACATTTTTAAAAAGAAAAGTGGCTTTATGGAGACAATTTCAGAAGAGCATATTCAAATTAGCAAATGCCTTTTTTAGGACTCTCTGCTTAATCCAGACACTGCCTTTATAATGTTCCTGGCTGTTAAATCTGTATATTTTTTGGTAGTTCTTTCTCCCTCTGACTTTGAAAATAGAGTAAAAAAGTTAAATGTGGTTATCATCTTTTTTATAGATAGTATACAAGTACTTGGTTTTACAAAAACTAATCATAGCATTTTATTATCTAATCAATCACTTTCTGAATTTGAAATAAACCATCTTTCACGTAGGAAACAGATCCACCTAGAGCACATATGTTTTTCAAATCCATTTGTTCTTCATATCAGCAACGTTAAAAGAAGCATTTCCAGCCAGCCCATACCTGTTCTAAATGTCATGAGTGACAGGCTTTACCTTAAAGGAAATATCTTCATTTGCCATCGTCAGAGTCAATATCGTTGCAAGGGACATTTGATCAGACTAATGAAACACTGAACTCCTCCAGCCTGGGTAAATAGAAGACCAGGGAAATACTCTGATGTCGTTTTTCACGGGGTCCAGAAAAGAAATTCTGCAGACAGAAGAGCTGTATTCCTTTTTCACTTTTCAAAAGAACACACAAAGGGAACAGACACTGCTTTCACTAGAAATCTAGGCTTAGGAGTTCCCATGGTGGTTCAGACTAGCATCCATGAGGATGCAGATTTGATCCCCGGCCCCACTCAGTGGGTTAAGGATCCTGCATGGCCGTGAGCCATGGCGTAGGTCGCAGATGCAGCTCCAATTCGACCCCCTAGCCTGGGAACTTCCAAGTGTCGCAGGTGTAGCCCTAAAAAGAAAGCAAAAGCAAAAACAAACGAACAAAAGAAGCCCAGTCTTAAACTTGGGTTATCTGACTTCACTTCTCTTCGTACCCCACCTCTTCACTCCGAGAGGCAGCCAGGCCTCCCTGTGCTGTCCTGAGCGCAGACACTGCCCACAAAGCCCAGGTCCCTGTGGTATTTACCCTATATGTCCCTTGTCATCGTCTTACCCTTAATTTAACCCCCCAGCGACTGGGACAGAGTTTTCGCTTTGGTTACCGTGTATATGGGTCACTCTATGAGCAAGTGATTTTCAGTCTTTTCTGAAAGGGGCCACAAAAACATCTTTTTACCGCACCACCCAGAACCTAAACAAACACAAAATGACAGAAACAAAAATTTCAAGAGACCATGCTGACCCAAACAACATGTGATGTACCCTAATATTTTATCTTCTCTTTTATGCTATTCCTGTTTTTTTTTTTTTTTTTTAGTTTTTTCTGCTCTTTAGGGCCGCACCTGCGGCATATGGAGGTTCCCAGGTTAGGGGTCGAATCAGAGCTACAGCTCCCAGCCACGGCCACAGCCACAGCCACACGGGATCCGAGCCATATCTGCGACCTACACCACAGCTCACGGCAACACCGGATCCTTAACCCACTGAGCAAGGCCAAGGATCGAACCTGCACCCTCATGGTTCCTAGTCAGGTTCGTTGGCTGCTGAGCCATGACAGGAATTCTAGCCCAGTGTTTTTCAATCAGGGTTTGATCCTGCCCTCCAGGGGCCCACTGGTGGTATCTGGAGACATTTGTGGCTGGCATGGCTGGGTTTTTATATTAGCCTCTAGTGAATAGAGTCTGGAAGCTACTAAACATCCCAAAATGTCAATAGTGCTGAGGCTGAAAAACCTTGTTTACCCCTTTCCTTTAGGATCAGTGCATATATTGTAACAGCATCAGAGGAGATGGAGATCGGTCCGTGGCCGTGAAAAGCATTCTCTTCCTTGGGATGCTAAGTGGCATAAATAAATCAAAAAATGTAAAGAAGTGAGAGGTGAGGGGGAACAAAGCAAAAATTAACCTGTAAGCAAAGAACTGTGCCCACAGCGTGCGGATGGAATACGCAAGGCTAGTTAGACAAGCTGGGCGTACTTCTTACCCAGGCCCACTTAAACTCAAGCCACCCTCAAAGCCACAATCTGCCCTCATTAACCAAAAGCTTTAACTAGTACTGGATAGTGGTAATCTAGCTACATTCCCATTTTCCAGGAAGCAACTCCAAAATAAACACACTCAACTGTAACAACAAATCCAAGAAAATGAGTTCATGGAGACAAAGCAGCATTTCAAGCCAGTAAAAACAAGACATCACCGTGTATAATGCGCAATTCAGGAGGAAAAAAATCACCCCAAGTGATAACAAACAGCAGCAGGTCTAGATCAGGACTGCACAAACGGCTGAATTTATTTTGCTCAGGATACCCAGCTTCTGGGGTCAAATACAGAAATCCAGTTCCTTGGAACTGCTGGAGTGTCCACAGGAAAAGGACTCTCTCTTCAAGATTAGGTGCAAAAACCTCTCTGATTCTCTTGATCAATCTCGGGAGACCAGATATTCAGGTTCAGTTCTTAAAATCGTCCCTTCGGATTGTTAGACAGGGCGATTTGTCTTCGTTCCTTAAGCTTTTGGTTGTAGGCAATATTCATGTTCTTTTAACAGCGGGCTTGGCAGGGGGCTAAAGCACTGGATGTGAGTCTGGAGGTGGTCTCAAAAGGACCCTCTCAACCCTCAGATTCTACGATTCCTGAGTAGAAAAGGACCCTTTTCATAGAGCAGAAATTTTGACTGCTCTCTTTCCCCCTGCCTCTCCTCCTATTTGAGCCATGTCTGCGGTATCCCTGAATGACCCAGCATCTCGTACATCTGTGCGCTGGTTGAATACATCAAATTCTCCCTCAGTTCCCATCATTTGGAAAGCCATGCATTATGCTCAAACCCTGAGTACAATTACACGGCACCAGAAAATACAGAATGCGGGATTTAGGCCCGTTGGTGGCCTTGTTTCTCTGAGGTCAAGTCAGGGGATTAGTGACAATGCCTACTCCTCATCCGGCTTCGGGGGTCTCTGACAAAGGAGCCCAGAACAGGAAGCAATGACAAAGAGCGGACGGAATGTCAGCAAAGAGGCACAGTGTGGCACCTTGTAGAATCACCAAGGAGAAGGATTAAGGAAACCCATCCAAAGCAATTATGCCAGAGACCACTGCGCACAGGACAAGCCTCCTGCAGGTCCTCAAAATGCAGCCTAATGTCGCTGAACCCAGGAGGACTAAAGGACTGTTTGCCCAAATGATCTGATAGGATAAAGAACACGGTTCAGGAAGCTGGCGATTAAATGTGCACCTGTGAGTTCCCTCTGCCTGCAGTGCTAGCTCACTTCTTTTCTAATCTGCATGTTCTCCCTCTTTTCTCTCTCCATATATCCACCTGTAGGTCTGTACGTGTACACAAGAAGCTTTGAAAATTTTTAAATGAAAAGCATTTGAGAATGTTTATCCTCGCCTTGCTTGTAACCCAACTCCCATTTCTCACTAAGACATTCAGTTTGGAAGTGTGTCTGCCCAAGCTTCTTAATGAATAAATCTTCTTTAGGATTACACTTCTTAATGCAACTAGATGTACAATAGATAGAGCTTGTCATCCAGTGTCAAGACAAATTTCAAAGTTAGCCCAACGACATAGCACTGGAGTCATTTGATCTGTATTAGTTTCCCAAAACCATTGAATTAAGAGCGCCTGATCACCCCTAGCAACGAATACTACAGTTTAGAGTTCAGGGTAGCTGCTTCACCTGATGCTGTTATTTTCACATTCATTTGGATTCTGACAGGATTTTCAACTTGAAGATGTTGGACAAATATATAGAAATTCTTTTGCTTAAAGAGTTTGGCTTTAGAGGAAAGACTATGAAGGAAAAGTCTGAAAAGTGGGGTGAAGCTTCCCATTACAGCTTATCGGCTACTACCCTCACTCCCATTTGAAGTCTAGGACTCAGTTTCAAGTTTGTGTTCTGAAACTAATTCCAGCACAGAGCTTCCTTTGAGTTCCTTTGGGCTCCAGAGAATTCTAGATAAGATAACCATAAAAAGTTGTTTAAGAAGATAGCATTTTAGGAGTGCTCACTGCAGCGCAACCAGAAGGCAGGTTCGATCCCTGGCCCTGAGCAGTGGGTTAGGAATCCCGCATTGCTGCAGCTGTGGCATAGGTCCAACTGCGGCTCAGATCCGGTCCCTGGCCAGGGATCTCCGCATGCCGTGCGGTGGCCAAAATATATTAAAAAAAAAAAAAAAAAAAGGAAAAGGCGAAGAAGAAGGAAGCATTTTAGAATAAAGTCAGTAGTTTTTCACTTTGAGATGCAAGAGGGACCGCTCACACATTTTTAAAAATGCACCTAGTTCGCTCCACCCTCTCAATTCCATAACTACAGAGTATTTTAGAAATTTAAGGAGGTTGGTCCTTGTCCTTCCAGCTAATATTGCTAATAATCAGAGCCCAAAGTCTCAGTTTCCCCCACCAAGCTCTTAGCCAATCCTAACAGATGCCTCCGTTTTCCCTATCTGATCGCTCTTGAGTTAATTCATATTCCCAGATGCTAAAATAATTTCTGGGCTCCCATGAAGCCCTGTAGCTAAAGCAACCCCTTGCAGCCCACAGCAGTGAAAGAGCCTACAGAAAGGGTTTTAGAGACTAAACTGATCGCTTATCATCTTTAGCGACAGTAAGACATTCAAGAGGATTGACTTGGTTGGACTGTCATCTAGGTACTGCCTGTACCTTAGCTATTAGCTCCGTTCCGGGTATTTGAAATCTATGTCACCTCCCGTTGCACGCTGTCTGGTCTCCCCCAGAGTGTCCCACCCAGTGCCCGGTCAAGTTTAGAGCATCTCCCTCTGGATTTTCCGTGGGTGGAATCTCAAGAGCAAAATTAAAACTTCAGCCCGTTTGGCTTCCCCTCATCACCCAGGCTGCCTTTTTCTCAGTCCAAATGGGTGTGTTTAGACAAAGCAAGTTCATTGTAGTATTAGACTGAAGGAAACATAGAAAAATTAATACGCGAGGGCAAAAAATCACAGTGGCTGCCAAAGTCAAGAAAAAACTTAACCCGAGATTTCCAGTTCTCCTAATTCTAGGAGCAATGCTATGCACCTGCCATGTCTAGTCAACAACCCCCAGTCGTTGAGACAAGACAGGGTCCCAGGAACAGTAATACCCAAACCCTCAGCATTGTTCCCAGCAAATTTTTAAGAATAAACTGGTCTCTCTGAAGAATGATTCTCATAAAAAAGCCAGAAGCTTGTCAGAAGCGTGACAGTCACTTCTTCCAAGGAGCCCCACTGTATATTCCGAGTGAATTTCTGACTTTACATGCAGTTCCTGTGCCCATATTTCTGCATCGAGGCGAATGGCAGCCTCCCTGCAGTCAGTCCTTTGCACTCTGCACAGCTTGAAACACAGCTAATAAATGGCCAGCAAGTTTTTCTCACCCCCCTTTAAGCCTTAACTTTCTCAGTGTGTGTGTGGTGCTGCTGAACTGTCGAAGAAGCTCAGCATTTTTCTTCTAGTGCCAGTTCTTAAAAAGTCACAAAGCAAAACAAATTACCCCCATAAAATTATAATTGCCAACAGGAAAATTCATGAGTGCCCTCCTCCAGGACCCAGCTGTCACAATTCACGCCCACTCACCAGATAACCACCCATCTCCCCTAGCCTTGGGGAAATGCAGGCTCCGGGACCCACCCCCCTTCGGCCCCATCAGATGGCTTCTGCCCTTCCGCCCACCAACACCGCAACTGCCAAGGTCACCAGCAACCTAGAAATTGTATAATCCAACAGACATCTTTAAACCATGACTTTCCTGACCTCTCAGGAGGGTGTACCATTTGATTGATTAGCCCTTTCGATGAAAAAAATACTCTCCTTGGGGAAGTTCCTGTTGTGGCTCAGCGGTAAGAACCCAACTAGTATCCATGAGGATGTGAGTTCGATCCCTGGCCTCACTCAGTGGGTTAAGGATCCAGCGTGCTGTGGCTGTGGAGTAGGGTGGCAGCTGCAGTTCCAATTCGACCCCTAAGCCAGGAACTTCCATATGCCATAGGTGCGGCCCTAAAAAAAGGCAGAAAGCGGAAAAAAATACTTTCATCAGTTGAGTTCCAAAACGTCTCCTCCCGAATCTGGTTGTCATTTCAGTCTCTGCTGTTTCTACTCCTCTAGGCTCTTAAACTCCTGGCAATTCTCTCTCCTAAACCGTTTCCTCTCTTCCTTCAACACGCTGTCTCCTGGCACACTCGCCTTACTTGGGAGATTCAGTTACTATCCGTATATCAACAACTCCCGAGTGTTTTTCTTTGCCCAAATATCTTTGTCTAGAACCTATACATCCAAGAGCCTCCTAGGCATCCACTGGCATGGTTTGGGGGCAAGTCCAATTTAAAACCTTCAGAACTGAATTCCTCTTCATCCCACTCTCCTTGTATTCCTTTCTCCTGGGCGCTCACTCAATCCAGTCTAGCCGTCTCCCACATCAGCGAATCGCATCTTCCCCCTCATCCCCTGGGCTCCTCCCACAGCCTTGTCCCCTCCAATCAGCTCGCCGCTCTCTGCAGACCTGACCACACCTACCGCAGTTCACACGCTCGTCTTCTTAGGATGATGGGGGAAACTCAAGCACGGCTTTCCCGGCTCGCACCACCAGGCCACCCGACTCCCTCCCACTCTCCTTTCCCTCCACTCCCTCCACATCCCACGGCCCACCCCCTCCTCTCTGCTCCAGCATGTTGGATGGGCTTCTGTCCCCGGGTCTGT
>PVHT020000886.1:16981482-17011865 GCA_004024745.2 Catagonus wagneri | reverse complement strand
GGTCCATGGAGCACGCCCTTCTCTAATATCCTCTGCACTTGGATTTGCCGAATTAAGACGCTCTTTTCCATGAGTCTGTGGACTTCATGAGTTCAGGGCTCGAGTCCGTCTCGGCCTCAGTGGCCCCAGTGCCTTGTCCAGAGCCGGGCACATAAACGATGGCCAGCAAACTTTTCATAACTAAATCGGATCAGGTTTTTGAACCTCCTGGGGAGCAGGATTAAGCTTTTGTTTTTTCCTGTTTCTGGTGCACACCTCACATCTTTGTCTATCTACATCCAGAGGGTTGTCTAGGACTGTCACCTGTCTCCGTGATCTTTCCGTCTCTCATGTCACACACAGCATCGCACCCCATACACAGCATCACACATTATGGGCGATTGCTAAGTGTTCAGTGATTGAATGACAGGGACCACAGAGAAGAGCCGTGGAGCGCCAGCTTGGGGTCAACAGAGCTTGGACTGGTCCATTTATAGCATTCATGATCTTCAGAATTT
This sequence comes from Catagonus wagneri, assembly GCA_004024745.2. NCBI lineage: Eukaryota > Metazoa > Chordata > Mammalia > Artiodactyla > Tayassuidae > Catagonus > Catagonus wagneri. The sequence goes on along the minus strand of PVHT020000886.1, from coordinate 17,011,368 downwards.
TAGGCAAGTTACTAAACCTCTCTTAACTTCATCTCTAAAATGGGGATGATAATAATACTTACCTAATTGGAAAGCTGGGAAGATAATATGAAATCATGTGTATAAAGCACAGTAATGAATGCTTAGAACAATAGCAAGCATTCACTCTATTGCCATCTTTGTCCTTACTAACGTCATTACCAGTGGTAAAAGCTTAATTATGCCTCTAACAAAGAATTATTAAATAAATGACAGTATGTATATGCCAAGAAATACTTTGAGGTCACTAATATGCCTTTAAATAATATTAATAAGATGGGAGAAACGTTCATGTTATATTAACAAACACATGCTAATTTAATAAATATACATGAAGCATTTAACATGTGCGAGTCACAGTCTTAACTTGAGGCTGTGATTAGTCAACAAGCCAACACGGTCACTGGCCTCGTGGCGCTCTAGTCTAGGGTGCATAAAGTAACAAGTGACACATTGATTGAAGGAAGTAATCCTCCACCAGATATTTATATATAGCCCCTACACACACAGTACCATCTCAATTATATGAAAAGTGTACAGATAATTAAATGATAGGAAGGAAGTCCACCAAAATACAATGTTGTATTCTAGCATCATGAGTGACTTTTTCCTTAATTTTTTTTTTTTTTTTTTTGCTTTTTAGGGTCATATCTGAGGCATATGGAGGTTCCCAGGCTAGGGGTCGAGTTGGAGCTACAGCTACCGGCCTGCACCACAGCCACAGCAATGCCAGATCCGAACCATGTCTGTGACCTACACCACAGCTCACAGCAACACCAGATCTTTAACCCACTGAGCGAGGCCAGGGATCGAACCTGCAACCTCATGGTTCCTAGTCCGATTCATTTCCACTGCGCCACGATGGGAACTCCGGATTGAGTCATTTTTCTCTCTAATTTGACCTTGTTCTGACTCTGTGTCATTTCCCGGGAGGGCTGCCCTTTGCTGCCCGTCAGTCAGCACTCACAGAGACCCTCAAACAGCAGTTTGTTTGTAACCCCTTTGCTTTCTCGGCAAAACAGACAGACATCGAACTGCCTTATACCCACCGGGTGGGGACCATGCCAGGGCCATCCCAGGCCCTGCCTTGGCGAGTTCAAGGCTCCAGAACCCTCAGCATTTAGTAGTCGGACCCTTTTTAAGTGTTTCCATCTAAACTCGTGCTCCTTGAGCTCCCTCAATGCCTTGCCAGCCCCAGTAAGAGACAAGCACGATGGCTCCTGAATCCTCTGCCATTAGCAACCACTTTAAATTTATTTTCTACTAGGAAATCTGGGGAAGGGAAAGAAGGCTGGCTAAGAATGAGACTTGCTGAGCATTAATGTTTGCAGATTGGATGCTATTTCTGTCAGAGAATTAGCATATACTCCGCCTTGTCCAAACAGCTTTCCCTTTCCCCACCCTCTGGCCTCTTCCAGAACTCCCAGCATTGGCTGGAATGTAGGACAGAATTTCCCACAACACACAGACAGCGCCCATCTGTCTCTAATTTCACGAAATGACAAACTGGAATGGCCCTGAGAGCCAAAACAATCTCTATTTCATTCTTCTCTCTGATACACCAGTTAGGTCAGTGGATTTGCTTTTCCTTCAGTATAAATCAAGCATTTAAGGCAGATTTGAGAAAGGAGAGAGCAGACACCGCCCCGCGCAGTCTCTCATTGTAATGCTGAGGATGAGAATTTACAAGAGGCTGGACCACTGGGGCCAAAGTGCAATCAGTCCAGGGGGGAGTTTAGCATGTTTTTGACATTGTGGAAACTACTGCCTTTCCCCTGCAAAATATGAACAGAAAAACCCCATCTGAAACCTAGAGCGTCCCTCTGAACCAGAGGAGGCGTGTTAAATGCGTCAACTCACCCCTGAGTCTTAGTGGAGGAGCAGCCAAGGAGTTTGTGTCTCAGGACACAGGATTTCGGATGGAAGCTGGCATCCATCTCTGAAACAAAACGATTTCTGGATTCTCTTGTTTCGAGTTCCCTAGGATAATAGTGGTGTGGGTTTTTGGTACACTGATGATAACTTCAAAACACGAAGGAGGACCATTCGGCATTTTCAAATGCTGCATATCCGCCTGGATTATTCCTTTGAGGGCATGACTTCTGATGGAAGAGGTGGAGTAAAACTCAAGAGGTGGGTACAAAGGAGTCACTCCCCTGAGGAGAGGTAGGATGCCCCAAAAGAGCGCAGCCCAGGGGTATTTACTTTGCAATCGAAACGCTGAGCTTTAATCCTGGGCTTTACTTGAAGCCGGCAGAGACTTAGCTCCGCCCACCTGCAAAAATGGGGGGGGTGGGGGACGTGCGGAGCATTTCTTAAAGAAAGTGGCATCACAGATGCTTGAGGAACACAATCAAGATACAGTTAAGATGCTTGAGGAATACAATTATCCCTTGATAAAGAAGGAGCCAATTAAAAGTTAAGGACAGTTTCACTTGACTTTGGCCAACTCTTTAAATTCAGACTTTCCTGGTTGCACCCCCGAGATGGGGACTCCAGCACAGGTGGCTTATTCGCAGGTGACCCCAGGAAGCAGGAGAGGGCTTGAGGAGAAATCTGTTTCTCGCATTTCTGGAGGCTGAAAAGTCTAAACCCAAGGCACCAGGAGATTTGGTGTCTGATGAAAACCCACTTCCCAGCTCGTAGACAGGTGTCTTCTGGCTGTGTCCTCCTGTGGTGGGGAGGGGCCTTTCATAAGGACACCAATCCCATTTGTGGGCGCTCTGCCCTCACGGCCTAATCACCACCCAAAGAGCGCATTTCCAAATACCCCCAGATTGATTAGGTTTCAACATAGGAGTTTGGTGGGTGCGGGGCACAAACATTTCATCTGTAGCACAATCTATTTGTCTCAACCTCTTCTTCATCTTGGCTTTCATCGAAACATGTATACAGGAGTTCCCGTTGCGGCTCAGCAGAAACGCATCTGAGTAGTATCCATAAGAACGCAGGTTCAATCCCTGGCCTCGCTCAGTGGGTTAAGGATCCGGCGTTGCTATGAGCCGTGGTGTAGATCACAGACGCGGCTCGGATCCCACGTTGCTGTGGCTGTGGCGCAGACCAGTGGCTACAGCTCCAATTTAACCCTTAGCGGGTGTGGCCCTAAAAAAGACAGAAAGACCAAAAAAACTGTATACAATTTGCAATGACTTCATTTGTTTCCTATTTACTAGTGGCATTGGGGGGATGAGCCTGATACCGGCACATAATCTCCTGAAGCCAGGGACCTCCCCTAGCTTGCTCATTGTGTTATCTTCAGCCCCTAAGGTATCACCTGGCACTTGGTGAGAGGGCAGCGTCTGTCCCTTGCTGCTGACTTCATTGCTACTGTTAGAAGAATTTCCAGAGTTCCCTTCATGGCTCAGTGGTTAAAGAATCCGACTAGGAATCATGAGGTTGCGGGTTCGATCCCTGGCCTTGCTCAGTGGGTTAAAGATCCGGCGTTGCCGTGAGCTGTGGTGTAAGTTGCAGACGCGGCTCGGATCCCACGTTGCTGTGGCTGTGGCGAAGGCCGGCAGCTACAGCTCCTGTTAGACCCCTGGCCTGGGAACCTCCATAGGCCACAGCTGTGGCCCTAGATAAGGCAAAAAGACAAAAAAAAAAAAAAGAATTTCCTCAGCACATGTAAGACCAGACTGATTCAAATTATAGGCTTAGGTATGAGCTTATTTTTCCACATATTTGGCATATCTTGTAATAGAAAGCGTTTTTTTTCTGCCTGCAGAACCATGTCAGCAATCAGTAATGTATACTAAAAGATGCCACGCAGGTCTGAGTTAGCCCTGTGAATAAATCCCTCTTAATAAAAGAAAATGAGATTTTATGATTAAGGGGTTTAGAAATAATCAAGAGAGTGTTAAAAATAAAACTAGCGGAGGCAGAGCAGACCAAAGAATAGCTACTGGCAAGACTTCCAAAATGATGTCCCAGATTATGGTTCCACCAGGAAAAAATAAAATAATTGCTTGCCAAGCCATCTGAAAAGGATGCATTCTGGGAAAATTTAGAAACTAAATATTGATAGGCCTGCAGAATCTAGTTTCTCTGAATGATCTAGAACTTTTCCAGAGCCCGTTTTTTTCTGCCCACCCTGAGTGTTCCCGCAGCTGATTTTTGCATCATCCTAGTGACGTGACAGTATCAGTGGTTTGGTCTTCATCACCCATATTCGGCCTGCTAAGATTTAAAAAAAAAAGAAACGTTGCCCTAAGGAAACAGAAAATGAACTCTTCTGGCTTGCAAATACTCAGCAAGGTCCCTGCCTTGGCAGTTTAAACCTTAGCCTATCTGTCTGGGCTTTTTTTGTTGTTCCCCATGTTTGTCTCGTCACAGCAGTCAAATCATGTCCCAACTTGAACATGAAGCTAGATCTCAAAAGTAATGAGTTAGAAACGAAATGTTCCTTTCTACATAGAACGCTGGCAGCCTTGCCTTCATCTCCAGAAGGCTTAAAAAGAAACATCACTTTCCAAGTCAGAGAACAAACTTTCCTACTCGTCCTTGGACTCAGCCCACTGCCGCCCAGCCTCCTCGGCCGAGTCCAGGCCCTGCCACCACCGGAAGTCCATTCTTGCTCTAGCCCACGATGAGCATCGCCAGCTCTCTTAGTGGAGCCCAGGTGGCTGTTTTCCTCGTCTCTGAGTGCACAAAGTAAAGAGGAACCCGGTGGGACGTAGTGGGAGAAGCAGGAGAAAAGACACAGTAAATCACGCCAAGGACTACATTTGGCATAGTTCACAGCCAATCTCATTTAACCCTCACTACAGCCCTCAAGTAAGAATTATGCTTCACCTTTTCCCAGATGAGAAAAATGAGGTTCACGGGAGCCTGAGAAACCCGCCCACTGCTCGGAGCCAGGAAAACAAAAAGTCAGGATTCGATCCCAGGTTTCTGACTACACAATCCGTGCTCTTTCATCTGCATCATGGAATCAGTTTCATCTCCTCTTCTACATCACCTCCAAGCCCAGGTCAGAGAAGGAATGAGACCAGAGGGGTGAAGGACAGCAAACCATGGCACGTTTCAAGAACAGACATATCAGTTCTATTAGGTGTAAAGCAGAGCGTTCAGAGCTTTGGAGAAGGAAAAGGGGAGGGGGCGACGTGGCAGGGGAAAGAGCCATTTATACCCCGCCTTGCTCGCGATAGACGTGCTCCTGGCAAAGTCAGTGCAACATGAAGGTGTGATATCTGGAACAAAGGAGGTAGTTAAGCCTCTGCAAACTCTTTTTTTTTTCCTGGATGCACCCACAGCATATAGAAGTTCCTGGGCCACGGACTGAATCCGAGCCACAACTGTGACCTATTCTGCAGCTGTGGCAACACCAGATCCTTTAACCCACTGCACTGAGCCCGGGACTGACCTCGGGCCCCTGCGGCAACCGAAGCCCCTGAAGTCAGATTCTTAACCCACTGCACCACAGCAGAAACTCCTGCAGACTGTCTATTGATCAAACCACCTCTGCAGGGTTTGTGTCAGTCACTGGGGGATGTGTGCTGTGGAATCCACCAGAAGAGCTTGAGGTTATTCAGTCAGGAAAAGAGAACCCTTTAAGAAATCATGCTTAAGTCTTCAGATACTTAAAAGGCTCTCTTTTTTGTTTGTTTGACCACGCCCGTGGCATGCAGAAGTTCCCCGGACTGGGGATCAATCGTACCTGAGCCACAGCAGGGACACCACCAAATCCTTAACTGCTGGGCCACCGGGGAGCTCCAAGGGCTATCTTTTATGAACAAGATACTTGGAAATTTTCTGCACAACTCTAGAAAACAAAGCCAAACCAACCACATAAAATGGCAGAAAAGATTTTTCTATTGGGTCAATATGACATCTTTTTTTTTTTTTGCCTTTTTGTCATCTTGATGTGGGTTACCAAATGACCCAGGTGAGTAGTAAATCCCAAACATACCTTGGGACCTGAGGCTTATGTAAGTAATCCAATAAGGAAATCATCTAGCTGTTATTATTATTATTTTACATGACAATTAAGATTTATTAAGACAACAAATGACATAGTCCTGAAGATTTTCTTAAATCTGAATATTGATTTCACCTTATTACTGATTTAACTCTATCCCTAATCTTTCTTATACACTCATCAGAATAGCCTTAGCAGGTATTTTTAAATCTTTGTGTGTGTGTGTGCCTTGATAAACAGTATTTTTTTATTTTTTTTAGAGCATTGTTGATTTACAATGTTGGGCCAATTTCTGCTGACAGCGAAGTGACCCAGCTATATATATATATTCCTCTTCTATTATTTTCCATCATGGTCCATCCCAAGAGACCGGACATAGTTCCCTGTGCTGCAGAGTAAGATCTCATGCCTCTCCATCCTAAATATAATAGTTTTGGGTTTTTTTTTAATTAAAAGGTATCTCTCCTCTCTTTCTCTGCCACCACCGTAGTCTAGAAAGTAGCTGCTGCTCCCTGCGCCCTCCGTCCCCCTTAGCAGACACCCTTTCCCACAGGCTGCAGCCTCCAGGCGTCTTTTCCAGCACCACAGGACATACAGGGCCTGGGGCAATTTGTATGGCGTTGTAGGATGAAAAGCCCAGAAGGTATTCTACAGCCCCAGACAGGGGTGTGCTCACCAGATTCACAAGCCTGAGTCGCTTTGCCAAACCCTGAAATAACTTCTATGTTAACAAAATAGAAAAAAGGAGTTCTCATTGTGACTCAGCAATAACGAACCCAACTAGTATCCGTGAAGACAAGGGTTCGATCACTGACCTCACTCAGTGGGTTAAGAACCCAGCGTTACTGTGAGCTGTGGTGTAGGTCACAGACGCAGCTCGGAGATGGTGTTGCTGTGGCCGTGGCCAGCAGCTCCAGCTTCAATTCGACCCCCAGGCTGGGAACTTCCATATGCCATAGGAGTGGCCCTAAATTAAGACAAAAGGAGAGAGAGAGACAGAGAGACAGAGAGAGAGAGAAAGAAGAAGGAAGGAAGGAAGGAAGGAAGGAAGGAAGAGAGAGAGAGAGAGAAAGGAAGGGAAGGAAGGAAGGGAGAAAGAAAGAAGAAAAGAGTACAAAAGAATCTGGGGTGAGGCAACCTGGCTTTGAGACCCATCACTTACCAGTCTCAAGCATGTCACTTAACCTCTGGAAGTCTCGGTTTCACCTTCTGTAAAATGAGATTGATATAATTCCTATATCACAGGAAATTACATGTGATCATATGTGTAAGGATCATTTCTTAAGATGTTAAACAAACCCTCCCATCCCCACGACTGCTGCAGTGAGACTGCTGTTCCCTAGTCACCATCTCTTTGAACCTAAGCTGGACCTGGCGACCGCTTTGTCAGGCAGAATGAGACAGAGTGATGCGTGGTCTCCAAGCTTAGCCTACAAGAGGCCTTGCAGGGTCAATATCTGCACTTCTGGAAACTTTCTAGGAAGCCAGCCACCACATCATAAAGAAGCTCCGGCTAGACTGCAAAACAAGAAGAAGCTACTTAGGGAAAGACCCTGGACAGTGGGAGACCTTCTTGAATGTTCCAAGCCCAGTCAAGCTCCCAGCTCCACGGAGCAGAAGAACAGCCCAGCTGAGCCCAGTCGACCCACAAAATCGGGAGAAATAATAAAGCATTATTGCTTTAATCCACTAAGTTTCCTTGTAGTTTATAACAGAGAACTGGTAACTGAGACGACGTGCTGACAGAGTGCAGTTCTTGCTGCCTGCTCCTCAAGAGGAACGTAATGTGCAGTTGAGGCAGAAGAGTTCTGCATTTGCGGGACTGCCTTGTGCTTTGCGGGACTTTCAGCATCACTGGCCTTTACCGCTGAATCTCAGGAGTGCTCGCCAGCCACTGAGAGAATCACAGACATCAACCCCCAGGACAAACACCGCCTGCTATGAACCAAATCCAAGAGGAGCCCTTACTTCTGGGCAGTGACGACCTCAAAGTTTAGCCTCAATAATGACACCGCGGGAACTGTATTCTCGTGTTCTGATCCTCTTATGAGTTGAAACGTCTCACGCTGCCTTCAAAGAAAGGGACTGCCTGAGGCCGTGTCAACAGTGAGCTTACAATGCCGATAAACTCATAGGATACGATTTGATGTACATAAAGCAACCAGATGTGATAAATATACATACTTGGGCCTTGAGGAGGCTCCAAAGAAAACTGTCCTCTAGCACCACGTGCAGTTAGAGTAGAAATCGTCAGCGTTCTTTTGGCAATTTGCCCCATTTAGGTAGCACTTTGGGGACCTGGAGAAAAGAGGTAAACGAACATTCTTCTCGGCCACGTTTCCATCCTCGTCTTCTCGTCCTGATGGGTCTCTGTGATGGAAACTCCCAGTCTGACACTATCGACAACACAAGGCATCTTGTGTCCAAGATAAATATGACTTTCCAGGAGGCAGAAGAGTTGAGAAGTTACCTAAAAAAGAGAGCTGCCACTAGCCATGACTATATGTTCTCTGTAAACGCCAAGGTGGACCAAAACTTTATCTGTCAATTTCACCACAGCTGACGTCCAGAGCTTGTATTTTCTTTCCCAGAGAGCTTCAGATTTCCAAGGCCAGCTCTAAGGGCCAGGTTTCATCCAGTCCGAAGCCTCAACAGTCCTGTCTTACTACGATGTAAAACATTCCCTCTGCCCCACCCTTTTACCCACACCGATCCCCCCTTCATATTTCCATTATTTTATTTTATTTTATTTTTTTTTGCCTTTTTGTCATTTTATGGCCGCACCCGCGGCATGTGGAGGTTCCCAGGCTAGGGGTCTAATCGGAGCTGTGGCCCCCGGCCTGCGCCGCAGCCACAGCAACGCGGGATCCGAGCCACGTCTGCAACCTACACCACAGCTCATGGCTACACCGGATCCTTAACCCACTGAGCAAGGGCAGGGATCGAACCCGCAACCTCATGGTTCCTAGTCGGATTCATTAACCACTGCGCCACGACGGGAACTCCCATATTTCTGTTAGTTTATAACCTCACGTTCCTGCTGAAGTACTCGTTGAAATGGGATTGGGAATTTATTGGAGCATATCCCTGGCAATCCAGCTCTGAACAAAAGGTGCTGCTGTGCTGGACTGGCTGCTATACACCATCCAAAGAAGACACTGGCTACCAAGTTAGAAAGTGGAAATAAGCTTCCTGCAGTAACAAAACTCTCCTTGAAATCCTCAGAGTTGACTTGCTCAAAATTGTACAAATTCCCCCAATGATCTTAGGGAAGCAGAAGAAAGAAGTAATTAAATTCTGAGAAAAAAAATATATAAGCTATTCTCTAAGACTCTGATGATTATCTGTGTTTCTTGTACAGCTATCTGAACATGATACTACATGAACAGGCTGTGCAAGTGGAAGAAGCAAAATGCAGTTCTCAGCTTTGAAAACTAACTGCTAAATTAAGGAAAATCAGAGAGAGAGAGAGAAGAAAACCTAGCTACCTGATCTGCTAAAATTTAAATTTAAAGAACATTCCTTAGAAAAACGCATATGTCAGAATTCAAGGAGGTAACAGCATGCTCCTTTTTATCTTGGTCTATTTTAGAAAAATCTGCTCCTTGGTAAGTGAATAATATGTTTATACTTCAAGTATGTTTTCAGTAGTTAACATTTCCAGTCCATGTAACATTTGTTAGATGAGAACTTGATATTCTAAAAAGAAGAAAAGCACGTTTTTCAATTTACAAAAAAATTCACGACCAGGTTTCATTATGTCCTAAGACCCTCTGGGAATTCTAATGTGATTACACTTTTTAAAAGTTAATGCAGGTGCCAAGTTAGCTATCTGGGGCTGTTAATTCCTGCTACCACTTCAGGGCTTCTCTGCCCAGCCCACCCTTCCGAGGGGGGCCAACACTGGCTGGTTATCAGGTGAAAGCCTGTGATATAGCAGGAGCTGTCACCTGATCCCTGAGACTTTGGTTTAAAAGACACACATGGTCTTAATACAAACAGGGGTTTGGAAATCTGAGTTGGCTGGTCAACCTGAGCATGTTACTGACAAGGGGGTATTGGGGTCATTTTCTGGTGGGACTAGCATGTCACTGAAGCAGGACTTTTGATATACTAAAAAAAAATTTACAGAAAAACAGAAATTTAAATGTTCATCATATTTGTAGGGTTTCTAAGTCTTCGTTTTATAGAATCGTTTGTTTGCTTCAGCTGTCTCCGTCCTCACTCTGCTCTTAGAGGAAGTGAGTCCGGAATGGAGTCAAAACACTTGTACTTTTGTGTCCTGGTGTCTATTCTCTTAAGTGTGAAATATTCCCTTCCTTTGTTAAGATTCCTGAGGAGTTATTTCTTTTTTCTTTTATAGTAAAAACCCCACCTTCATGTCTAAAAACAAAACAAAACAAAACAATAATGCAGATGCAGACTTTCAGAATTTAATCTTTTGCGTAGAGACAGTCCTCTCTAGCAAGGGCTGTAAGCAATTCCTGAAACGTTAGTCTCTCAAAAGCCTGTCCTCCCCCCTCCTAGGTCCTCTGCTTTTAATCTTCAGTGAGCTCCCCCACGAGTCTCCTACATCAAATCCAGAACTCTTTTTCCCAGAACCAACCAAAGAAATACCAAAGCACAGATGTTTACTTAATTAGGTAATGCCGTGCCACCAGCCAATCCAGGAAACTGAACATGTCAAACTTCAGAAAAACTCGACCTGAAACATCTGATGGCCCATGATATTTACCTGTTGGCCCATGATATTTACCTGTTGGGACTTCAGGTAAAGTATATGTGGTGACTTTTTTTTCTTTTTTCTTGCATTTTAGGGTTGCATCTGCAGCATATGGAGGTTCCCCGGTGACGGTTAGAATCATAGAATCAGAGCTGCAGCCGCCCGCCTACACCACAGCTCATGGCAATGCCAGATCCCTAACCCACTGAGCGAGGCCAGGGATTGAACCCTGCAACCTAACGGTTACTAGCTGGATTCGTTTCCGCTATGCCACAATGGGAACTCCGATCTTTCCTTTTTTTAAAAAGATTGTCCACTGTGGAATGTAGAGAGCATCAGGGCAGTTATGCTGCCTAGACAGACACAAAATAGATCTATTAACCAACCAGAAGAAGGGGAAAAGGTCAACTTACATTATTCAATGACATCTGCCCATGTTTCCATGGCTATTAACTTTGGAGCAGGACAGAAGTCCAAGTCTATTCCAATCCGAAGCCAAGTTCTCACGACACTACCACACTGTCACTGATTTTCTGCTATGACTTTCATCTGAATCATGAACGAGGTAAGTAAATGTGGTTTATGGCTGAGTCCTGGTGGGACTGCTGTGCTGTTTTATTTTGAGAGAGGTGCTGATGTTCTTAGCTTCCACGAAGCTCATTTCTGTTTTGCTTGATCACGAAATATGCTATATTTCATTTAAAATACAAAGAAAGACCATCAGAGGAGCTGAAAGAAGTTTAAGCAAAGAGGAAGAAGGAAGTGAACGATAAAGTGAAGAGATAAACCATGAAGGCAGGGAGAGGAAGAAGAGATGAAACAGAGCAAGCTAGAACATGCCCGTGCGGGAAGAGGCAGGGACTTCCTCCCAGTGGTGGCAGTCCAGGTAACTGAGGACCACTTTCTTGCTGGAGGAGACTAAAATATCAGGGCAAAATATTTAAAATCATGATCCTTAAAGAATCAAAAAGCTAAAAAGACATGTGGAATTACCAAGCCAAGATCTACAAGAAAATTGAAATCCAAAGATATGTGTCTGTTATTTTCCCAAAAGTATGTTGGCCAATCTAGAAGGGGCAGCTGAGAGGCTTAGCAGTGTTTTGGGGCGTCCTTATAGGGCCAGGGGGACAAAACTTGCAGCACTTCTGATAGGGAAACTTATAAAGCTTCACTGAGAGGCTGTAGGGGAAACTTAGATAAGTGGAAAGATATACCATGTTCACGGGTTGGAAGACTCAATATTGCATAAATGCCCCAAGATGCAAATACACCTGTGTAACAGAATAGCGACTAAACGTGGGCTCAGTCATGGATGGCATTTGGTACGTTATAGATGTGGCACTCATAAGAGTGGGGAAAGGATGGTTGACACAATTCCATATCCATATGAGGAAAATGAAACAACTTTCAACCTCATATTCTATCATTACCTGCACACTACACACACATTAGAAAAAATTCTTGTGGAGTTCCCATCGTGGCCCAGCGGAAACAAATCTGACTAGGAACCATGAGTTTGCGGGTTCGATCCCTGGTCTTGCTCAGTGGGTTAAGGATCCAGCGTTGCCGTAAGCTGTGGTGTAGGTTGCAGGTGCGGCTCGGATCTGGTGCTGCTGTGGCTGTGGTGTAGGCCAGCAGCTGTAGCTCCGATTCGACACCTAGCCTGGGAACCTCCATATGCTGCGAATGTGGCCCTAAAAAAGCAAAAAAAAAAAAAAAGAAAGAAAGAAAAAAGAAGAAAAGAAAGAAAAGAAAAAAGTATTGCACTTATACACATGAAATAAGATTGTTCATAGAATCAGTCTGTGTAAGAGGAAAATTTCTTAAAATCAAAACAACTCAAGTCCACAAAGAGTAGAATGAATAAATAAAACATAGAATGTTTAGCCAATGGAATACTACAGTCCCATGAAAATGAATGTCACAATATAGATTAATCACAATTAATTAATCACAATTAATTATGAAAAAACTAAAATATGATTCTAGCTCTACAAAATAAAACCATGCAAAACTAAAAGTATATTGTTCAGAGATATAAATATGTATCATAAAGCTATGAAGAAAGGTAAAGAACTGATAAATTCCATATTCAGAAGAATGGATACCACTGGGGAAGAAGGATGGGATGACAGAAAGTACTTAACGACAGGAATGTGTTCTTTTTCTTAAATCAGGGGGTAGATATACTAGATATTCCTTGTATTCTGATTATTCTTTCCTATGTGCTCACAAGTTGATACAAATGTAACAAATACATACATTGGCCCAATACCAAAGGGGCTAGGTTTGAACTCAATATTCAGATGAGGTCAAAACCAGAGCTGGGGTCACCATAGCAGAGTAAAATTCTTGAGGGAGTTCCCTTCCTGGATCAACGGTTAATGAACCTGACTAGTATCCGTGAGGATGCAGATTCAATCCCTGGCCTCACTCAGTGGGTTAAGGATCCGGCGTTGTCATGAGCTGTAGGTCGCAGACATGGCTCAGATCCTGAGTTGCTGTGGCTGTGGCGTCGGCTGCCAGCTGTACCTCTGATTTGACCCCTAGTCTGGGAACTTCCATATGCCGCAGATGTGGCTCTAAAAAGAAAAAAGAAAAAAAAAATTCTTGAGACAAGGATATATCTGAAAATGTTTTTGCAAAGTAAATTGAATCATCACTTCAATCCTCTTGCTTAAAATATTACTTCTTAAATGTTTCAAGTTGGTATTATAGTGCAGAAATAATCATTTCTTCGCTCTGTTGACTGCCAGATTGCGCCTCTTTGTGGTCAATGTACCACACACTGACAAGAGCAAATAGATGAGCAAAAGGGGAAGATATCCTCTGTCAACTCGAGTCAGAATAGGCTGTGGTGGCACTAACGCTGCCCTTCCACGCCAGTAGCAACGGGACTGAAATCATCTTGTCCGCTCTGCAGCTTCTGGACTTGAAGCTTAGGTTAATAGCAATAACGCGGTTTCTTGAAGCAGCTTCACAAACAGAATCTCTGTGCATTACTCAAAGAAGTTGCTATTTGAACATTTTAGCCACACAGTAATTTTTTTTTGCTCTCACCTAGATTTTTTATTTCTAGGATCATGCATGAACTTACTACTTTAATTTGCCCTTACACCTTAGATCTAAAAATGTGGCCATAGCACACTGTCACGGGCTTTCAAGATAACAAAATCATCTCTGAGTTTCTCTTTGCAACCTTAGCTTTCACTGGACGCACAGCGATTTCAGCATCTTCCCAGGAGCAGCATACGAAATGAATCCTTATAGCAGGAAGAGCTGTACTCTCAAGCCCATCTGTTAGGTTACTTCCTCAGCATCATGCAGCTCATCAGCAAAAGAACTGTCTGATCTTCAAGAAACTAACTGATTCTAAGTCCTGCTAATCAGTATTGTTATGTGTTCAGGCAGACTTTTAAACATGCAGTAGCTATGCTGCATTCTATTTGAATATTTCGAATATGACAAGGCAATTCCCAGACTTCTTGTATGTCAATGTGTCTGTCTGCTAAGGAAGGATAATAAGTAATCTTACGATGGTACCTTGTACCGTAATTCCTTTCTGAACACACAAGTGAAGGATGTGAACATAACATCTTATCTTCTACATCTAACTCATTCATACCCATCATGATGTTTCTTGCCTTGTCAATGACAGCACATGGTGTCGCACTGAATGCCCTTTTGAAGAACATGTCTTCAATCAGATTTGCTATGCTGTTGACTGCTTGAGATCCAGGCATCTCTTAAAAAACTAGTAATCCAGAAGCGGTCCGTTCAAGGATTCCAGAAACGACACTGGAGTGGGCATTTGGTGGTTTGGTCTTCTAAAACTGAAGACCAAAGCCACAGCTTAAATGGTATAGTTTGAGCTGAATAGTGAGATCAAAGCTAAACATTAGAACTTTAATACTTTTTAATACAATGATTTTTTAAAAATGAAGAGACTACGTTTCAAACTAGAGGGATTCATGTATTCATTCAACAGTTCTTTATGGAGGATCGCTGCATGCCAGACGTTATGTCAGGCACTGGGGGTAAAGGAAAGAGGCAGGCGGTTCAAAGCCCCTCTCCTCGTGGAGCTTACATTTTGGTTTATAGCCAGTGAGGAGGAACAAACAGTAACAATAAATATACACACAGGTGTCAAGTGCTGAGAAATGTCACATGGAAAATCATGTAAGGAAAACGAGTCAGGAGTGGGTAGAGAAGAAGAACACTTTTAAAGAAAGCTAGGAAAATCGTCATGGATCAGGTACCATTTGAATGGAGAACATAATAAAAACATATTTTTAAGCTTTCAAAGCCTTCATTTTTTAGATGAATGGGTAAAGCTCTGTCAGGCTCTTGAAGACAGAGAATAAAGCTGCATAAAATTATTATCAGACAAAAGTAGAATTCAGGATCTATAGTTGTTTGTAATAGCAAAAATGAAAGCAAAAAAAGGTCTGCTAACTTAAACACTTATTAAAAGGAGAATTGTTAAGTAAATTTTGGTAAATTCATAAAATTAAACAATGGGTAACCCTTAAGAGATGACACAGCCATCCATATCATATTATTGAATTTCAAAAGTAGATCACATAATGTGATATAAAAAATAATTATCTATATATGGATTTTTTTAAGCCTGGAAGATCACACAACGAACTTAATAATGGGACAGCAGAAGAATAAAATTCTTGGGAGCAACAGGAATATCTCGCCTTCCACTTACTCGAGTCTATTATTTTAAAAGTTTACAACACATAAAATTGCTGCTGCCTAAGTGTTTTTAAATAACTCAAGGGAAATCAAATGATTTTATATTGATAAAGACTGCAACTCAAATTAAGGATATTATTTCCATAAACCTTCTTTATTTTTCGCTTTCTTTCTTTTTTGGTTGCCCTCGAGGCATACGGAAGTTCCCAGGCCAGGGACTGAACCCAAGTCACAGCAGTGACAATGCCAAGTCCTTAACTGCTGGGCCACCAGGGAACTCCTCCATGAAAATCTTTACATAAAGCAAAAATATTTAATAAGGTAAGAATAAAGTGACATAAGTTTAAGAGTAGAAGGATTTCCACTTACATTCTAATATTCAATCTAATCTAGAAAAATGACCAAGATGATATAAACACTGTCATTAGTACATCTGATTTAAGTGCTGGTAACTAACCCTCAACTCTATAGACAATGTAACTAATTTTCCAACAATCACGAAAAAACTATAAAAATTGGTCACATATTCTACTACAAAGAAAGTTCTTTGTAAACTTCAAAGATCAGAAATTGTCTGAGTCAACTTCTCTGTTCACAGTGCAAAAAATCGGTGAGGTTTTGAAACTGAAAGAAATAAAATTTAACCGCTTAGAAATGAAAGGCCATTCTCCTAGGTAATTCTCAGGTCAGAGAGGAAAACTAACTCTTACATAATGTGTAATACTAAGTAATAACAATAACACTACACTCTAAAATGTTTGAAAGCAACCACAGCTGTTATCTGACGAAAATTTATATACCTGAAGGTTTGTACAGAGGAAAGTGGCCATTATAAATTAACCATTAAGCCCAGAAGCAAAGAACAAAATCAATGTAAACAATCAATGTAAAAAGGAAGAAATTCATAAAAGTAGAAACCAACGAATTAGTAAAATAGTGGAATTGATCCAGAGCTACATCTTTGAAAATAAAAATAATGTAGAAAATAAAATGATATTTTCCAGTACTACATGCAAAGATGTTTCCAGGACTCCAGGTTTTAAACTCCTAAAAAATGACAAAGAGTTCATGGAAGAGTTCTGAAAATGCTATATTACTTCTAAACACTGGGTTCCAAGCAGAAAATAATCCTGGCCCCCGCGTCAATACTATTATTCACCTGACCCAGTCACAGGGTAGATGAAATTATTTTAACTGCCACATTAAAAAACACTTAATGGTATCCAAAGAGCTTTGAGTTGAGCCTCCACATGGCCTCATATCTGCTATTGACTTGGAAATGGACAGAAATACTAAGCTGTTCAACTTCATCTGTGCATGGAGAGTTCCAGCGGTTGCTTGTAACCATGGCAGGTGCTGAAGGACACCTCAGTCAGATTGCATTTGTGTCCAAATATTGTCCTTTGCGGAAACTCAGTCCAGCCCAGCTGCAAGCATCAATTTCATACCTAATTCTGGTTTTTCCCTTTCGCCGAAGCACACTGCACTTGTGCCTCCAGGAACCCAGAGCAGGGAGGGGACACGGTCTTTTCTTTAGACACCTCCTGTGCCGCTCCAAAACTTCTAGCTTTTCCAGTGCTGATGAAAGAAAGAGGACTGAGCGGGAACAGATGGTCTCGTCCCCTTAGTGGGACAGGTCACTCTTCTTTCCTGTTAGTTGTCACAACCCCTGTGACCCACCACGCCTTCGGAAAGCAAATATCCAAATGTGGACCAAGCCCTCCCTGCCCAGCCTGGGTCCCCACTAGGGGACAGCAAGTTCTGCCTTAAAATCTCTCACTCATGCCTCTCCTTGGTGCCATCACTAGCCAGCCACCCCACCGCCTCTGTTGCCAGATTCCAGAAGGTCCAGCTGGCAACCGCTTTGGAGAGTAAAGCCCAGCAAATGACCCAAGCATCCTCTGCAAGGCCCAGACGGCCCCTGGGCACCTCATTAGTTGGCCATGCCGACTGCCATGAGCGCAGCCCATCCCGGCGCCACCTGGCCCTGCCACCTCCTTCCAGTTCTCTTATCTTCCGCTAAGGTAGGGACCCGGGGCGGATGGCCAGTTCCGCTGTCCAAGCAGACGGCCTAAGAGGGAATGCGGAGCTGGCCTCTTCCATTCACAGACACCTTCTCCTTTAAGAATGAATCTGAGCTCCCGCTGTGGCACAATGGGATTGGCAGCGTCTCTGGAGCAGCAGGACGCAGGTTCAATCCCTGGCCCCACACAGTGGGTTAAGGATCGGGCCACAGCTGCCTTGTAGGGCCCAACTGTGACTCTGACCCGGGAACTCCATATGCCATGGGGTGGCCAAAAATAAAATAAAATAAAAAATAAATTTAGGAGTTCCCCTTGTGGCTCAGCAGTGATGACGAACCTCACTAGCATCCATGAGAATGCGGGTCCAATCCCTGGCCTCACTCAGTGGGTTAAGGATCCCACATTGCAAAGGGTTTTCGGGGTGGAAATGTTCCATAAGCTTTATGGTTTCTTTGTCCTTCTCTTCCTGTAAACTGAGTCACAGGGGAGTAAAATCATGACTGTTTAGTTGCAGGGAAGAAAACCAGACTGTGCCAGGTGGTCTGACCACACTAAACCCCACTCTCCAGTCCCCTAAGGGCCCTCGCATTTCCCAGATGTTTGCACACCAGCAAAGTCCTTCCAGGCCTTGTCCCATCGCTGCGGTCTTTCAACCTGCAAACTGCCCCGTAGGGAAAATCAACTCCTGGGATGCTGGGTAGGGCCGGGGAGAATCCAGACCATTCAAAAGAAACTCTCGCAGCAGGATGTTGGCTGCCTCTTACAAAAAAGGACAAACCGACCCCCAAGCAGGGTTAAACCGAAGTGCCAGAGAGCCGCTGCTGCTGGGACCGAAGGGCAGCGGGCCCTCCTCCAGCAGGATTTTGCCCGAAGAACTGGAAAAGCCTTGCTTGTGCCTGAGTCAGCTGCCTTGCAAAGCCCCACCGTTACTGAATTCCTTCCAGGACTTCGTCTCTAGGCTCACGCGAGAAAATCATGTGTGATTACTGAGTGAAGGCTGCTATCAGACTGGGTGCCATGTACGGAAAGGAATAAAGCTTTCGATCACTGTTATCTCTTCTGAGGACAGATGGCAAACGGGCGATTAAAGTATCTGGTAAGCCAGGGAGTACACCTTTGCCTTTCCCTAAGCTACCTCTGAAGACAAGGAGATAGGAGAGAGACTGGAGAAATGTTGAAGCGAGTCTATAGGAGCTGATAGTCTTTGTACAATATATAGAGTTAATGTTTACCCGCTCCAGCAGATGCCTCGGGCTGCGGTGTAGAACCGAGTAACACTGCAGCACTTGCAGCTTTGCTTCCCAAAGGCTTAAGTGCTTGAAGGGTGGCCCACCCAAAAGATACGATCACATCCTAATACCCACACCCCGTGAAGGTGACATTGTTTGGAAAGGGGGTATTTGCAAGTATAACTAATTTATGGGTCTTCAGACGAGATCCTTTTGGATTTTCAAGGAGGCTCCTGAATCTAATGACAAGCGCCCATATAAGAGACAGAAGAGGAGATGACAAACACGCGAGACAAGAAGCAGGAGACCAGGGGAAGATGGAGGCAGAGATAGCCGTGACAGGGCGATAAGCCTGGTGCCATCGCAAAGAGAAAAAAATTGTTTCGTTTCTTTTCTTTTCAGCTGCACCTGCAGTTTCCAGGCCAGATGGAAGTCCCCAGGCCAGGGATGGAATCCGAGCCACGGCCGTGACCTAGTCCACAGCTGTAGCTACACCGGATCCTTTAACCCACTGCACTAGGCTGGGGATCAAACTTATGCCTCCACAGCGACCCCAGTCGCTGCTGTCAACCTCTTAACCCACTGTGCCACAGCAGGAACTCTTTGTATACTTTTTGATGAAGGCCATTCTGACAGGTGTGTGGTGATACTTCGCTGTAGTTTTAATTTGCATTTCTCTAATAATTAGCAATGTTGAGTATTTGTCATAGGAGGAAGATGGAATATATTTTGTTTAACAAGTCAGTAGCTTGATCTAGCAAAATTGGGGTGATGAATCTATGAGCCAAGGACAAACAAAGGTTGCCAGGAAACCAACAGAAGCTAAGAGAGAGGCATAGGACAGCTCCTTCCTCATAGCCCTCAGAAGGAACCTTGTTGATACTTTGATCTTGGACTTCTAGATCCTAGAAGTGAGAATAAATTTTTGTTGTTTAAGCCACCCAGTCTGTGATACTTTATTACTATATCCTAGAAAAATAATACAACTCTGTTGATCCTCTCCATTTCTTTTGCTCTTTCACTGTGATCCAGAAAAATTTCTCAAGCTGCTCTCAGAGCTCATTAATTTGTTTTGCAGCAATGTCCATTCATTGTTACTTGGTCATTTATATTTTCATTTTCAAGATCTATAATCAGTTCATTTTCATAACAGCCTGTTCTTATTTCATGGATACAAGAAAAATTGGGTGGAGTTTCCTGGTGGCCTGGCAGTCAAGGATCCAGTATTGTCACTGCTGTGGCATAGGTTCAGCCTCTGGCCTGGGAACTTTCCTATGCCATGGGTGTGGCCATTTTTAAAAAGGATAGTATGGAGTTTCCTTAAAAAACTAAAAAATAGAACTGCCATATATGATTCCTACTCCTGGGCATGTATCTGGAAAAGATGAAGACTCTAATTCTAAAAGGAATCACAACAGCATTATTTATAGTAGCAAGACATGGAAGCAACCTAAATGTCCACTGACAAATGAATAGATGAAGATGTAGTACATATGCACAGTGGAATACTACTCAGCCATTAAAAAGAATGAAATAATGCCATTTTCAGCAACATGGATGGACCCAGAGATTACCATACTAACTGAAGTAAGTCAAAGACAAATATCACATGATATCACTTACCTATGGAATCCAAAATACAAATGAACTTACAAAACAAAAATAGACTCACAGACATAGAAGAAAAAACTTATGGTTACCAAAGGGGAAGGGAAGGGAAGGGATAAATTAGGATTTGGTGATCAACAAATACACTCTACTACATATAAAATAGATAAACAACAAAGGCCTATCATATAGCACAGGGAACTATATCTCATATCTTGTAATAACCTATAATTGAAAGGAATCTGAAAGAGATTATATCTGAATCACTTTGCTATACACCTGAAATGAACAAAACGTTATAAATAAGCGATACTTTAATAAAAAATTAAAATAAAGAAATACCAGCTCTTGCTATTACCAGCCACCCCACAGCCACCAAAAGAGACAGATTTAAGATGAAACCAGCAACCACGCTGCTTTTCTCCAGGAGTTCTGCAGGAGAATTAAGGCTCACTGACGGTCACTCCCATTACTATTTTCTCAGTTCTCCCAAGGGTGATGCAAAACTAGGCAACATGCTAGATGCATAGGCGATAACCAATTTATTACATTCAGTGGATGTCGTATGTCACTAGAGCTTCATTTCTGGGAGAAGGTGGCAACACACTATGACCCACCCAGCCCAGCACCTGTTTCCTTGGAACCATAGGCTCATTTGTTTACATATTGCCTGTGGTTCCTTCCAAACTCCAGAGCTGAGCAGCTGTGGCAGAGATGCCCTGCAAAACCTAAAATACTGGGAGTTCCCATGGTGGCTCAGTGGAAACGAATCTGACCAGTATCCATGAGGACGCATGTTCAATCCCCAGCCTCACTCAGTGGGTTAAGGAGCTGGTGTTGCTGTAAGCTTTGGTGTAGGTCACAGATGCGGCTCGGATCTAGTGTTGCTGTGGCTGTGGTGTAGGCCGGCAGCTGCAGCTTCGATTCTTCCCCTAGACTGCAAACCTCCATATGCTGCAGGTGAGGCCCTAAAACGGAAAAAAAGAAAAAACCTGAAACATTGACTATCTGTCCCTTTACAGGAAAAGCTTGCCAATGCCACTTTATTTCATTTTATTTTTTCATTATAGTTAATTTACAATGTTGTGTTAATTTCTGCTGTACAGCAGAGTGATTCAGTTATGCATATATATATATACACTCTTTTTTATATTCTTTTCCATCATGTTCTGTCCCAGGAAATTGGATACAGTTCCCTGTGCTGTACGGCAGGACCTCATTGCTTATCCATTCTAAATGCAATAGTTTGCATCTACTGACTCCAAACTCCCAGTCCATCCCTCTCCCTCTGCTGTCCCCCTTGGCAACCACAAGTCTGTTCTCTATGTCTGTGAGTCTGTTTTATAGACAGGTTCATTTGTGCCGTATTTTATTTTATTTTATTATTTATTGTCTTTTTGCCTTTTCTAGGGCCACACTTGTGGCATATGGCGGTTCCCAGGCCAGGGGTCTAATCGGAGCTGTAGGCGGCCTACACCACAGCCACAGCAATGCCAGATCCGAACCACATCTGCAACCTACACCACAGCTCACGGCAACGCCGGATCCTTAACCCACTGAGCGAGGCCAGGGATCAAACCCGCAACCTCATGGTTCCTAGTCAGATTTGTTAACCAAGGCGCCACGATGGGAATTCTAAGTTAATACATCTTAACGTAAATCGAAGTATCAAATATTTAAGTACTTATTATATGAAATGGCTTGACTTTTTTCTTTCCTTTTGAAATTCAAAACTTTATTTGAAAAGAAGCCTTTTTAGACAGAAATTAATTCTTTTGCTCTTAGTAATTGCGTGTTTGTGGGAGAACATCTGAATGCATGTAATAACAAACCATCAAATTCAGCTAATTGGGCCCCAGTCTCTTCCATCTATAGCCACATGCTGAGCTTATTCTTGAATTTTAATTCCTCTTTAAATAAAACCACAACGTGGAATTCTAGTTCTGTTTTAAATGCAAAAAGTAAAAGCAAACTCTATCTCCTGATTTTAACTTGTCGTGAACCTCTTCCCAACATGCTAAAGCGAACCCTGCAACATATCAATTACATCATCTTCAAAAATAAAAGAGTATCTTGACTTTTTTCCTCTACTTGACAATAGAAACAATAAATTAGGATGAAAATCGGGGAAGAATCTAACAATGTTCTGGGATCTCCTAGCCTTCTGTTCTCTAAATGTATAGATCATTAAGTACTCAAATGATTAATACATTCACGATCAAGCTTACCGGAACAAGTCATTTACAATTCTATCCTTGGCCAGCTAAGTTCATTAGTGTTTTAAGCAAATTAAAGTTTTCACAGTCCAGGTCCTAAAAAAAGTCATAGTCTCTCCTATTATTTTACATATTAACTTGCCAATGCCTTTGCTTTTTTTGCCTTTTTTCAGGGCCACACCTGTGGCATATGGAGGTTCCCAGGCTAGGGGTCTAATCGGAGCTACAGCTGCCGGCCTACACCACAGCCACAGCAATGCCGGATCCAAGCCACATCTGCGACCTACACCACAGCTCATGGCAACGCCGGACCCTTAACCCACTAAACGAGGCCAGGGATCAAACCTGTGTCCTCATGGATCCTAGTCAGGTTCGTTACCTCTGAGCCACAGTAGCAACTTTGCCAGTGTTTTTTCTATTAATAGGATTTGTTTTCTCTCCTCCACTCCCAATTTTGGACATGGTATATATCTGCCCTCTCTCTAAGGCCTGGCTCCATACTGTATGGGACAGCAGAAGAGGATCTTTTGAAATGCGACTGGAAAAAACGAAGAGACAATTGACTTTTAGCATAATAATAACAGGAAGAAGATATGATAGCAAACAGCTTGAAGTCATTTAGCACATGCCATTTGCAACAACATGGATCAACCTAGAAAATTATCACCCGAAGTGAAGCTGGGCAGTGAAAGACAAACATCACATGATATCACTTAGGTGTGGAATCTAAAAAAAAAAAGATACAAGTGAACTTATTTGTAGAACAGAAACAGACTCACAGACTCTGAAAAACTTACGGTCACCAAAGTGCACAGCTGGGAGTGGGGGCTGGAGTGGGGCTTTGGGGCCGGCATGTACATACTGCGGTATATGGAGTGACTGGCCAACGGGACCTGCTGTAAATGCAGAGAACTGTACCCAGTATTCCGTGATCATCTCTGTGGGAAAAGAATCTGAAAGAGAATGGGTGTGTGTACGTGCATAACTGAATCCCTTACTTGGACAGCAGAAATTTTCACAACATCGGAAACCAACTATCCTTTGATAAAACTTTTAAAAATGAAAAAAAAAATACATGTACTTGCTCTCGATCACCTTCCTTGCCGCATTGCCTCTGTCAGCGCCAGCAGCCGGGGGGTTACAGGACGCCTGACCCACCAGCACGGAATTTTATACTGTATCGCCTGCAACAAAGGAGTCCGTTTTAAGGTGAGAGGTTTGACAATGACCTCAGGATTCACTAGTCCTACGTGTGCCCCTCTGCCAGCAGACGGCGACAGAACAACCAATGCAGAGCCCATGGCAGATGCAGACGACCAGCCTGCGTGGGACACAATGTCAGAGCACTGTTCTCGGGTTCAGTATGTGCACAGAAACAAAGGCCAATGTATGGCGCTGTGTCCCCAGTAGCCGGACCACACAGATCTAGGAAACAAGGGGCGGAGGGGTTGCTTCTCCCACCCTCACTTTCCCAGGCAGAATTTCTATTTCCGGTCCTGAAAACTCAAGCTCTGTTAAGGCAGGGTTTCTATTTGTCTTTGGGGGCGGGGAGCGGGCCGCGGGGGGAACACGTCCGCCAAGTGACTCGAGAAAGGGTCGGCTGACTCGGAAGCCCTGACTGCTAGCACCTCTGGGCTCCTTGTGCCCATGAACTTGCAGGAAAGGTACTTCCGGCTGAGCTCATCGGTACCGATTAACCATGAGGCATCCAGGCTGCAACTGCACAAGAAGACAGAAGAGACTCTTTACGAAACCCAGGGGAGCCAGAAGGTCACTTAGATGGCTCAGTAATGACCATTCACGGACAGTCACACTAACTCCCACAGACCCCAAAGACAAAGCAGCTAAGCACTCGGACCCCTCAGGGAGGAAGGGCTGGAATTCCCACCAGGCCAGCAGCCAAGACCAGCCCACGTGCCTGCCTTGGGAGAAGGAAATATAAAATGCGTGGTTAAAGAGGTTGGTGATGGCTATAAACAGCTATCAGCTATGTCCTCGGGATTAGCTATAGCCAGAGGCTGCTGCTTAGTTTACTAACCCGCTTTCAGCGTTTTGAGGCCATCCCAAGTGACATGGATTCTGTGACCCGTTGAGATTGTCAGAGGACAGATTCCTACCAAGTGACCTTGTTTTGCCAGACACAGGACTGAAAGTAGCCCCCTGTGTGGAATAATTTAGAATGTAAAGAAAATGGGCTCAGCCAGGACTTCCCTTCGTGGCTCAGTGGTTAACGAATCCGACTAAGAACCATGAGGTTGCGGGTTCGATCCCTGGATTCACTCAGTGGGTTAAGGATCCGGCGTTGCCGTGAGCTGTGGTGAAGGCTGCAGATGCGGCTCGGATCCCGCGTTGCTGTGGCTGTGGCGAAGGCTGGCGGCTACAGCTCCTGTTAGACCCCTAGCCTGGGAACCTCCATGTGCCGCGGGTGCAGCTCTAGATAAAGGCAAAAAGACAAAAAAAAAAAAGAAAGAAAGAAAATGGGCTTATCCAAAATGCCACGTCCAAACACATTACATAAGGTTTCACAGACCTGCATAAAATCTGAGTCTGTTGGGCTCGCCAAGGACCCGATTACTCTAGTCATCTGAGAAGCAAGCATTCGTCTATCCCTCCTCCACCAGATAACTATGTGAGACGGAAACAGACAAGCCCCAGATTTTGCAAAGGGTCCAGGTTCTTCAGAGAGACTGATAGTGAGCAGCTCCCTTTTCTTTGCACTGGACTCCTAGGCCCGTATTCCTTACCCGCGGCCTCAGAGTAGCTAACAACAGCAAAAGCCGTGCGACCCCTGGGATCCCATGCCATCGCGATTTATCAGAGTTACAGCTTTAACGGCTGCTGAATCAAACACCAGAGTTCACACGGACCCTGTCCAGCTCTCATAGCCGCACTGACCTTGCCCCGAAATCCTCCAAGGACAAATTTATCTCCCAAGCGGTCCCCCTTTGGAGACTGAGAATAACCATGAAACACTGTAATTCATACAATTAACGGTTTACAGTAGACCATTATAGCTAACAGTTAATACGGATTTCCACTGTTTGCCTGGATTGAAGGCTGCCTGTTACCAAGAGACTCTGGGGCAGTCTCTCCAGTTAATTAATGTTTTCAGGCACTGGTCTGGAAGACGACGACAGCAGACGTTGCTGTGTAATTACTGTTATTTACCACAAATTGCAAGGTGCTGTGATTCCTTCATCCTTATCACTCTTATCACCGTCCTCAACACAGTTATCAATCATTATTAAACGCCCACTTAAATGCACTCTACTTCCCAGTGTTCTAAGGCAGTCCTACAGCACAGCCAAAAGAAGGCTAATCACGAAAATAGCCCACCAGTGTCTTAATACTGTTCCAGTACTTTTAAAAAAAGTAATCATTTTTACTCACTTTTGGAATCTCAAAGTACAGGAGTATACACACCAGCAACTTACCTCCTTCTTCGGTAATCTATGCCTTTTGGTGTCTGACAGATACAGGCTCTCTAAATACTTGCTAATGGAGGAAAGTGTGGATGAAGCTAATAATCAAGGATGGGGAAGTCTGGAGCAAAAAAATTCCAATGAGATCCGAGGCTCCAGGGGATGAAAGGGAGATTAAAAGTTACCTGATGCTTCTTGAGCGGTGGGCGTTCAGGGGGCTCCTCCACCCAACCTTGTGTCCAGCGAAGATCAAGTCACATTTTTCCCTTTAAAGGAAAAAGAAATCACAGAAAGGCGGCTGCCCAGAGGCTCTCTTGAGCTTCATGTGCTCAGACATCGTAGTATTTAAACTTTTTCTGTTGAGATCCAACTGATGGCTGATACTCACAGATGCCAAACCCTCTCCCGGATGTGTCCCAAGTGGAATGCAATTCCCGCCACTTTCATCCTCACAAAATGACGGACTGTAAATATGGGCTATGAGCACGACTTAGGGATAACCTTGAATTTCCTCTCATTTTTTTAAAACAAAAAAGTAAGTCCTGGTTCTCCTGTTGTGGCTCAGCGGTAATGAATCTGACAAGTGTCTGTGAGGATGCAGGTTCGATCCCTGGCCTTGCTCAGTGGGTTAACGATCCGGTGTTGCCATGAGCTGTGGTGTAGGGCACAGACGCAGCTCAGATCCCGCGTTGCTGTGGCTGTGGTGTAGGCCGGCAGCTGTAGCTTCGATTCGACTCCTAGCCTGGGAACCTCCATATGCCGCAGGCGCGGCCCTAAAAAGACAACAACAAAAAAAGGTAAGAATGTCTTCCAGGATAGAGGTTGAAAGAGCAACAGTAACTGTAACAAACAATACTATTGATTTCTGGAGCAGGAATGTCCTGAGAGAGGGATTTCAACAAGAAGGGTCCAAGAAGAAAAATATGACGGTTCATCCACATTGTCTATGTGAAAAGCATAACCAAAAGGGCAAAAGACTTTAGTCAGCAGAAAAATATTCTATGACGAGGGGCAAGGCTGGCTTATCAAAACTCACCATAGCCTATAAAATATCTCCCAAGATTGTACTTTTCACTTTACTCGATATCTGTGTACTAATCCGTGAAATCAAGTACCTATTTTTTTTTTCAGTCTTTTTTTTTTTTTTAGGGCACCCTCAGCATATGGAAATTCCCAGGCTAGGGGTCAAATCAGAGCTGCACCTGCTGGCATACACCACAGCCACAGCAACACCAGATCCAAGACACATCTTGTGACCTACACCACAGCTCAGAGCAACACCAGATCCCTAACCCACTGATCAAGGCCACAGATCGAACCCATATTTTCATGGATACTAGTCGAGTTCGTTACTGCTGAGCCACAACGGAAACTGCCCCCCCTTTTTAAATCATGTATCTTGTCACTTTCCTTTAATATAGCATAGCCAACACAATTTGAGTGTCTTCTGTGTATCAGGCATTGCATTAGGCATCCAAGATAAAAGGATGAACAAGAAATAATCCCTATGTTCCAGGAGGTAGGTAAGTAAGAGAAAGGAGATGAGAAAGATACCTGAGATTCTGACTCGAGCAATTGGTGGATAGAAGAAGAGAAGCAGCAGAGGGGAAGGGAAAGGAGGAATTCAGGCTGCGACACTAGCTCAGTTGGGGATGCCTTTGGCTGCAAGAAACAAGCTCAGTCTGCAGCGTGTAAGCAATTGGCATTTACTTAATTACCACAAGATGAAATCTGGGAAAGTGCGGTCCAGGTCAGTGCAGTGGTCCAACAGTCCTTTATTTCACCATCCTTGGCATGTCGTCATTTTTGTCCTTGTGCTTGTTACCTCACACTTCAAGGTGCTGAGTGTATGTCAGCTATTCGACTAAACTGCCATTTGTCACCTCTCTTTAATCACAATAAGGAGTCCCCTAAACTGCAAGATATCAAAAATCAGCAATTATACGAAAAGCATTAATTCAAGGGAGAGGAGAGGTACCAAAAATGTATAAGCCTATTCTTCACTCTCCACCCAGTTATCACACAGATGGTAAGAAAAATAAAAATACAGGCTTGATTGCTAGTCAGATCGAAATTATCTCCTAGTTCCAGAAACTCAAGCATCTATTAAATATGTAAAAACCTAAAAAATAATTTGTAAGTAGCATTTCCTTTGGGAACCTTGGGTGGTCCAGGAGGCAAGGGCGGCCAGAGCTCTAGATTATCCCCGCTGCGCCTCACATCTAGTCGTTACAGCCAGGGTTGCACCTGTCGAATATAAATTGCTTTATGAACAGCTGTTTCTTCCCCAAAGTAAACAGGCTGGATATTGAATTACCCATCTAGTCTGGGGCTTGCTTGATAGCATAGCAGCTTTTTTTCCCCAGATGGAAGACAGTACACATAAGTTTGTTTATGCAGATCAAATACAGGAGAACAAGGGTTTTTCCTAAACAACTAGGTTAGCCCTCGACTATTTCCCACCAGCTTCCATGAATTCAAGAATGAGATTTGAGTGTTTATCATTAATGATTCATTAACGCTCAACCACTTGAGGAAATTACTGTCTTAAGGTACATAAATACTCACTGGAATGTGTAAACACGTGGGAAACCTAATTCTATTCATTCCAGGAAGCTGCTCTTCTCTTTATCGACCTTTAAAGATTTTCAAAGTAGAATTTCTATTTAGGGTAGGAGGATAAGAGGCAAAAAATAAATAAAACACATCCTCTGTAGACCAGGATGTTTAGTCCCTAGAGAGGACAGTATCCTCCAGAGAGAGACCCAGGCAAAACAGTAAAAGGAAAGCCCTGATTTCTGCCTAGCACCCTTTTGGGCACCTGTTCACCCAAAGGGCATGCAAGCAAACACACACACAAACCCCAACACACACTGGTCAGCCTTCTTTGGATAGCCCCCTGTTCCTGAAAAATCAATCCCACCGCTTTCCTTGAACACTCTCTCTAAACACTTAGTGTCCTCAGTGTCTGATCTACTCAGAAGCCAAAGAAAGTTAACTGTCTTGGAGAACAGACTAGAGGTTGCCAAGAGGGAGCGGGAGGGAGTGGGATGGACCGGAAGTCTGGGGTTAACAGATGCAAACTATTGCATTTGGAGTGGATAAGCAATGAGATCCTGTTGTGTAGCACAGGGAACTATATTTAGGCACTTGTGATGGAGCATGATGGAGGATAATGTGAGAAAAAGAATGTATCTATATGACTGGGTCACTTTGCTGTACAGCAGAAATTGACAGAACATTATAAATCAACTGTAATAGAAAAAATAAAAATCTTACCCCCAAAAAAGTTAATTGTGCAATTTCCACCAGCAGGAGAAGGACTAATGGGACTTCTCTGAAGGGCACTTGCATTTTAAAAGCATGACTTATTCCAGATACAGAGAGATCTAAGAGGAGACCCTCAGGTAAAATGTACTCTATCAGAGGCTTCCTGATTGCTTCTAATCACAGCTTTCTCTTCTTATTACAAAAAAAAAAAAAAATTGTCAAATGCTTTTCCAGTTCTCCAACTAAGGCTTTATTGCCAAAACAAAGACAGTCCACAATACAGCCAGAAAATATTACAAGCTAAAAAGAAGAGTTTTTGTTTTGTTTTGTTTTGTTTTTTCCTCCTCAACTGCCAAGCAAGGTCAGTTAATGCATAAATTTGCCAGTTCCTTCTGGTGTGTAAACTTTAAAAGCCTATGCTGTTAAAGAGTTGTAAGTCTGGGGCGGGGGGGATGCACTGGGGGTTTGGGATACAAAATCTGTAAAATTGACTTGTGATGATTTATGTATACCTATAATTGAAATAAAATCCATTAAGAAAAAAATAAATTAATTAAAAAAAAAAAAGGACAGATGACTTCTGTCATTCCCAGAAGGATCCCCATGTCTCTTTGCAAGCAAATCCATCTTCGACCTTTGTTCTCAGGCTACCGCCAATCTGCTTTTTGTCTCTGTAGATTAGTTTGCATTTTGTTTTTAGAATTTCATATCAGTGCAATAATACACTAGATGCTCTTTTGTATAATTTCCTTCAC
>PVHT020000886.1:16790135-16971755 GCA_004024745.2 Catagonus wagneri | reverse complement strand
TGGCGTTTGCCTCCCCTGTGACTAAAGCTGGTATGGCGGGGCTTGCTGTAGGCTTCCTGATGGGAGGGACTGATGCCTGCCCACTAGTAGGTGGGGTTGATTCCTAGCCCTCTGATGGGTGGGGCTTTGTCTCTGGATGAGATTAGAGGCTGGCTGTGTGCCTGAGGGGTCTTTAGGCAGCCTGTTTACTGATGGGTGGAGCTGTGATCCCACCTGAATTGTTCTTTGGCCTGGGGCTTCTCAGCACTGATGGGAGGGACCAGATTTTCCCAGAAATGGCCCCCTCCAGAGAAATGCAGGCTAATGAATGTTCCCGAGAGCTTCACCTCCAGTGTCCTTCCCCCACAACAAGCCACAGTCACCCCTATTTTCCCTGGAGATCCTCCAAGAATTGCAGTAAGGTCCACCCGGATTCCTATGGAGACTGCTTTGCCCTGGGACCCAGTGCACGTGAAAGTCTGTGTGTGCCTTTCAAGAGTGGGGTCTCTGTTTTCCCCAGTCCTGTGGAGCTCCTGCACACAAGCCCCGCTGGCCTTCAATGCCAGATGCTCCGGGGGCTCTTTCTCCCTGTGCCCGATCCCCAGGTGTGGGGTTTTGACGTGAGGCTCAGAATTCTCAGTCCTGTAGCTGAGTCTCTGTGATGCAGTTACTTTCCAGTCTGTGGGGCTTCCCACCCGGGAGGTATGGGGTTGCTTCTATCGCGTAATCGCCCCTCCTACCTCTTGATATGGTCTCCTCTTTGTCTTCTGGAGTAGAATATCTTTTTTGGAAGTTTACAGTCCATTTGGTTGAAGGTCGCTCGGCATTTGTTTGTAGTTTTGCTGTTTTTCGGGAGAGAAGTTTAGCTCCAGTCCTTCTATTCCGCCATCTTAATCCAATCTCTCCAGAAACTTTGAATAAGACAGAGATTGACGGGGGATTGAATCAGGGTCCTGTGGTCCACAGGTTTCCTTCAGAGAAACTGTTCGTAGAGCGTTTCTATAGGGCGACCCCTGCTGAGAAAAGCCCTTCCAGGAATGTGCAATTCAACTGCCAAGTCTCAGCACTTACATGAATGAATTTTGAGTATTAAAAAATTATCTTATGTGAATTTTTCTCCAACCAAGAAAGAGAGTCCAAAGCACAAGTTATTTTTAAAAAGCAATACCAGTAGCTTAGAAACGGGATCACAGAATACCTGATAAGAGAAAGGATTATAAAAACGCAAACCCTGGGAGTTTCCTGGTGGCCTAGTGGTTAAAGAACTGGAATTGTCATACTGCTGTGGCACAGGTTCGATCCCTGGCCCAGGAACCTCGTGCCATGGGCTCAGCCAAGAAAAAAAAAAGTTCAAACCCTTTCCTTTTTTTGGAAACAAAATGCAATGACATTCGATGTTTGCCTCATTCACACATGTTTATGGAAAGTGTGTTATGCACCAGCATTAGGAAGACAAAGGCAAATAAAACATAGAGCTTGCCTTCCAGAACTGGATAACGCAGTCTACCTAAAGACAAACTGATACTGTAAAACCATCTATATATGTGAACAGATGTAAGAGTACTGGGAAAATGGGAAGAAAAAAGCTATTGAATATAACTGTTTTATACATAAAAGCTGGAAATGATAAAAGGTACTTACCTGGGCCAAACCGAGAGGACCTCTCAGGCCCCTGGATTGGGAATTATCCTTAAATAAAAGAGCTCATTACACTGCCTTACTACGTGAAGAGCTGTGACATGATTACAGGGCAGAAAAGATATTTTTTACAGTATTTTGAGAGGCAGAAGAGTTGAGGAAGTTACCCAAGTATGAGAGAGGAGCAGGTAAAAAATACAGAGGCAATTGTTTCTGTAGCGGTCATAGTATTTCATTTCGCTGACTTTGGACTAGAGGAGACTATCTGAGCAAAGCCCAGCCAGCCAGTTTCCCCTTCAGCTAATGCTGAATGGGAGCCAGCAACTCCAGTCAATGAGGGGCTCTTCCACCGTGTGCTGGGAGGCAGAAGAAGTGGCCAGCATAGGAAAAGCACAACAAAGCAGAGAGAGGAAATGAGTTGCCAGACCAGGCAACTCCAGAAAAACAGAGGAGTGGCTTCCTTTGTTCCTGGCAGGTTTCAGGGCCCTAGTTTCAGTACCACCTGACACCCAGCTGTGCTATCTGCCATCCAATAAATGCCCCCTTTTGACAAGCCAGGGTGAGTGATCTGTAATAAGTAATACTCAACTATAACACATTCCTCCAGCAAGATTGATCCAGAAACCCCAAAATGCCACTGACATCCCAAGAAATGCGAAAGTATCCTATTCTTTCAGAGGACCCCTGCCCAAGCCCACCCCACCTCCAACTCAAGTCCCTTGCACTCAATAAAGTCTTTTCCAATCACAGTGGCCAACATGTCTCAGTAACTTCTTCTCTCTTTCTCTCTTTTTTTTTTTTTTTTTGCTTTTTAGGGTCGCAGGTGCGGCATATGGAGGTTCCCAGGCTACGGGTCGAATCAGAGCCGCAGACCCCAGCCTATGCCACAGTCACAGCAACAAGGGATCCAAGTCGTGTCTGAGACCTACACCACAGCTCACGGCAACGCCAGATTCTTAACCCGCTGAGCGAGGCCAGGGATCAAACCTGCGTCCTCATGGATACTGTCAGGTTCATTTCCACTGAGCCATGACGGGAACTCCCTCAATAATTTTAGATGAACTCCTAGGAAGACACTGAGGCTGGAAGTGAGGTTTTAAGTCTCATTTCACACTACAGCTTCTCCCAGATGCACCACGGTGTGAAAAATCTTTGAAATTCAGTATGAATTTTATACTTACAGCACGTCGTAATTCAGCCAAGCCACACTTCAAGTCCTCGCTTGTGACATTTGGTTGGTAGCTACTGTACTGGCTGGTCAGAGCAGGTCTAGAGGCCACCTCCTTATCCTGTGACGCTGGATTAATTACACAACCACCCCAGGCCTCATAAAGCTGTTTTGCTTATTAAATGATATATACTGCCTGCAAATCCTTTAGTTTAGTGTCTGGCACACAGAAAGCTCTCAATAAATTTTAACCACTAATGTTATCACAAAATACAAGGGTAAACAGAAGGGAGAGTCAGAGAAAACTCATACTTTGGTGGAAGCCAAGAAAATAACTTAAAGCAGAACGACAAATGAATAAAACTCGCATGTGACCATGAGGATTTCCGTGCGTTTTGCTGTGCTTAAGAGCTGGGTGGAGACTCATATCCTGGTTCTGCTTATGAAAGCAGGGAATTTATTTAACCTCTTGCTATTTCAGTGCTTTCATCTGTGAAACAGGGATCATACCACATATGACCACGGTGAGGGACGTGAGTCAGCAACCGTAAAGCACTTAGAACAGGGGCCAACAGCAAGGACAAGCGGTAGCTGTCATTATCATCATCATTATTATCTTCACCATCATCGCTATTGCTGGTGTTATTCTACCAGCCCAGATGGTTAATGGCATTGCAATCATTTTGTCTCAGGTTCTCAGCTTTAACTAAACACAGGCTGACGTTCAGTGGGCCTAAAATCAAACAAGCCATCGTGCACATGACCGTGAGTTCTCTCCATTTGACACACAAGAGCCACACAAGGGCAAAAACCTAATTACAGCGGACTAGTTCAAAACACCCAGTTCTCAAACATCGCCATCCGGTTCACAAGGGGAAGTGCCGAGAAATAAAACTGGGATGCTAGGGACTGGATGCACGACGATGTTGTACGAAACCAGCAATGACCAGATACTGCCTACTGGCCCCGCACCCTTCACTCCCTTCTCTGCTCTTCCTTATACCCCGAGGGGTGAAAGCCTGGGAACTACGTGTCCCACGCTCAGCTGCCCGCAGGGTACTGGGCATGGCTTAGCCCGCCACAATGACATACTCTCATGCAAGACTTAGAAGGCAGAAAGGGACAGAGTAACTCTTCTTCCTCTGAGCTGTCGTAAATATGTGCGCCTCATAAATGGGGAGTCTGAATAAGAGCTTCCACGTTCCCTTGAAATTCACCCCCTTTCGGCTGCAGAGAAACTGCAAGGCCAGCAGGAGTTTCCTATTGGTTCCTGGCCCCCGCGTGGCATCAGAGTCTCCCTGGCCCCTTGGAGGGACCGGGGCTGCGGTTCCCTTCTTGACCTTTGCCCTTCCATTCCTCTCAATGACTTCTGTAGGCAACTTACTCCCCACATTAAATCGTCTTCTGTTTGAAATGCCTGGAATGATTTCTGTTTTCCTGCTAGAACCCTAATCGGTATCGGTGCTTTTCTTGAAAATTTACCTCGACTCTCAGATCCAGCTATTTCTAAGAAATGCAGGCAGTAAAACGTCAGGAATTAGCTTTAGAAAGTCTAATTCTGAGAGTTCCCTGGTGGCTCAGCAGGTTAAGGACCCGGCATTGGCACAGCTGGGGCTCGGGTCCCTGCCGCGGTGCGGGTTCAGTCCCTGGCCTGGGAACTTTCACACGCTGCAGGTGCAGCCAAAAAGGAGACAAAGAAAAATTCTAATTCACTTGGCAAAGTTTAATTTCAAGAACAGTAACAACAGCAAAAAGTAGCTGCCACTGCCATTTCTAAATGACAAAGTAACTCTTTATAATAAAAGAGAGCTGTTTTTCATGACTCTCTCCTCAACCGAAGAATCGGCCTAAAACCCCCTGCTAGGGACTGAACGTTGCGTTGCCCCAAAATTCATATACCGAAGCCCTAATCTCCGATGTGATGGTACTTGGAGCTGAGGCCTGGAGGGGTACTTAGGTTTAGATGAGGCCGTGAGGGTAGAGTGCTCACGATGAGATTAGAGCCATTCCAAAACCAAGAAGAGGGCTCTAACCAGACACTAAATCTGCCAGAACCGTGGTCTTGGACCTTCCAGCCTCTCGACTGTGAGAAATAACTGCTTGTGATGTGAGCCACCCAGTCTATGTCGTTTTGTTGGAGCTGGGGCTCCCACGAGACGCTAACACCAAAGCCCATGCTCTTAACCGTGATGCTGAATCGACCACGTTGACTGCAGCTAAGAACTGCGGTCACCCAGTGGGGAGACGTTCGCACCTGTGCTCAGACTCCAGCATCAATGCCGTCACCAGGGGGAGATGACACATCCCAGAACGACTCTGCTTAGAATTTTGTCTCCTTGACCTTAGGAGAACATTAACCACGAGTGAGCACACTTATCCCCACTTCTGGGAACACAGGGAGGTGAATGTTGAAAGAATTGAGGCTCAAAATAAGACTGAGTCTAAGATGGACCCACTTGAACTTAGATTGAAATAAATATGCAGGAAGTGCGATTCCCAGCAGTCATTTTGAAAATCATGCAGCACATGAAGATTTTGCTTCCATCTCATTTAGCAAATATTGCCTAAAAATACCCCCAAGATTCCCACTCGCCCACGAAAAAGTCCGGGGATGGGGCTCTTCTCTAGAGAACCGCGCTAAACAGAGATGCGGTCAAAGCCTCCCATCTCACCAGGCTCCTTCTGCTAATGAGACACAAAGCAGATGGATAAGGCAGCTGGGATTAGAACAGAGTGTTCTTTGAGGCTTCAGACTCTGTTTCCACAGCAACATCATACCTGGAGGAAAGCAGCCTTGTGATGAAGCCCGGCACGTCTGTCTCCATAACGACAAGATCAAGGCAACTTGGCCGTGACTCCTCCTCCTTCCTCCTCAGCAGTGACCATGGTAACTACACTACACGCCCTCAAATTACAGACAGACAAGCATCCACCTTGAAACTTCTTAATGGTTGTTTTGGTCAGGTTCCCCCGGACAGACCCTGAGAAGAGGATGGGGGTGCTTACTGAAGAAGTGCTCCCCAAGGCAGGAAGGAAGCAGAGGAGAGACAGGAAAGAGGGGAAAGCCAAGCAGTAATGTCGTTCCAGGCACGGTCCTGCAGAGACTAGCCTCAGCCGGCCCCCAGGAAGGAAGGCAGAGTGCATGTTACTCACCACGGAGTTGCCTGCTCCCATCTGGCATTGGTTAAGGTCGCCCCAGGGGATAAAATTCCCATGGACCTTCAACTTTCTGCCTTTTAGCAAAACCTGGCTCCAGGAGCCAGAGTCCAGAGAAAGGCTATAAATACGGCCTTTGGGAAGCACAGAAAACCCAGGTGGTGCACAAAAACAGTATGGTACCCGAGGGGATCTGAGCGGAGCACCCATGATCCTCTACATTGGAGAAGACTGGGGAACTGTGGAGAGATGGATATAAAAGAAAAAATGAAGTTGGCCATCCCTTCTTTCTCACACATCTCAGTGTTTGCCTAGAATTATCCAGGACTTGAATGCCAAGGTCAGTTGGTAGCCACTCACCATCAACACGGTGCCTTGCATGGGGGAGGGTGTCACGGAAACACCAGATAACATGACATATTGTCCTATTTTCCTTAAGCTGAGACTTATGCTACCTAACAGCTGACCATGTTTCAGTGCAAGCTGCAGGAAATTAGGAGTCATGGAACTTTCTTTCATTGTCTTTTAGTGATGACCACTGAATAAGGATATTAGAGAGAGGATTCAAGTATTGGAAAAGATACTAAAAAATGTTGGCTCCTCAACTCTGACATTCAGGACTTCACAGCCCAAGTCTGATTCTGTTCTATCTCTCACTTTCTATGTGAACCGAGTTTCATTAACACCTCTTTCTCTCTCTCTCTTTTTTTTTTTTTTTTTTTTTGCTGCACCCACAGCATGCAGAAGTTCTCAGGCCAAGAATCAAACTCACACCACAGCAGCGACAACACTGGATCTTAATCCGATCTTAACTCCTCATTAGCATCTTTTGATATCAGCTTTTTCTTCTGTAAAATGGAAAGGTTAAAACCCACTCTCATCTTCCACTTCTGAGAGGATGGAATGGACATCATTTTTTCTCTTCTTCCCACTGAGGTCAACTAAAACTTCTGGACATTAGATATAAAACTAATATAAGAAGACTCTGCAAGGTGGAGCGAAAGCAGACCAGCTAAAGACCTCATGACCTAAAGAACAACGTAAGTTTTCTTTTTGCCTCATATATCCCAGACTTGGAGCTGAAGAAGATGCCAACCCGAAAACACCAATGAGCAGAGACTGAATGAATGGATGAATGAATGAATAAAACCAAAGCTTGCTCACCCTAGCCAAAGAACTGGGAAAGTGGTAATCTAGCAAGACAGAAATCTTTCAGACAACGAGTACTCTAGGCCAGCCAAGTACCACAGAAAATCCTGTGGCCCCACCACCATCCATGGCAGCAAAGGTGAAGTGGGGAGTCTAGCCTTCCACCCTTGCAAACTTGTCCTGAGGCATCCCAACCCCACCACCACCAGGGGCAGAAAGCCAAGTGCAGAGCCAGGCAGTAACAAGCCCCTCCCCTACGGTGCCACCGGGGACCATGGGGAGAGTCAGAACTTCCGCTTCCACCTGGCAGTACCAAGTGACCCGCTTCCTCCCCGCAGGGATGGTATCAGAGGTACCTCCTGGTGGAGAGTCAGATCTGTCCTCATCACCCGCTGATAACATGGGCACCCACCACTGTGTCGGTGGAGACCACGTGGGGACATAACTCCCACCCTCGTCCGGGGTAAAGAGGAGTTCCCTCCCACCATCTTGGGTGTCAACGGGGGCCAGGCTCCTACGTCCACTTAGAGGCAACAGCGCAGCATCCTAGCGCAGTGTCAGAAAAAGGCTAAGCTTTGAGTAAGATCCAGGATCATGTAACACAATACAGAAATGCCTAAGTTTCACTTGACAATTACTCATGATATCAAGAACCAAAAGGATCTCAAGCTGAATGAAAAGTGTCAATCGGCAAATGCCAAAAACAAGGCGACAGAGAAGTTGGATTTTAAAGCAGCCGTCATAAAAACGCTTCAATCAACAGTTATAACATGCTTAAGACATACGTGAAAAACATGCCTCAGCAAAGATTTAGATGATTAAAGAAAGAAATGAAAATCTTAGAATTATAAAATACGAAACCAAAATAAAAAGCTCAGTGGATGGTTCACAGCACAATGGAAGGGACAGAGAAAGAAGAAACGACAACACATGCAATACCAAGTAAATAATTTAAATGGCCCTACAACTAGGAAGGAAAACGAACTCATACTTTTGAAGCTTCCAAAAACGAAGTATCACCATTTCGGAAAACAGTTTGGTGGGTATTTATAAAGCTAAACATAGTCTTACCATATGAGGCAGCAATCACACTACTTGGTATTTACCCAAAGGAATTGAAAATTTATGTCTACACAAAAACCTGTACATAGATAGATATGGCAGCTTTAAATATATTTTTGCATATATATGATACATGTATATGTGTGTGTGTGTGTATATATGTATATATATATGTGCATATATATATACATACATACACATATATACATAATAAAGTAATTTTTAAAGCAAGGTAATGATATACACAAAATTGAGCATAGCTAGCACCTTTGAGGGAAATAGGTGAATGGGGCAGGAGAGTGGGGAAGAGACGCGCTAGGTAGATGTAACTGTCACTGTTTTAGTTCTTGAGTCAAACGCGAAGTTAAAATTTTTTTTAATCTATTTTATAAAACAGATGAGAAGGGAGTTCTCATTGTGGCTCAGCAGTAACGAACCTGACTAGTAACCATGAGAATGTGGGTTCGATCCCTGGCCTTGCTCAGTGGATTAAGCACCCAGCATTGCCATGAGCCGTGGTGTAGGTCACAGACGCAGCTGGGATCCCTCGTGGCTGTGGCTGTAGAGTAGGCCAGCAGCTGCAGATCCAATTCGACCCCTAGCCTGGGAACTCCTACATGCTGCAGGTACAGCCCTAAAATGAAAAAACTAGTAATAATAATAATAATAAAAGGGATGAGAAAAGATAAACTAGTTAAATATAAACCTGAAGAAATCCAGTATAGCAATTTTAATACTAGACAAAAAAGGACATGCAAAATGCAAAACATCATATGGGATAGAAACAGGTAGCATATATTAGCTTTAGGAACAAGGGACCAAGCAGATGTAAGTGATCATAAACATACTTACTTAGTAATATAGTAATATAGCTTAGAAATACATGGAACAGTACCTGACAGAACAATGAAATAAATTAATCTTCTACTTGGAAAACTTTGAGTCATCATTTTCAGAAATTAATAGCTTATGTGAACAAAAGGGCAAAGATACAGACCACTTAATTCTCAAAACTAAAAAATGTTATTAAAAATAGATGTAAAAGTTATAACCCATTCCAAACTGAATTTCGGGCTTTTCAGAACTGTCTCTTTTTCATTTTAAAGATGTTTTAGCTTTTAGCCTTGAAAAACTAGAGACTCCTAACTCTGGTGAAAAGTCTTTGCAAGATAAGTAGCAAAGATTTCCACTTCCCCCTGAAGCTGCCAGAAAAAGCACGGAATATTCGGCATCATAAAACTGACCTGACAACTTTAATTCTAAAAAGATTTGTAAGACATCCAGACTTCAGAAACCGTTATTATATCCTGGGGAAATTGTTCCTCATCTCTAAGAGGCTTATCATGCTGATTGGTTGTTTTATAATATGTTGCCCTGGTGATAATATTTAAAATGGCATCTTAAAGATATAAATACTTGTTGACTTTCTTTGTTAAGCCAGAAAGGGATCACTGGCACTTAGCATCCTAGAGAAAACCAGTAAAATGACTTTTAGATTCCCATTTTATACAGTTTGATTGAAAATCTCATTTAAATAAATGAATAACACTTGGGTTAAACAGTAAATTAGGAGATGTTTAGAACTGAATGACAATGAAAGTACCACACATTAAAATCTGTGCAATGCATCTAAATAGTTCTTAGAGGGAAATTTCTATCTTTGAATATACTGATGGAAGTTTAAAAACAAATGAACTATTTGTCTTCTTCTTCCTTTCTCCTCCATCTTTTTTCCTGCCTTCCATTCCTGAACAATTCACCCTAAATATATTAGATAAGCTCACTTCTAAGGGATGCAGGCCACCAGACATCAGGATGGGGCGAGCCTGAGCCATGGTAGCCCAAAGCATAGAGTTGGCATCCTAGGAAGGTAAGAAGGGCAAGAAGCTTCCTAGCCAGACAGGGTAAGAGGTCACCTCCACTCTGAGCCACAGGGAGTCAAGAGTCCCAGCAAGGTGAGCAGGGCATCCCTGTGGAAGAGCAGCCTGGCATGGAAGGTTAGCAGGATGGGTACAGCGAGGAGGCCATCACACAGGGATGGGCATAAGTAGAAATGAGAAGTTGACTGCATAAGGAGGATTCATCAAATAAGTAAATAAAAGATGTCCCTGGAGTCTTCATGCAATTTTAAGATTTAGTAAATTCTGAATCATAAATTCTGCAAACTTATAAAAAATTAAATTGAGGAATTCTATTGTGGTGCAGTGGATTAAGGATCCAGCATTGTCACTGAAGCAGCTTGGGTCACTGTGGCACAGGTTCAGTCCCTGGCCCAGGAATTTACATAAGCCATAGGTGTGGCCAAAAAAAAAAAAATTAATTTGAGTGTTTGAGTATTTAAATTTCTTCTATACTTATTTAGGTGTGTATATTTTGAATAATAAATATTTAATTTTAAATTTCCTTTTCAGTCTCTCTGAGTGAAGATGGCAAATAATTAAAACAGGATAAAATATAGAATGTATTATTCAAGAATCACACCAAAAAAATGTGTACAGGGAATTTGAACAAACTTTCAAATGAGGGTGGAAAGGGAAAAAAAATCTGGATTATACCTATGATGTTGGATTGGAAATGAAGATATAGGTACAAAATCATGGTTTTCAACTTATAAATACAGAAATTAATAGATGTGTTGGAAAAACATCCCGTGTTCATGGGTTGGAAGAATTAATATTGTTAAAATGTCCACAGTACCCAAAGCGATCTATAGATCTAATGCAGTCTCTATAAAAATGCCTATTACATTTTTTTTGGTCCTTTATTGAGGGCAGCACCACAGTATTTGGAAGTTCCCAGGCTGGGGGTCAAATCAGAGTCGTAGCTGCCAGCCTACACCACAGCCACGGCATGATGAGATCCAAGCCACGTCTGGGACCTATACCACAGCTCACAGCAACACCAGATCCTTTAATCCAGAGCAAGGCCTGGGAGCGAATCCATGTCCTCGTGAATCCTAGTCAGATTCATTACCACTGAGCCATGAAGGGAACTCCCAAAATACCTATTACATTTTTCAAACAATTAGAACAATTAATCCTTGAAAACTAGGATAAATAATTTACATGGAACCACAAAGACCCAGAATTTCCAAATCAATTTTGAGGGAGGAAAAAAAAAGCTAGAGGTATCATGCTTCTTGACTTCAGACTATGTTACAAAGCTACAGTAATCAAAACAGAACGGTACTGACACAAAAACAGATGCATGGATCAATGGAACAGAACAGAAAGTCCAAAAATAAATCCATGCTCATATGGTCAATTAATCTACAACAAAGGAGGAAAGAATATACAATGATGAAAAAAGTCTTTTCAATAATTGGGGCTGGGAAAACTGGACAGCTACATGTAAAAGAATGAAATTAGAACATTTTCTCACATTATATATGAAAATAAACTCAAAATAGATTAAAGACCTAAATTTAAAACCTGAAAATATAAGACTTCTGGAAGAGAACACAGGCAGAGCACTCTCTGACATAAATCATACCAGTATTTTTTGGGATCTGTCTCCTAAGGCAAAAGAAATAAAAACAAAACTAAACAAATGGGACCTAATTAAATTTAAAAGCTCTTTTGCATAGCAAAGGAAACCATTGACAAAAGATGTCTTCAAAACAAGTAGTTATATTAAATATGTAAATGTAGTCAAAAATGCTTAAGGGAATATGAACACGCATACAAACAACACAACAGAACTTCTAAATTCCCAGAATTTTTATTACAGGATTTTTTTATTTACAATGTTAAACAATTTTAAAATTATATTTGTCTATGGTATAAGGGTCAAATCTTTGCTTCTAGATTTCTTCTAGATTTAAATAATTCCAACTTCTCCCAACATAGTAAAATACAAGTTACTTGCATTTGCATTTTAAATTCTCTTATATAATAAAATCTAT
The DNA here is from genome assembly GCA_004024745.2 of Catagonus wagneri. NCBI lineage: Eukaryota > Metazoa > Chordata > Mammalia > Artiodactyla > Tayassuidae > Catagonus > Catagonus wagneri. The sequence goes on along the minus strand of PVHT020000886.1, from coordinate 16,959,699 downwards.
TTCTATATTCTCTATTTGACCCTCTTGTCTATTTATCTTTCTGTGCTACTGCCATATGGTTTTGACTTGAATAGCTTTATATTACATTCTATTACCTAATAAGAAAGTCACTCTTGGAGGTTCCCTGCTGGCTCAGCAGATTAAAGATCTGGCTTTGTCACTTCTGTGGCTTGGATCACTACTTTGAGTCAGGTTCGATCCCCGGCCTGGGAATTTTCACACGCCATAGGCACGACCAAAAAAAAGAAAGTCACTCTTTTGTTAGTCTATGTTTGCAAAATTTTCGTAGCTATTATTAGGCACCTATTCTTACTACTAAACTTTAAGGTAATTTTACCCAGTCCCAAAGAGTTTTTTTTTTTTAGAAACAAATTAAATTTCTCTTTCAGAATTATTTCTCTTATCTAGATGTGGGTGATCCAGGCTTCCTAGTAGAACTCTGCTCATTCAGGTACCAAGGTTCTTTAGAATCAGAGCTGTACCTGCCGGCCTACACCACAGCCACGGCAATACCAGATCTGAGCCGTGTCTGCGATCTACACCACAGCTCACGGCAACGCTGGATCCTTAACCCACTGAGCAAGGCCAGGGATCGAACCTGCAACCTCATGGTTCCTAGTCGGATTTGTTAATCACTGAGCCACAATGGGAACTCCTATTGTCAGATTTCTTGCTATTGATTATCCTTAAACTCCTAAAATAAAAATATTTCATCAAAATACATTATTATTTTAATTCATTACCAGATTATTTTTGCTAAGAGTTTATGATTTTTGCATTTACATTCAACAAACATGAGACTTGTCTATGTTTTCTCCCTACCTTTCTCAGGTTTCGGTATTAAAGCGATGATGACTTCATGAAATCATTTAGAAGGATATCTACCTTTTTACATGGTCTGGAATCATTTGAAAAACAATGGAATTATTCATTCACTGAAGATTAGATAATTGCTCTGAAACCATCTGTGCCTGATTCTTTTCAGTAAATCTTGAATCATCTTTCCACTCTCATCAACAACTTTCCATTTCTCCTTTGTTCAATTTTTATTATTGATACTTTTCTGGGAAATAAATATTCCCTCTAGTTTTCCAAATTTGTCGTAATGAAACTGCATGATCATGAGTTAAAACAGAGAAATAAAATGAGAATCAACCTCAAAAACCCAGCAGCTTCTTAGTTGTAAAAGCTGTTCCTTCCTACCATTAATCTAAGTTCCTGCGTGGCCTTCAACTGCTGCTCTGAGCTGGTCAGGGGAATGGGTGAGACACGAGTGAGTTTCTAGCTACCTGTTACTGGCCATGTGACCCTCTGTTACGACCCCAGTTCAAGCCACTCTAATCTAATCCTTGACCTGCAGCAGCCTCTTAACTGGTCCCCCTGCAGTTTGCCCCACTTCGGTCCATCCTCCTGGCAACCATTAGAATATTCTTTAACGGTACAAATCAGGTGAACTATCATACTTAAAACTTTCCAAAGTTTCCCACTGAACGAGAAAAAATATCTTCACTTCTCACCACAGCATCCAAAGTCCTACATGGCCTGTCCTTTTTTTAAGGATCACACCTGCAGCATATGGAAGTTTCCAGGCTAGGGGTCAAATCGGAGCTGCAGGCCTACACCACAGCCACAGCAATGTGGGATCTAGGCCATGTCTGTGACCTGCACCACAGCTAATGGCAACGCTGGATCCTTAATGCCCTGAGCGGGACCAGGGATGGAATCCGCGTCCCCATGGATACTAGTGGGATTCATTGCCATTGTGCCACAAGCGGAACTCCCCGAAGAGATTTTCTTGCGTGACAGCTCATTTGGTCCTCACAAACCCCCTAACAATCAAAGTCATTAATGCTGTCGCTTCACATACAAGAAGACGTGGCAGAGAGGTCAAGTGCATCTAAAGTCGCATAGCTGGGGCTGAGACTAGAACCAAGGTCTTCAGATGATAAAATTCAGCCTTTCTCCTTAACCACACCAGCTGACGGAAGCCGACATAAATATCCCAATTCCTGGATATGTATAATCACAGAGCCAAAATTTGTCTTTTCACACAACTTATTAATCAGTGGACCCACAGTAGAATACAAACAAACCCCTTACCTTCTGCCGCAGTGACCACCAACCAGCAGACAGATAGCCAGGCGGAGAAGCAGAGTCTGGGAGCCAAGGCTCCACAACGGTACTCCGGGCCACCCTTTAAACTCTTCAAACTCATCCCACTCTGCTCATCCAGCCACCGTGGTCCAACCACTCTGCCCTCTTTCTCTCTCCCTGAAGGTGCCAGACTTGCTTTCATCTCAGATCCTTTGCATCTGCTGTTCCTCATGCTTGGACTACCTTTCCTCCTTTCTATGTTTCAGCCTGCACTTCAAATGTCATCACCTCAGAAAGGCCTGATCCAACCACTCTGGCTAGAACGACCACCCTCGACCCTAGGCACTCTCTTAAACAACACTCCATTTAGCCAGCAGCATGGATGGAATTAGAGACTCTCATGCTGAGTGAAGGAAGTCAGAAAGAGAAAGACAAATGCCACATGATATCACTTATATCTGGAATCTAATATACTGAACAAATGAGACTTTCCATAGAAAAGAAAATCACAGACTTGGAGAACAGACTTGTGGTTGCCAAGGGGGAGGGGGAGGGAGTGGGATGGACTGGGAGTCTGGGTTTAAGAGATATAGACTCTTGCCTTTGGGATGGAAAAGCAATGGGATCCTGCTGTATAGCACCAGGAACTATGTCTAATCACTTGTGACGAATCTATATATGTATGTCACCACGCTGTACAGTTGAAAAATTGACAGAAAACTGTAAACCAGCTATAATGGAAAAATAAACATCATTATATCAAAAAAAGAAAAAAGATCCATGCACCCCAATGCTCACTGCAGCACTATTTATAATAGCCAAGACATGCAAGCAACCTAAATGTCCATCGACAGAGGAATGGATAAAGACATGGTACATACACACAACTGAGTATTACTCAGCCATGAAAAAGAGTGAAACTGTGTAAACTGCAGTAACGAGCATGGACCTAGAGATTATCATACTAAGTGAAGTTAACCAGACAGCGAAAGACAAACACTACACGATGTCACCTCTATGTGGAATCTTAAAAAAATAAAAAATGTTACAAAGGAACTTAAAAAACGGAAACAGACTCAAAGATCTTTGGGACAGAAGTTATGGTTACCAGAGGGGAAATGTGGGACAGGAGGGATAAATTGGGTTGGAGTTGACATATACACACTATTATAGACATGATAGGTAACAAGGACCTATGTATGGTCTAGTACATGGTAATTACTCAATACTGTGTAATAACCTATATGGGAAAATCATCTGAAAAGGAATGGATATATGTATATGTGTAACTGATTTACTTTTCTATACACCTGAAATTAACACAAATTTCTAGGTCAAATAAACTCCTATAAAATTTTTAAAAAATAAAAAAAAAGCAATACTCCATTTACCCTCTTCATAACACTTCTCACTACCTGTTTCTGTCTTTATTACACCCAGCTGGAATATAAGCACCTGAAAAGTAGGGACCCCATCCGACGGCTATATCCTTAGTGCCTAGAACAGTGCCTGCTTCTAGTAAACAGTCAATAAATAATCATCTGTTACCTTCTGGATAAAATCCAAACTTATTTTGCCAAACAAGTGCTACATCATGTGACCTGGCTCTTGTCTCCAGGCTCATCTCCTGCTTCTCCACTGCCTGCTGAGATGCACCTGGGAGTCGATGCGAAGTGGTGCTGGTCTAATAAAGAGCAAGCCTGAGCACATCGATGCTTCACATAAAATCTTTACCTCAATCCAGATACCAGGAAAGGAAGAGAGGGAGGGAGCAGGGAGGGAGGGAGAGGGGAGGGAGGGAGAGTCAGAAGCAGGAAGGACTGACCCGTGGTGTGTCGGGGTGGGGGAGGGATACAGACGCATCAAAATAAAGGGGAAGATTCAAAGAAAGAGAAGCAGCAGAACGAAGGACAGGAATGGAAAATGACCGTGCCTGGTACATGTTATAACTGTCACAAGCAAGAAAGAAAACTGTTTTAGGACGCCGAGCACTTTTCTGATCAATTGCTATGGAAATTTCACATACGCATTTCAGTTCTCCAACTAGAAAACTGGTCTTCCCCAAAGACAAGAACCACCTTTCCTACTTTTCTTCTTTCCTTCATTTTTGTGGAGACCCCCAAGCCTTGAGTGCAGGCTTTCCACACGTGTTGGAAAATCAATCAAAGCTTACTGAACAATTAGAGGACCGGAGGCGTGTCTAGCCTTCATGGAGTGGAAAGTGGGTGAGAAGTGAGCAAACACTGATGCCTCCTTCTGCACAGTCAAGAGTATCTCCATAGAGGTCATCCATGGACCCAAACCAAGGCCACAGTCAGAACCAAGAGTCACGCTTCAGCCACAGAGGAAAGGACAGTGGGAAATCTTTCCTGACAAGAACAAATATGACCCCAAAAGTACTCATCGATGTAAAGAAAAGGAACTCTGTACCTGGCCCTCCAAGTACAGCTACCGTGTGCTTGCAGGGCAGAGAAAGAAGTTTCAAGCATCAGAGCAGAAAACACTTAACATAATGACAGCTGACAAACGCAGTTATCTGCTGTCTCCTCCCGCTGCACTGCAGGCAGGAAAATGCTGCCAGGGTCAGCTGCAAGTGTCAGGTGGCACTGAACAGCAGCCCGAGGGGACCTGCCTATTTCAACGCAGTCTATAGAGGTGCATTCCCAGAGCACCTGACAAATGATGCTAGGTGTCCGGGAACAGCAGGTTGAGGACAGGCCGCCCATCAGTTCCTGATCTGCTTTAGCATCTGATCAGCACCTTCCTCTGGGCATGTCAGCAGCACTCGTCTCTCCGTAGACGTAGCAAGTACGGATGTTTCAAAAGCAAAAGCGAAAGCATATTCTCAATTTTAAAGCGAGAGGAGAGGGAAGATAAAAGTTCTTTCTTTAAAAATAAGAAAGAAATTCTGTTTGTGATCAACTACGTGTGGTCGATCAAAAGCTTTTCACTTGAGGGAGATGGTCTTGTCCCCAAAACAAGGTATTTCATTTCGCGGAGGACACCCACACTCAGGGGAGCAAGACGATGCAGTGGCAGGTGCGAACATCATCCCTCTGCCCAAGATGCCAGAAATATCAAATGAGGCGGGTTTTGAGAAGGAAACAGCCAAGCTCCATGAAGGCAGCGATGCTGCCAAAACTGAATTCCTTGACATAAATCAGTTCAATGGGTTGCAACAAGTATCCCTTTCTTCTTTTTAATGAAAAGGTAAACACACATAATGCTTACTAAGTATCAGTGTTCCAATTACTTTGTGAATATTAACTCATTTAATCCTCAGAACATCCCCAGGTGGGTGATTTATACCTCCATTTTTTTTTCCTTTTCTTTTTATGGCCACACATGCGGCATACGGAAGTTCCCAGGCTAGGGGATGAATCAGAGCTGAAGCTGCTGGTCTATACCACAGCCTCAGCAACACCAGATCCAAGCCATATCTGCAACCTACACCACGGCCTGGAGCATCTCCGGATCCTTAACCCACTGAATGAGGTTACATACCGAATCCACATCCTCACTGAGACTATGTCAGGTCCTTAACCTGCTGAGCCACAATAGGAACTCTTATGTCTCCATTTTATAGATGAGGAAGCTGAGGTATAAAGAAGTTACATGGCTTGCCCAGAGTCACACAGCAAAGCCAGGATTTAAAATATGAAGATTTCTTCGAGTCCTGCTTTTTAATCAAGCCATTCTGATTCTCACGGTTATGACTTGCTTAATAACTATCCCAGAACCAAAGGTATTTAAATAAAAAATACATTGTTAATGTTTATTATGGAAAATATAAAATCAGAGAAAATAGTATAAGTCCCCTCATATCTATATCTCAGCTTCAATAATTATCAAATCATAGGAGTTCCCTTCGTGGCTCAGTGGTTAACAAATCCGACTAAGAACCATGAGGTTGCAGGTTCGATCCCTGGCCTTGCTCAGTGTGTTAAAGATCCGGTGTTGCCGTGAGCTGTGGTGAAGGTTGCAGACGCGGCTCGGATCCTGCGTTGCTGTGGCTGTGGTGAAGGCCGGCAGCTACGGTTCCTGTTAGACCCCTAGCCTGGGAACCTCCATATGCTGCGGGTGCGGCTCTACATAAAAAGACAAAAAGACAAAAAAAAAAAAATTATCAAATCATAGCCAATCTTGTCTCATCTAGAACCTTAGTTCCCAATAATGGATTATTTTGAAGGAAATCCCAGATATCATATTTCATCTGGAAACATTTTGTTTGGGGTTTTTTTTTTTTTTTGGTTTTTTGGTGGGTTTCTTTTCTTTTTCTTTTTAGGGCACCTGTGGCATATGGAGGTTCCCAGGCTAGGGGTCAAATTGGAGCTATAGCTCCTGGCCTACACCACAGCCACAGCCACGCCAGATCTGAGCCATGCCTGACACCTACACTACAGCTCATGGCAATGCCAGATCCTTAACCCACTGAGCAAGGCCAGGGATCGAACCTGCATCATCGTGGATACTAGTCGGGTTCATTACCTCTGAGCCACAATGGGAACTCCCTAGAAACATTTGGCAGGTTCTTTTTAATAACAGCTTTATTGAGATATAACTCACATAATGTAAAATTTGCCCATTTTAAGTATACATTTCAGTGGGTTTTGGTATATCCACAAAACTGCACTATTATCACCATCATCAATTTTAGAGCATTTTTATCACTTCCCAAAAGAAGTTTCACAACCAGTAGGAGTCACGGCCCATCCCTCACTTCCCTCAGCCTGTGGCTCTACCTTCTCTCAATGGACTTGTCTTATCTTGGACATTTCATAGAAAGAGAACCATACTACGTGTGGTTCTGTGTGACTGGCTTCTTCTACCTACTTAATGTTTTCAGGGTTCACCCACGTTGTAGCAAGTGTCAATACTTCACTCCTTTACGTGGCTGCGTGCACTCCCTTAGCTGGCTATACCATGTGTGTTTATCCACTCGGTGTTCGTAGACATTGAGGCCGTTTCCACTTTTTGGCTGAGATGAGCAATGCTACTATGAACGTTGACGTGCAAGCTTTTTGTGTGGACATATGTTGTCACTTCTGTTCAGTACCCACCTAGGAGTGGAACTGCTGGGTAGTTTGGTAGCTCTGTGTTTATAAGCTTCTTAGGAGCTGCCAGTCTGTCTCCCAGAGCAGTGACACTGCATCACATCTGCACCACCACGACATGAGGGTTCCAGTGGCTTCACATATTCACCAACACTTGTTCTCTGTCGACATTTCTGACCACTTCCTAGTGGGAGTGAAATAGTCTCACTGTGGCTTCGATTCTCATTTCCCAGATGGGAGTTCCCTTTGTGGCTCAGCAGTTAACGAACCCGACTAGCATCCATAAGGACACAGATTCGATCCCTGGCCTCGCTCAGTGGGTTAAGGATCCAGCACTGCCATGAGCTGTGGTGTAGGTCACAGACACGGCTCGGACCCTGTGTTGCTGTGGCTGTGGTGCAGACCAGCAGCTACAGTTCTGATATGATCCTTAGCCTGGGAACCTCCATTAAGCCGTGGGTGTGGCCCTAAAAAGTAAAAACAAACAAAAAAACTCATTTTCCAGATGGCTTATGATGTTGAGAAGGTTTTTATACAGCTGGAAGATTTAAGCCAGCACACTCTCACTTTAGGATTCTTTTAATGGGGTTGGAGGGTTTTGTTTTGGTTTTTCATTTTATGTTTAGTTCGGGTTTGTTTGTTTGTTTTGGGCAGTGCCTGGGGCACAGGGAAGTTCCCAGGCCAAGGGTGGGACCCACACCACAGCTGTAACCAGAGCCAGTGACAACATCAAATCCTTAACCTGTTGAGCTACCGGGGAACTCCTAGGATTCTTTTTGGAATACCTCGTTCAGTTCTAAAATGTTTGTTCTCTCTTCTACCAACAGAATGTTCATACATTTTGATGTCCTATTTTTGGCTTCCTTCATCCCTGTTCCCCATAATTCCAACAATTCCAAACTTAAGTCTCTAGCCAATGAGGAGCTACTCTTTCTAAAGCTGCCCCTCCATGTTTTAGTTCTTTCATAATATTTATAACTGTCTAAAACACTAATATTTACTTGTTCATTGTCTGTCTCTCCATACACACTCTGAAATAGTCGCCCCTTGGTATCCACAGGGACTGGTTCCATGATGCCGCAGTGGTACCAAAATCCATGTCTGAAGACGGTACAGTATTTGCAAATAACCTATGCACATCCTCCCATATACTTTTAATCATCTCTAGATTATGTGTAATAAACCAATCCAATGTAAATGCTATGTAAAAAAAAAGGCAACAAATTCAACTCTGCCTTTTGGAACTCTCTGGAATTATTTTCTAAAATATTTTTGATCCATGGTGGGTGGGATCCAGGGGTACAGAACCATGGATACAGAGGGCCAGTTTACTAACCCCGTGAGAGAAAAGACCATGTCTGTTTTCTTACCACTGGATCCCAGTGCCTAGAATAGAGACAGCAGAAACTCAATAAATATTTGGTGATTGAATGAATAGTCCTCAGATTGCAGAGTTCTTATGTGATTTTGTTTGCACACAAACCTTTCATGGCTTTTTGAAATAAATTGCATTTCCTAGGGATGGTCTCTGAAATACATCACTCTTCATCATAGCACATTTACAACTGAAAAGAGATCAGCAACACTCCAAATGCTTGACATCTATAAACTGAAATACTGTGAAAGACATGTAAACAATGCTTACAGATATTGGGTTATTTAAGCAGGTCTGCTCTATTACATGAACAAGAGCAGGATACAAATACGTAAGATGCTACAACCACAAACGGGGTCCTTTTAATGCTTAGAGAAGAGATTGTGAGGAAATAAACCAAAATGTTCACAGGGATGCCTTCGGGTGACAGAATTCAAGGCCACCATTTTTCTCTCTTCTTTCTACTGTTTCAAGTTTTCTGTCATGAACGTGTGTTACTCTTATGATAAACAACAAAAACAACTTTAAGAAATTTAAGAGTAATTATAATCTGCATGGAACTCTCACCATAAATAAAGGAGGCATTTTTACTGATTGTAACTCGATTTTAAAGCAATGGTTTACAAAATGAAAACATCCAGCCACAGTTGTCATTTACATGACCAAACTGATGAAGGGAGTTTTATCCTTAGAGCAACATTCAGGCTAACAGACAAAGGATGAATAACAGGAGTTCCCCAGTGGCCTAGCAATTAAGGATCCTGCTTAGTCACTGCTATGGCTCAGGTCTGATTCCTGGTCTGGGAACTTCCGAATGTTGCAGGTACCACATACATACAAATAATAATAATAAAATAATCTTCAACCCATTATTAAAGTACTGGATCTAGGATAATATTCATCATTGGCTGCCAATCATTATATGTCTCCTAATGGAAAAACACGACATAACATAACCTACAAGTAGTCTTGATAAAAATTTAACTTAAATCTGAGCCTCCAGATCAATGAAACACAATTTTATTTTCACTTTTTAAATTATATATTCTTTTTAATTCTAAATGACAGCCCTGGTATTGATATTATTCAGATTCTGATTTAAACAAAAAAGTTGACACATATAGACAAAATTGTTCATTTCTTCCTGGATTTAGGTATGACGATACTGTGGCTTCGTTTTTTAAATGGTCCTTATCTTAGGGACCGAAATACGTAGGGACAGTATGTTATGACCAAGATTTAACCAAAATAATGTGATAGGGAAAAATGACTAACAGTATAAATAACGTGGCCATGAATTGATCATGCTGAATACGGGGTCCACTGTATTAGCTACTCCACTTCTGCACGTTTGACATTTTCACAATAAAAACTTAGGAGGCTCCACCTGGGCTTACTGTTAAGAGCGACAGTGAGCAGCCCCCTGCCTCATCGTGAACTCCCTGACTGCGTGCCCCAGCCTCCATCTCCACCCTTCTTTAAAGTCAAGCTACTTTCCACTGTTCAGCTTTTATTTTGGACATTCAGCCTCACCTTAACTCTCTTATCCCAGACCCTCTGGCTAATGGACCTTAACTTCGTATTTCAGTTACTGTTGCTGCCTAACAAATCACCTCAAAACTTGGCGAATTCAAACAACAGCAGTCATGTTCTATTATCTCTCATGGTTCTGTGGGTTGACTCGGTTGAGCTGGGCTGTTCTCGCTCACAGACTGTCACACAGTCACAGTCAGAAGGTCTCCTCAGTCCTAAATCCGGCAGTCAGTGCGGGCTGTTGGGACGTCAGCTGAGGCCGTCAGCCAGAATACCCACACGTGGGTCTGCGTGTGACCTGGGCTTCCTCCCGGCACGGCGGTACAGTTCCAAACGCTAGCATCCCAGTCATATCCCAGGTAGCTAGTCTATCACCGTTATGACCTGGTTTAGGAAACCTTTCAGCTGGAGTCACCGGCCACACGCATTCGAGGGGAGAAAAGCAGGTGCCGTGTCTTGATGAGAAGAGTGTCGATGTCACACTGGAAGGCGGGTGTGCGGGATGACGATCTCGCTGCAGCCCCCTCAGAAAATTCTCTCTGCCACGCTGGCTCCTCCTTGGCCTGCACATGTTTCTCTGAGTCTGACTACTTCCCGATTATCAGCAAGCCAAACAGCATCTTTCCGCTTAGAACTGTCATCCATCTGGGGCTGCTCAGCTCACAGACTCCCCCCGGCACCAAAATTTACATCATTCCAGCACTGGCGCCGCCTGCTCCCAGACTCCTGCCTCCACCCCCTGCCGCTCACCGTTCCTGCTCCCTCCTCTCTGGCCCATTCCTAATTTATAAGCACATCCCAGCAGAGAACACTGGCCATACACTCTGAAAAATACTCTACCCTTCCAAACACGGACTACAGAACGCATACAGGCAGATATGAAATACGGAGCTAAGAGACAAGCTTGATTAAATTGTAACTGTTCAAAGCCTGTATTTTTGATGTTGGCTTGTATCATTATTATGTAACAGACAATAGAAGTCCTCCATGTCAGTATCCTGGGAAAGCTCTTGAAGAACTAGGTAGGAAAAAAATAAAAGTCATTCTGCACGAAACATTCATGTCACCAGAAACACTGTGGCACCCTCTGCTGTCAGGAAACAAAGTTTAAAGTGCTCTGGGTTCATTTTCCCTGCAGGACTCTTCAGCATCCTTGTACCATAGGCTGCCAATCATTTGATCCAGATGTGAAAGCATAAACCAGTGAGGGGAGGAAAGTTAGAGGGCTTCATTTGGGCAAGATAGTAAAGGAAAAGAATGAAAATCAAACCCGTGTGTGTAGCAGAATGGCAGCAAGAAAGGGAGAGGAGCCAGGCAGAGACTCAGGAGGCAGCAGATATCAGAGACGTCATGTAATATTGCGGCCTTGGTCCAAACCCTTTACCTAAGAAAAGATAATCTCCACAAACGACCCATAAAACACAGAAAGGTTAAATGGGTTGCCCAGGGTCACAGAGCAAGTAAATGGCAGGCAGAGCCAGAATCCAAACCCCAGCCACCTGTCTCGAGTCTACGTCCTTAACCACTCAGCTCTACCACCAAAGAAAGAACTATGATTACTTGGGGGGAGGGGCTGTTTCTTTAAATGTATCAAGAATTATTATCTGGTATTATTGCTCTTACCTAGAAGAAAATTGACTGCCAGGAAAATTACTCTCCCCGTGCTAAGCAGCGGACAGAGGAAGTATGTAATCGCAGTCTCCCATCCACGATAAAAACCATTCTGAGGTTTAGAAGATTCTTTCCCTTGTAAATTTAGGAACAATTCTGTTCTTCTGAGATACTGAAACGTATTACAAGTCACGTCCCTTATCACAACCTAAAACCCGTTGGGTTAGGGCTAGGGGAGAATGGATTCCCCCTATGACAAGTTCAAGGCCTGCACAACCGGACTGATTCATACTCCAACCAACCAATCAGCTGAGCAGAACTACTCAGAATGTTCCAAATTCGAAGACTGGTTCACTCGCCAAGTGAAACCTGCACGAAGGGAGAGGAAGGGAAAAAACCTTTCCTCGGAAAGGACACAGCCACCTGCTCCTGTCTTTCTCCATGGAAAAATGAGTCCAGCAGGTCTGGGGCAAGGTGAGAGGGGGCTCCAAGCCGTGGCAGAGCGCCGGGCTGCAGGCTGAAGGCAACAGGAGCACATTCCTGTGCCAGAAGAACCCCGTGTCTACGAGGCCTTCTCGGCAGAGCAAGGAACGAGGCCCAATCCACTTGGGGCCATCTGTCCCCTGGCCGACTCCCAAGCCCTCCTCAGCCAGAACCTATGACAATGTTAAGTCCTGGATTCAGTTCCAGCCATGGGAGATGGGGACACAAGTACAGGTCATTGGGAGCACACACTGGAGATCACCTCAGTGCTGAAGCATTGAGGGAGGATGTGAGGCTTGATGTCTACCCAAGGCCAATAGAATAGACACTATTGGCTTTCGACGTTATCTCATTTAAGCCTCACCACAGAAGCTCTATGAGGTTATCACTACCGACCCTCTTCCACAAAGAGTAACAGGAAGAACTGACTCAAGGTAGCAATTCAGACTTCTGGCCCCTCCCTCATTTAGGCTAGCCTGAGAGCCCGACTATACGGATATACAGGTACACCTGGAGCACAATGCCCAGCCACGAGGCTGGAGGAGTGAACAGAAGACACAGCTTCTTCTGTTTACTCCTCCATGTTTCCATCCCTCTCACGTATTCCTCATGCCCCCGTCTCCCGATCCAGATCCTCTCTCTAGATCTGGATGTCTTGGGTAGATGTTTGTCAGATGGGACAACCCTATTTATTCCCGCTTCCAAGGCGTGTGTATTACACAGAGCCTCTGAGAGATAACGGTGCAGAAAATAACAAGAAGCTTCCTTTGAAGGCCTTCAAAGAAAGCTCAGACAAGTAAACCGAAGTTTGCTGGGCTTCCGGTGATCAAGCAAAACCAGAGTGGGCTGCATATATGACCTTCCAGTTCTAAAGTCGATGATCCCATTATTTCTATTTAAAAAAAAATCTGTTAATCTTCACAATAGCCCCAAAGAAATAAATCAACTCACAAAGCAAAAGGTCAAAGGAGATAAATCCTAAAACTACTCGTTGCCTAGAATACCAATATGCTTTGATTAAAAAAAAAAAAAAGGTGCAGACTTACTTGGGCCAGCACTGTCTCACTCTCAGGATGGCAGTGGAAGGCGGGTCTTGCCGGGTGTCACAGCTCATCACCCTGGAGGTCAGGACAATTTTAGAGTCTCTATCAAGAAAAGGTTATTTATCTCGCCCTCTCCAATTCCCATTTGGCCCGCAAGGTGTGGTCAGATTGAAACCACCTTCCATCCAATGGATATCAGGACAACAGGACTGTTTCAGGGTCTTTGGAACAGGAATTCCTCCATATTCTTTTCACGTGTAATCAGTTCTGCCCCTTTAGAAGTACTAAGAAAGCCTCTATCCTTCTTTCTATGGCTTCCCCATTCATCCCACCCCATCAGAGGGACTTATCTGATAGTGCTAAGATTTGGGAGTCACTGCACATGTGTGGCGAGATTTGGGAAAAAGCCATTGCCCATGCGTGGCTACGCCCTTGCTTGGCTCTGGCCTTGCCCTCAGCAACTGCAGTGTTTAGGTCTCACTGGTCCCCTCCCCAGGGCAGAGACTCCCCTGTATGGGTAAATTCAACTTAGAACAAGGAAGAGAAAACTCAGTTTGGCCTTGGCACCAAACCTCAATCTCCTCTCTAGCTTTAGCAGCAATATCTGACTCCCATATTTACTTCTCAATTGGTTCAGAATTCCGGAGAAATGTAACTCTCTAAAACTTTGAGAGAAGGCACAGATCATATTAAGTTTCATATCAGGCACTGTACAATTGGCTCTGAAATAAATTAGAATTCAGCAACAAGATTAATGTGCAAATAACCTAAGCAAGACAGACTGGAACAATCAGGGATTTCAAGTGAATGCTATGGTGATGCCAGGTGGGAGGTGGGGAGAAGGGGTGCTGGACAACACGTCAAGGCACGCATGGGTGCGTTTCCAAAAGAATCTCCTGATGTTGGGAGCAGAGCCAAGAAGATGCAGAACCGTCTTTTCCTTCCAAGGTTCTCCAGGCTCAGACAGGCTCAGCCCCTCAGGGTCCCCGCATCCTTGTAAGATAAGGAGCAATGCTTGAAATTACCTCTAAAGAACAGCCTCTAAAAAGGGTAAGGGAATGTTCACCATTCTTAGCTCTTTCTGAATTCTGACTCTGGAAAACAGAATATGCAAGATGAGGAAAACAGCAAAGAGTGAAAATGAGAATAGCTGAAAACAAGTGGGTGATTAAGGAAAGTTTTCACTCCACTTTTGAGCATCATGTTGTTTGCCTCTAAAGAAAAAAAAAATGCCATCATCCTGATGCTTTGATCATGATCAGAGGTTTACAAGAGTAGAGGCTTGGCAGGCCTAAGCAACCAAACCCGACAAAAACAATCCTTTGTGCACCGGGAATGGCAGGTGTTACACCAGGGACCCTGTGTATCACCCTCGTTGTGGGCTTTGTCAGCTGGTATCCTTAAGAATTTAAAAAAACTGCTTATTCAAAAACAGAGAACACATTAAGTCACAGACTTACAAACCTCCCAAAGACTGTGTTTTTGTGGTCCCTGTGTGGCAGAACTAAGCAAAAAGTTGTCCTGAAGAAGTGTTTGTAAAGGGCTCATGACTTACTGAGCCACCGGACATGTCCGAAATCAGCAAATGCCCTCCTCTGGCACTACTGGCCACACACCCTGTGGCCAGGAACAACTTGAGGTCATTCACTGTCTTACTTTTTTAAAATAATCTGGCTCCAGAGATTGTACCTGGCACATAATTGCTGCAAAATAAATGCCTGTCAAATGGGATAAATAAATAGATGAACCTATCAATCAGATTCTGGCATGACTTGATTCCTATCTCCTAGGTTGAGAGATTTAATAGCATCATATTTCAATCAGTATGTTCTAGCACTAAACACTTCTGGGAGACTTTCCAAGGAATTTTTGTACATACACACATACAATTTTTTTTTTTTTTGGTCTTTTTAGGGCCGAACATGCAGCATATAGAGGTTCCCAGGCTAGGGGTAGAATTGGAGCTGTAGCTGCCGGCCTACACCACAGCCACAGCAACGCGGGATCTGAGCCACGTCTGCGACCTACACCACAGCTTACGGCAACGCCAGATCCTTAATCCACTGAGCCAGGCCAGGGATCGAACCCTCATCCTCATGGATACCAGTAAGATTCGTTAACCACTGAGCCATGATGGGAACTCCCAATTCTTATATACAGTAACTCTTCAGTGTTTTTTGTTTTTTTTTAATTTCACTAGAAATTCAAGAAATTCTTATAAGCCAGGTGTCTGAAAAGATGAAAAGATCCATCACTGCCCTCAAGGAGTAACAGGCTCTTTTTCGCACCCCGACCCCAGGGGTCAGTGCGCTGCCACAGACCACCCTGCTTATCACCTCGTCCTGCCTTTGTCCTCCACAAGGCAGCGCTAGAGGCCGTCAGGAACCTCGGTGGGCTCCCACCCCAGCTTGGTCCATGGAAGGCTTTCTACGCATGCCTTTCACACACAACGTTCAAATGAGGGAAAGGACAAATCGAACGACAACTAAGGAAGTGCTACGTCCTTTTAAGACTCGTACAAAGTGCTGTAGCTCAGACGAGGTAGAGGCTTACAAAGAGGCTTGGGTGTCCACTGGCATTCATGGAGAAGGTAAACTTTGAGCTGGACCAGGAAGAAGAGGCAGGCCACTGACAACTCTATTTTTCTGACAGTGATCATTCCTGAGGGATCACGTGTGCAAAGGCCAAAAGCATAATTTCCAAGGAGGTATTTTAAAGAATATGTAAATACACAATGAAAAATAAAACTGAAAAGATAAAACTGGAACAGTATTGTAAAGACTTCAATGCAGGGAATCTGGACTTAATCAAATACACAGCAGGGAACTTGTATATTATTCTGACCAAAACTATAACACGTCTAAGCTTAGGAAAAGTACTCCGGCAATGAATGTAAGGGGAGACAGAAAGTGAAATTTGATGGAAGATAACCAAGTAGGTATACAACTAATATGGCAATGAAAAGGGACATGTAATAAATTAAAAAAGTAGACCTGCCGAAGGAGGTATATGATCCAAAGGATTAACGGGACAACCACAATGGAAAAAAGCCACTTGCAGATGACAGAAATAGTCCACTTAGTAAGAAATTAACTCAGTGAAATAACGCAAAACAGCAAAAAACATAAAAGAACTTTAGCAGAGATGATTATTTAAAGAAATGGCATAGACTTCGGAACATATATTTCAAGTTAATTCATTTCAAATTAATTTATTCACTACTGAACACCTATTAAGCATCAAGTACTTACAAGAGAAGATGTTGACTACTTACTGCTAACATTCATTTTGACACATGACCAAAAATTTTTTAATTAAATATGTATACAATATAAAAATAGGTTTTAGTGATGGAAAAAAACAAGATTGAGCTTAAAGTTAAAATTTATGATGCCATAAACTTACAACTACTTCAACCATGAGCCAAAAGATCAAAAGAGCTCCATAAACTGGTTAAGAAGACTCTAGAAACTACAAGAGATCAAAAGAAATTGGTGTTTAATAAATACCTCTCGACAAATATGTACACATTTCAGCTCCTAATCTAGACAGGCTAAGCTGGATACTGGGACACCACTGTAAAAAAAATTCAAGAGCATCAAACAAAGGTTACTCATCCATATCTAAATTCAAGCATTTAGGGAAAAAAGAATCTGCCCCGTTTATAACCAATACAACCACTGCAAGCATAAAGAAAAACGAGGAAAAAGCTAGTCAAGTAGGAGGAACACTAGAATATAACACCATGAGGGCAGGGACTTCCATCTATATTGTTCACTGTTGTGTCTACAGCATCTAGAACTATACTCAGAACATAACAGTTGCTCACTAAATACTTGCCAACTGAATGAATAAATTATTTTTGGAAAAAATTTCAGATAAGCAAAACAGAACTATTTTCAATGCTGATAGTTTCCTTTAGGCTTATAAGAGTTCTATTCTTTTATACTTTTCTCCATTTCTCTTAGGAAATACCTCAAAACAAAGAAAAGAGAATTTCTTTTACATTTTAAGACTATATATATTGCTCTGAGCCAAAAAGTAGATAACCCTGGAAAAAATTTTCTATAAAATTCTGTTTCCATATAATTTTATTAGCAGTTATTACATCAAAATTCACATTTACAGGATCCAAGGACTGTCTCAGAAAATTCTAAAGTATATGTAATTAGATTTTAACAGTAAGATAGAACATATTCTCATTCTAGCACAGCCCTTAAGAATAATACTGAGAATTAAGTACAGTTCTATCAAGAACTAGAAATGAATTCTGTGTGCACAGTGTCACTTAAAGCAAAGTTCCATGGAAGTATAATACATCTATGTATGTACATTTCAGTGGCAAACATCACTGACTTCCCAAACAACTGACACCAAAGCAATTTCCAATCAAAACGCAAGCACAGTGGCTTTCATTCAATGTAGAGCTATGATAATTCTTTAAAGAGACCCTGAATCCTTAAGTCTCGTAATATGATTTTATGCTGTGACACTAGTACAAAACACATCAGCCCTAATGCATAGATTGACGCATCATGACAAAAAGATAGCCTTTTTCTGTATCAGAAAATGCTGAGGTTTCCAGTGAAGTACAGGCTGCTCACTGCTGATCTAATGAAATTCTACATCCTCCAGCCTGAGCAGTATTATAAGATTCACAAATATTACATTTCATGCCTAATATATGGAACTGGACTGTAGATCTTCCATTGCAATCATTGCAGAGAATCTGAAAAGAGATGAATTCAAATTATGTATATTAAGCCTTATAGACAGAAGTGGCACTGCCTGCTCAAAAAATCGTACCGCAGATGTGAAAACAGATATATAAACCCAAACATTTCCATAACAGAAATACATTTAACCTTTTACTTATTCACTGAATACTCTAAGAAGCTATTGAGGTAGCTCCGAATCTAGAAAACGAAAATGTGGATTTGAGCCAGGAAGTCTTATTTTAAAATAGTTCCCAAGTAGTAAAAATGATACTAGTACAAAACTTAACATAAGCATAATCAGATCAACACCTATACTAACTCAAAATAACACACAACTTCGTTATTTTCGTTGACACTTAGAAAATAATCTTAGTAGGGGTTTTCGTTATGACTCAGCAGAAACGAATTGAACTAGTATCCATGAGGACATGGGTTCGATCCCTGGCTCTGCTCAGCGGGTTAGGGATCTGGCATTGTCGTGAGCTGTGGTGTAGGTTACAGATGGAGCTCGGATCCTTCATTGCTGTGGCTGTGTGGGTGTAGGCTGGCAGCTACAGCTCTGATTCGATCCCCAACCTGGGAACTTCCATTTGCCATAGGTAAAACTCTAAAAAAGCAAAAAAAAATTAAAAAATCTTAGTTAATAAAACAACTTTTTACGTACTCATATTTTTGCTTATTTTTTTAGTATACTAAGTTCCTAGTCTTCCATGCCTTAGGAATGAATTAAAGTCCAAATACTTTCTAAAGTTGAACAAAGAAAAGTTTTTGGCTCATCCCTAGAATACTAGGAATTAATCTTTCCTAGTACTGAGATGCTGAAAAATAAAAAAGGTGTTAACCTAAAAATAAATCAATACCGTATTACGTGAGAAAAGCATTAGGTTTAGAATGAAACACCATAATAAGTAGAAAATATCCACCTTTTCTCTAAATTATAATTTGGAAAATAATCCCTTTAAGAGAGGATCTAGGAGTTCCCTAGTACCTATGGCAAATGGAAGTTCCCATCGTGGCTCAGCGGTTAACGAATCCGACTAGGAACCATGAGGTTGCGGGTTTGATCCCTGGCCTTGCTCAGTGGGTTAAGGATCTGGCGTTGGTGTAGGCCGCAGATGTGGCTCAGATCCGGTGTGGCTGTGGCATAGGCCGGCGGCTACAGCTCTGAGTCAACCCCTAGCCTGGGAACCTCAATATGCCGCGGGTGTGGCCCTAAAAAGCAAATTAAAAAAGAGAGGATCTAAATGTAGAAAATAGATTAGTCATTGCCTACAGCTGGGGACTGAGGAATAACGACTACTGATGGGTATGGGCTTCCTCCTGGCATGATGAAAGTATTCTAAAATTGATGGTGGTTATGTTTGCACAACTCTGAGAATATACTAAAAACGCACTGAACTGAATACTTAGTATGGACAAGTGGTATGGTATGTGAATTGTATCTCAATAAAGCTGTTATTTTTAAAAAACGATCTAAACAGAACACAGTACACTACAGCTTCCAATAAAACATGACATGACTATCGGTATTACAAAAGCGATCTTTCATTGAACTTCCTAATAATTATCCACATGAATTATGAAGTTCTCCAGGGTAAATAAAACAAAGTATTTTGTTATTTGGCTTTATTAAGTGGTTTTTATCTTTTTATGTAGAGATATCTGAATTAACGATGTTCTGAAAATTCCTATGCCCAAAAATCATTTAAGTTCCAAAAAGCTATCTACTTTCCAATCCTAATCTGCAATTTAATATAATATGCTGAGACTTAGGCAGCAGTCTATCTCAATGGAGAAAAGACGATCATTCTCCATAAGGCAAAAGCACAGAAATAGTTCTTTTATTTTAGGTTGTAGGCTAAGACGAAATTTTACAGTTATTAGAATAAAAAGGGTAATAAACAGTAAAAACCAAAACATAATCTTCAAAAAAAAAATCAGCATGCATATTTGCATGCAATAAAATTTAAAATAATTAAAACTGAGCATATTAATTTAACATAAGTAAAATAAAACCGACCAGTAATCTAGCTCTAGCCAGTTACATTAGTGACCGCCTCTGCTAGGTAATACATAAATGATCCAGAATAAAGTTTCTGCCTGCCACCTAGTGTTGGAGAGAATTACACAAAGGTATTCTGAGATTTCGCCCCCACCCTGGTCTTTTGAGTTGAGTAACCAGAAGTTATTATTTTGTCCTTCCCATTAATCACCGCACTGGCATCATTGCCAAAACAATTTCTTATACAGGTTTAAGAGAAACTGCAAAAATAAACATGAACATCAACAAGGAGCCTGAAAAGTTTTGTAGGCATGGATCCTACTCACATCCACAGTCATATTCTGGTACTCGGACGGCATAGGAGTCTGCGCCACCTCATCATCCAGCTGCCTCCAGTACCTAGTCATATCTAAAGCAGAGTGCATACATAATGGACATCTGTAGCCTCTAGAAGAGACGGAAGAGTTATTTTCCAAAAATTACACAAGGAGTCTATCAACTCAGGCATGTAAGACGATACATGTTAACTGGAACATAAACCAACAAAGAGGATACTTCCAAGATAAACTTACAAACCCGCAAACTCTCAAGCTTTAAAGTTTTCAATTAAAGCCTGTCATCACAGGGTGCTATTTAAACCTACTTCTTTTTTCTAGGTTCTCTAAAATGGAAAGAAATTACTCTATATTCTTTGTAGAATATATTCAATATGTTTTAAAAACCAATTAAGCTGCTTTTTACCTAAATAGCCTCAATTTCTTAATATATTCAAGCAAAGAAGAGAGAGTACTCCTTAAAACTTATTCAGATCATATTATTTCCTTTCCAAAACTTCTTAAAAAAGTTCCCTTCTGTTAAATTAAAATCTCTGCTCATCAGTATGCAGGACTGAAGGAGTTACAAGTCTCCTCTGTAGTAACTATGTGCAACCCCTTTTATCATCCTTTCCCCACATAAAGTCAATGTGAGACACACTGTTACCAGCTTTTTTTGCAGGTCTTATACTGAGCCAATATAACAACTTAAAATTTTGAGCGACATGCCTCAGTATTTTTACTTTCTTACAACACTATGACTGCCTCTGGCAGAGAAACCAAGCTTTCCATTAAGTACAGCCAGAAAATGAGAGACAGCCGTCTCCAGCTGTGCGATGAGATAAGCAAACCAGAAACACAGGGACAAAGGCATAGTCCCATGTCCCCCAATGCGCTCTGCCGATTTAACACGACCCAGCCCATCTCGAGGAAAGCCTCCGCCGTACCCTACACGGTGTAAGTAACTGCAAAGTCTGCCCAGTTCCCCCTCCTTTCAAAAAAAATGAAAAAGGAAAACCAACATCTTACAATTACAATTTTTTAAAATCTCATCAAACACTCACTCTTTCAACATTTCTTCATAACATGTTCTGAAAGAAAATATAACATTATTTTAGTAAAGCAAAAAGTATCTCCACTATTTTCAAATATTTTTGAGTAAAAAAACCCAAAGTTACTTTACCGATGTAAAAGATGTCCACATGGTAAGACGTGAGCAACGATACGGGATGTATGAATGTCCTGTAAAAGCAAATACATGTTAATGCTTAATTACATGAAGACAATATAAATAATCAGTGCTTTCAATCCAAGAGAGAATATTTCCAAAGCAAAAAACATTTTAAACTCACCTCCAAACATATTGGACAATTCTGCCGGGAAACATTTTCAATACACTGTTTAAAAGCAAAACTAAAATTACCAAAAGCTTAATAGTATTAATTATAAAAAAAACTAACAAATGAAACAATACCAACTTACTACAGGTAGTAATTAACATTAATACACGTTTCCTTTATGTCAGACACGAACTGAACAGTTAACTCTCACAACTATTTCAGTCTTTGCACATTACCTGAGACAATGAAATTGCTTAATGTAACCTAATTATTCAAATTATCTTCATTTTACAAATAATGAAATAACAGTTATTATTACAGAGATTTCATTACATGCCATATGCCAGGCTCATTACCTGTATTAACTCAATTAATTCCCACAACTCTAAATGAAGCAGGTACCTTGAGAGTCTTTATTCAGCCTCATTCTTCCTCCCTTACACCTTGTCAGCATATCCCACATTTATTATTCACCTCAATTTCCCTTTCCACTCAAGCATTTTAGGCCAGATACTACCTACTATATAGCAGTTAAAACCCCTCATTAGTCTCTTCATTCTCTAAATTCTTGGATAGAATCAGTACCATAATGATAGTTATTAGATTTTTTTCTAAGTAATGAAAAATAATTTTTAAAGAGCCTACAATCATGACATAATTGCTGCATCCAAATTTAAAAATATTTCTGATTATGAAAGAAATACTAAATTTTCCTGGAATGCCAACAAAACGTCACACTGTTCCTTTATATTATACCATATCTTATAAAGCTATTCTTAAAATCAGTACCAATAGTAAGAATCTATAAGCCAACTTAGAACTCGTCTACATCATACTAATAAATAATATAAGTACTCCTACAGAGAGAGAGAAAAGAAATCATAGATTAGATATTCTGACATGTACACTTTAGAACATCTACTTCTTCGTACTGCTTAAAAATAAAAAGTGACATGACTGACTTGGTAATATCTGAAAATTAGCATGTTCCTAAACAAATTAGGATTTAAGCTGTTTTCAAAAACACTGTAATACTTTTTAAATCATGCAAACTGAATTACATACCTTGTGCTTTCCTTGGAGATTCATTGCTAGGCATAAGTTGCATTTCAAACAGTGGAAAAAATCTTCCTTTGGACCAATCCTAAAAAGAAAAAAAAATGAAAAACAAAAGATTAGATCAACTTTTACTATAGTAATCATTTGTTCATTACATGTAAGTTTATTTTTTATTTATTTATTTATTTTGCCTTTTGTCATTTTAGGGCCGCACCTGCGGCATGTGGAGGTTCCCAGGCTAGGCGTCTAATCGGAGCTGTAGCCGCCGGCCTACACCACAGCCACAGTAACGAGATATCTGAGCCACGTCTGCGACCTACTCCACAGGTCATGGCAACGCCGGATCCTTAACCCACTGAGCGAGGCCAGGGATCGAACCTGCAACCTCATGGTTCCTAGTTGGATTCGTTAACCACTGTGCCACGACGGGAACTCCGTTTACATGTAAGTTTAATTTCACTCTAAAGAAAGTTCGAACCACACTGAAGATAAGTTAATCCCTATCTCCTCAACCTCACCCCCAACGCAAACCCTCTAAGGAGAATGGTTCCTACCCTTCCACGTCTTTCTCTCTACAAATACACATACAGACACAACTCGGGTTTTACTTTTTACATAGATGGATTCTATATACATTGTGAGGCAACTTTTTTTCACCTAACAGTATTCCCTGAAGAATATTCTACGTGTGAATATACAGAACCATTTCGTTCCTCTTCATGGTTACATAGGATGACACGATAGGAATATACTGTAAATTTTTACACTTTTATTGATGTTATTGACTACCTTGAGTTAATACAATGATATAACAAATACCTGTATAGACGTTACAACCTACATGTTGATGATTTTTTATAAGACTCCTAAAAGTGAAACTATGGGGTAAGAGGGCATTGCATCAGAAGTTCTGATACCGTCAAACCGACTTGCAGAGACGGTACCAATTTACTCTCCCACCAACAGTGCGAGACGGTACCTCTGTTCCCTACACTCCTGCCAACATTGGTTACTCACATGACAAATAAAGGCATTTTAATTTGCATTTCTCAAATGATGAGACTGGGAGCATATTTTCATGTTTATGAACCATTTGGATTTCTCCTGTGGATTGTCTGTTCATGTGCTCGGTTCATTTTTCTACTCGGGTATTTGTTTTTTACCAACTTAAAGGAGCTCTTTTTTGTTTTTAACTCAAGTTTATAGTTGATTTACAATATTGTATTAGTTTCAAGTGTGGACCATAGTTATTCAATATTTTTATAGACTATGCTCCATTTAAAGTTACGAGAAAACAATGTCTATATTTCCCTGTACTGTACAATATATCCTTGCTGCTTACCTATTTTATATGTAGCACTTTGTATCTCTTAATCCCTTACTCCTGTATCTTGTCCCTTCCCCAACCCCACTAGTATCCACGAGCTTGTTTTGTGTATCTGTGAGTCTGTCTGTTACAAACATTCACTTGTTTTCTTTTTTATAGTTCACATATAAGTTATAATATACAGCATTTGTCTTTCTCTGACTTCTTTCACTAAGCATAATACTCTTTAGGTCTACCCAAGCATTGCAATTGGCAGAATTTCATTATTTTCTATGGTTGGATAATATTCCATTGTGTGGGGGGGAGTGTTATGTGTGTGTACCTACTACACCTTGCTTATCCACTCATCTGCTGGTTAACACCTGGGGTGCTTCCATATCTAGGCTACTGTTATGAACACTAGGGTGCAGGTACTTTTTCACATCAGTGTTTTCAATTCTTCCAGATATGTTCCCAAAGGTGGAAATGCATATGGTATCACAAGGTAGCCCTATTTTTAGTTTTCTGAGGAAGCTAATTCAAAGGCGCTCTTTTCATATCCTGGATATTAATCTTTTTCACATATATAAGTTACAATTTTCTGGTATGTCATCTATCTTTTTTTTTATATCTTTTGTCATATAGCCATTTCGATTCCCATGTAATAAAAAGCTACTGATATTTTCCTTTATAGCTTATGTTTCTGTTTTGTAAAGACTTTTGAAACCTATGGGGCATATTCTCCAATACTTCTAAACCATGACTTGTAATTTTCATATTTTTCTTCATCCATTTGAAATGTATTATGTATGGTAAAAGTGAGACTGCCCGTTGTTCCCCGATTTTTTTATCCTCCTCTTGCACGACAGAACATTTAGCACAGGGCTATCCTGAATAAAAACAATTTTCTAACTTCTCCGGAGGTTGTTAACAGAAGAGACAAATGAAAATTCTGTCTTATGCCCTTAGGAGAAAAGGGCGTGCCTTCCCTTCACCACTTCCCCCTTTCCACTGACCCAGAACAGGAGCGCTTTTAAACTCTATACACAAGAAAACATCTTATGGATGGAAAGGTAAAAAAATAAGAGGAACCTGGACTCCTGTTTAACTGACGACATGGTTCAGACTTTTCCATGAGAAACATAAACTTTTACCCTTCTTGAGTCACTTAATTTGTTGTTTCTGTCACAACATGCTAAAAGCAGACTCGAATGAATGCAGAGTTTCATTCACTGAAATGAATCAATTTCTTGTTTTCCCAGTGGGTAATCAATTATCCGAATATCCTTTCCCCTGCTCCAAAATGCTACTTTTGTTATAAATTCATATGTGTAAATACAACGCACAACAGTTTTTCCCTTTATCTGTCAATTCCTGTACAAAGAACACCATCTGAAGTAATCTAACTTTACCAGGTTTTGATTATGAGCAAAAGCAATTCCACCTCCCCTTGTTGTTCTTCCTTTTCAAAACTCTGCTCAGTAATTGTGACTTTTCTCTTCCAGATGGAATTTAGAATCAGTCTGTCAAATTATACAGTTAAAACCCTGCAGGGAGGCTCCAATACTGTCCAAGACAGACTAACAGACAAGAGACTGGATCTTACCCACCTGCCTAAAACAAAACCACAAAACCCAAATTATATGAAACAGGCTTCACTGAACATCAGCGACGAAGGACAGTGATCTGTGAGATACAGGAAACAAAACGAGCCTTAGAATTGCCCCAGGTTACTGCCTAGAGCACTTTCAAGCACTAGGACAAGTTGGAGGAACTGAGGCAGAGCCACAGAGACTTCCTGACTGTGAAGATGAGCTGAGAAGCCAGGGAAAGCAAGGCAGCTGGAGTACACAGGACAGCACACCCGAGAGGACAGGGCTGCGCTGAGGAAGCCCTTCAAGTATTCATTTAGCAGGATACATGTCAGCATGTGCACGTAAAGAAACCACCCAAGGCAGGGAAAGAACCATGCAAGAAAACCAGCACAGTGCTTGGCACTCAGACGTGGCCGGGGCAGTGCTTATTCCCACTAGGCAGACTGGAAAGCCTTCACTTTCACAGGGTGCCAACAGGGTGCCAGGCAGAGTACTCAGGAAGGGACCATCTCAGTAGTGAGGAGTAATTACTCCTAGAAAAAGCACACCTCCAGACTCATCCAACAAATTAGAAAAGCAAGTCTCAGAAGTACCAAACTGCTTCCAAGTAACTTAACTGCAACCCAAAATAAAGTTCAAGAAGATTTATAGGAATATGAAAATACCCAGCACCTAACAAGGTAAAAGTCATAATAAATCTGGTATCCAATCAACAATGACCAGTCATGCAGATAAACAAGGTCCTACCGCACAGCAACAAGGAACTAGATCCAGTCTCCTGGGACAGACCATGACGGAAAATAATATATAACAAAAAAGAATGTGTGAGTGTGTGTGACTGAGTCACTTTGCTACACAGCAGAAATCAGCACACCACTGTAAATCAACTATACTTTAATTTAAAAAAAAATTTTAAAGGACATCTTAGCATATTATCAACTCCACTCATGGGTCTAACTGCATGTATTTAAGTGTCAGTAGCAATGAAAAGAGAAAAGATGACCACTGCAGGTGCAGACAGAGAAGAAACAATTTGGGGCAGAGAAGTTAGCTTCTCTCCTTCCCTAAATGGCTCAAAGTTAGCAATCTCTTGATGTGATGGAGAAAGTGAACCCTGTACTGTACTTAATATGAAACAGAAAACTTAAGGATTCACAATCAAGCCCAGAAAATCATATTATAATATACATATTATCAATGGTTTTAGTCCAAGAATCTTAACTAGACAGTCACCTTGATGTATAAAACAAACTTCAACTGTCATATTTACATATCTACAGACCTACCCGTACTAATATAAGTTTTCGTTTAATTGCTTTTTCCCCCACTTAAATAAATCTACTTAATAAGGTAACTTAAGAGGGAAAAAAAAAGACCAGGTATGCAAAAAGGCAAGAAAGCCCAACACAAAAAGAATAATCAGTCAATTAAAAATGAATCCAGAACTGACAACGATGTTACATTAGCACAGGACACGAAACCAGCTATCGTTAACTATATTCCATATGCTCAAAGAGCTTGTATACATACAAAAATATTCTTAAAAACACAAATCAAACTTCTATAGAAAAAAATTATGACTTCTACATCTTTTGGTATGTTTGTTATTATCCTTCCTTAAAAACTACATAAAAGTGATTTGAAGTTCTCTAATAGAAACAAGGAGAAAGGACTGGCATAAAATACTCCGAACTCCAACAGTATCAGTAACATTCTATTTCTTAAAATGAGTGGCTAGTCCTATTACTACACTTCAAAGCATATATATTCCACATATATGCTTTTGTATATACCTAACACTTCAGAATTTTTAGAAAGAAAAAAAAAAATTCCTATATGCCAACATGTCAACTCTAGCTTGTTAGTGGGTGGTTGGACTGCAGACTTTTTTTTGTTTTCACTCTACTTTTCTGCATTTTCTAATTTCTTGCGGGGGGGTCGTTTTAGGGCCTCACCTGTGGCATATGGAGGTTCCCAGGCTAGGGGTCGAATCCGAGCTGCAGCTGCCAGCCTACACCATAGCCACAGCAACACCAGATCCGAGCCGCATCTGTGACCTACACCACAGCTCACAGCAATGCCAGATCCTTAACCCACTGAGCAAGGCTGGGGATCAAACCCCAAACCCACATCCTCATGGATGCTGATGGGGTTCATAACCCCCTGAGCCACAGGAACTCCCCGATTTTTAAAAAGGAAAAAAATCTACCCTAATTTCCTACCCTCGTTGCCTACAAAACACCTGATATACAAGGTTATATCCCCAAAGTTAAAATTTTAAATAGCCAGCATAATTCTTGGTGGGCTAGTTAAATGATTCTTGCAAAAGAGGCATGAAGAACTTTCAGAATAACGGGAATGCTTTATCTTGAGACATATATATATATTGTCAAAAGTTACTGGACACCTAAATGAACGCATTTTATAAGATGTAAATATATTCGAAGTTGACTTTAAAAACAACTGCTGCTCAGATATATCAGAAGTAATTAGAAAAAAAAACTTCTACATACAGTACCTACAAATTCCACAGTTTTCACAATGATACTGTTTCTTGTCTTTGTCAAAGAGATGGCAAATATTGCAATAATATTCTCCAAACAATGTGCTACATTCTTCACAAATCTGTTGTGCCTAAAAAAAAACACATGTAACTAAAAAATTAGAAAACATTTTCCAAAACATTTTTAATTCCTGTTGAAATATCCAGAATTTTTGCTAACATATATGCAGTTTTGTCTTTATAAGTTTTTATATATTTAAATCCAAGATATTGCTTACTTCAAGAGCTGTCTTATTTGCAATACTCTTAATTTTTTAATCCACCTTTTTTAATCCACCGTAAAACTTCAAAAAGAAAATATAGAAATGAGATAAAATCTTACATGCTGAATTTTTTCACAGTTTATGCATTGCACTTCCTTTACTTTAAAGCGATCTAGCTGATGATCTTCATTGTTATCATGACACAATCGGCAAGTATAAAGCTTGTCACAGCAAGGTGCCTAATATCCAGGGGAGAAAAAGAGTTATTAGAAGCAAGAGAAGACAAGTTTGCAATGCAAAAAGAAATTTTTTTCCTCCTCCTGGAACAAGGTCAAAGATTACAACCATTGGATCATTTCATAAACTAATCCTAAACATCCATTGGTTGTAATTGTTGACCTTGTTCCAGGAGGATATCCTTCTGTGTTCCCTTCAACATTCGTATGTCTGTATCAAGTTGAAGACAACCTTGTCCTGAAAGACAGAAGAACTGTGAAGGATGGAAGCCACTAACTGAAAAACTAATCCCACAACACCCGAAACTCATTCTCAGCCTAAACAGCAGGCAGGCAACTTCTACTTAGACATTCCACAGAAATTCATTTAACCAACTTCAACCCCTAAGCATTAAATATTATAAATATTATATTTTAGTTCACTTATGGTTATTAACCATCAACTATGTGCCGATACTTTCGGGATGCAATAAATATAAAAGTCCTTGTCTAAGAGTAGCAAAGACTGCCAGTTAACCAACAAAAACTACTCTCCATTCCCGGGTACGTGACTGCTGTTAGATGAGGCCAAATGACTTAAGTTCTTACCAAGAGAATACAAACAAGAAATCAGTGCTGCTCCTGGGTGGGCCTGAGTATTAAGGAACTGGGCATGCCTCCTCCTCCAGGCTTCCTTCTCCCTTCAGATGAAGCCTGGACATGGCAGCAACCCAGCTGATGACTATTATGCCCAAAAACATGGCAAAATAATATAATGGGGAGAACTTGTCCCTGGAGTGATCACATGGAACAAAGCCTCAATACCAAGCTGGACTCACCTTGAATTGCCAGTTGAGAGGAAACAAACTCTTTATTGTTTAACTCACATTACTTTTAGGTCTTTCTGTTACAGCCTTACCCCACCTAGTACATCAAGACGTCTCCAGGCCAGTAAACTAACCTAATACTTTCGCGTCCACTGTGACCTTCCAGATCCATTCATTTCTGAAGGCTCTCTGTGCTGTGATTTCCCATAGTTCACTCCTCATATTAACACTCAGGTGTCTCCTTTTCTTTCCAACATTACTCTTGTCCTAAATCGTAGTGATCTGCACCCCCACCGTGTTAATCCCTCCAAGACCGTGACCTCTCAGTTGCCTTTCTCATCTGCAATGGTCTTATCCTCCAGCCCTCAGCAGCCATACATTCTCAGTCATACCACAGAACAGTGGTCCTCAAAAGTTTTGGACTAGGACCCCTTCACATTCTTAAAAATTATTGAGGATCCTAAAGGGCTTTTGCTTATGTGAATTGTATCTGTTGTACTTACCATATTACAGGTTAAATCTTCCAGATTTTTAAAACACCTATTACTTATTTTTTAAAATAATAGCAGAGTTCCCATTGTGGCTCAGCGGCAACGAACCTAACTAGTATCCATGAGGGCTTGGGTTGGAACCCTGGCCTCGCTCAGTGGGTTAAGGAGCTGGTGTTGCTGTGAGCTGTAGTGTAGGTTGCAGACATGGCTTGGATCCTGAGTTGCTGTGGCTGCGTCTATGGCTGGTGACTAAAGCTTTAGATTCAATCCCTAGCCTGGGAACTTCCATATGCCTCCGGTGCGGCCCTAAAAGAAAAAGAAAAAAAAGAGAGACAAAAAAAATAGCAAAAACCAATTACATGTTAACATAAATAACATATTTTAATGAAAAAGCTATATTTACCCCAAAATAGGCAGATTCTCATATTTGCTTCTACATTCAAGCAGTTTGGGTTAAAGTATATGAAGAAATTTTGGCTTCACACAAACATGTAGTTGGAAAAGGGAGGAATATTTTAATAACCTTTTCAGAGAATTATGGATTCTGTTCTCTGATACCCACCAGAACTGAACTACTCAAATTAGTTTGTTACAACATGGAATCTGAAATTAATCGGTGAACTTTTCTGATACATTAAAATCTATTGATCGGTCTTGCATTTTTGGTTTGTTTGTTTTTTCTTAAAAGAAAAGAGGATTTTAAACATACATACCTTCTTATTTGTTTCTAAATGTCAAGAGTTCTCGGTCAGACTTGAAAATACTTTAAAACAAGTCCTTGGCAACCTCCAAATTATTCTTGGTGACTTAACATCCCTCTGGCCATAATCTTAGGACCAGAGGGCATATAAAAAGTCACCTTTTATCTTGCATTTTGAATGAATCTTTTATCCCTGCACGGGTCATTTGAAAAATAGCAGTTTACTGAGTTATGTAGACCTTCCAAATGTCCCCACAGTTGACACACAACATCCAAAAAAATCATGTTTGTTAACATCACCACCCATCTTCTCAGAAAAGTCTTCAAGTATTGATAGGCTTTCAAGCTCATAGAGGTAACACAAGCTTTCCAAAATTCTAATTTTCACATGTAAGCTTGAATTTTATCACTGCCGTTTTCATTGAAGTGACAGTCTCACTTTCCTCCTACTCAAGAAAATGTCCACCAAATACCAAAATCTGAATAACCACAGTTCAAATTAAAAAAATGTTCCACTAAAAAAGAAACTAATTCAGTTCACAATCCAATTGCACAAGAGCTTCTCAAAACAACCGCCTAATTTCACTCTGCATATGTGCTTGATGAAAACATCCCATTTCAGGAGTTCCCGCTGTGGCTCAGTGGTTAACGAATCCGACTAGGAACCATGAGGTGGCGGGTTCGATCCCTGGCCTTGTTCAGTGAGTGAAGGATCCGGCGTTGCCGTGACCTGTGGTGTAGGTTGCAGATGCAGCTCAGATCCCATGTTGCTGTGACTGTGGTTGTAGGCCGGCTCCTGTTAAAACCCCTAGCCTGGGAACCTCCATATGCTGCGAGTGCAGCCCTAGAAAAGACAAAAAAAAAAAATCCCATTTCAAACATACAAAAAGACATGTATTCAACAGTTGATATTTCATACAATAATTTTAGTGCTTTAATGCTATCAATGACACTCTAAAGTGAAACTGGCTTTTTTTTTTTTTAACTACAGGTCTAGTAGAGTTCCGCGCCACCGCCCTGATTCATGCTAAGGTGCCAGCAATTCTAGTTATTAATTTCACACATGCTGAAAAAGACAAATAATGTCTTAGTATTAGAAAGTACTCTTCTAATGGGCCTCAGGAATTCCCAGGGTTCCAATCAAGAAATGAATGCTGCTTGTTTCTTAATTTCAAGCAAGCGATTTTCTAACCGCTATCTCCTCTCTTTCCAACGGATCTAGTTCCTCGTTTTCTCTTTCTCTACACACTCACCTACCCAAAATCCCAACTCTGGTTAAATCCAATCCGCTCCTACTCAACCTGCATAGGAACAGGTGAATATGGCTAAAGCAAAAGCACCACCAAAGTCGCTGGTGTCACTTTTAAGCCACTGACAAAAAGTGGGCTCTTACTACCATGTTCCCCTAATCAATTCCCTCCTTCTTCTGAAGTCTAGAACCTAAGAGGACCTAGATGATTATTTCATATCTTCTCCTCTCTCTTTAAACTGCAAACACCTATCTCTTCTTCCCCCTTACGCTCTGCTGATGGATGACCTTGCTTCTTATTTAACTATGAAAAATGAAATAATCAAAAGAGAACATCCTCCCACAAACTCCATCAACGTACTCGCAAAAGCACATCACACTGTCTTTCCTTCAGAGTCTTACAGTCCACGTTTTTACTCGAGGCCAGCTCCTTTACTTGGACCCTGGATCCCATCCTGTTTGACTACTCAAAAACAGGGTTCCTACAGTTTTCCCTCTTCCTATTTCATGATAAAATGTTTTCATTTTATTGGATCATTTCTAAAAATACACAAACATGCTGCAACACCTCCCATCTCATGGGGAAAAAAAAGAAAAAAAACACGGTCCCACATCTTGCAGCAAACACAGCCTCGTATTTTTGCTCTCTTTTACAGCCAAACTCCCAAGAATTAGCTATAAAGGCTATTTCCGTTTCTACTAATCCCATCCCACATTAAATCCACTCCAATCAGGCTTTGTCCCAATCTCTCCACGGAAACTTTTCGCATCAAGATCACCAGTGACCTCCTTCTTGCTAAATTTAAAGGCCAATTTTCAGCTCATCTTACCGAAGTAGCAGAATTTGATTTAATTGATTACTTCCTCCTTCAAACTCTTCACTCCTCTCTGGTATTTAAGCAAAGAACCAAGTTGGGGGGGGGGGGAATGGAGAGAATTTGATACTCAGGGTCAAGTATCTTATGAATACAATGAATACTATGTATCTATGAAACACAGATGTATTTGTGTGGTTTCTGGGGAAGATGAGAGGAGGACCAGGATTGTGGAATTCAGTTTTAAACCTCAAGTCTGAAACTGAAACACAACATCTCAATGGAAATGGAATCATAAGGATAGCATTCAGTGTCTTTACACAATGACCAGCCCTGAAAGAGCTTCATCCAGTGCAGTGAAGGAATGTTCACCAAACCAAGGCCTACAGCAAAGGCTTTAGGTGGTCCTTAAAGATTCATATTTTTTTATAAAATAGGAACTTCTAGCACTCCTATTTTGTATGTAGGGAACTTAAGCAGTAGTTTTCTCGAAAGTACCGAATTATTAAGGCGCAGATTTAAGTTTTGGCGGTAGGACTGTGGGACTCCAAAGATCAAGCCTTTTAAGCAAAATCCTTAAGGATGAAAAATTCCCGCAAGAAAAATAACTGGATGGATATCAATTTTTCAAATTCTAGGCTAATTAGGAATTTTTCTTAACAAAAGTAACAATAAATGCCCACCAGGCACTCTCCCATACGTAATTGACTATCCAGTGGCAATTAAATGACTGTCTTCCTATCACATATACGTTTTCTCTGTGGCAGGCATAGGCATACTCACTGCCTCTAAAACGAAGCTGGCAAGCTGTAAAACTTATTTACTACAGGAGATGAAATGGCATGCCGATGCTCCGCTGGTTCACCCTTCTTCCATTATTTAATCACACACCTGAAAGTGATCCCAGGGAAATGTCAGCACAGGCCCGGGGCTGCCTAAGTCTACTTCCAACAGCGAAAGACTAAATCAAAGAACCCATCAATAAAGTGACCGATGTGCAAGCCCGGGGTCTCCCCAAGCAAGAACGGCTTTGCTTGCAAAGTACAACCCAAGAGGTAAGGTGGGGCCTGTGCTCGCCTTGCCAAAAACGTTCTCTACAGCAGCAACCCAGTTAGAGGTGAAGGTATCCTGACAACAGCCTAGTCTCAAGTTTAAGCCCGAGCCTTTAAGCCCAAACCTAACCGCTTTGCCCACCCCGCCCCCAGCCCGACCCGGCGGAAGCTCCCAGAGGAAGAGCCCAGGGAAGTCGTCACCTTCAGGAGGCATCCTCGGTCATAGTGCTCGCAGCCCCGCCGCCCGTGCTCCTGCCCGCGGCGGCCATCTTCCCGCGCCGAGGCCGCCATCTCTGCCACGGCCTCTCAAACTCCAGGGCCCCTTCCTCCAGGATGAAAACTACGTCCAGAGAACCAGCTCTGCTCCAGCACCCCCCCTCCCGGCTGCCGCTGCCACCGGAGCCAAGATGGCGGAGGGGCACGTGACCCGGGGCAGCCGGACTTCCGGTTCCCGGGGCGACGGGGCGGAAGTGAAGGGAGACGCAATCTTTGTTATCGGTGTTAGTCGCTGCCTTCGCCGCTAACGGTAATAAATCTTAGGTTACCTCTCCTTTTCCCACCATTGCTGCCTGCCCACACCCTGGGCGTGGTTCGGGGCGAGGAGGACCGCAGCGGCGCGGAGACGCCCCGGTTGGCCCTGAGGAAGGGCAGCTCCCCGGCCGCATCCGCACCTGTGACAGGGCGGCCCCTCCCTTTCCCGGCCGCGGCCGGGGCCTCGAGAAGGGGGCGGAGTTCGGTCGGCCTCCCGGCTCCGAGCTGGTCCCCTCGCGAGTGCCGCGGGTGCTGGGCAGCCAGCACCCGCCAGCGCCCCACGCTCCCTCTTCACGTCCTCTTCTCCTTTATTTCCGCTTCATTCCTTCAAAACGTAAATTAACATGTACTGTGTGCCAGTTACTAGCTTCGCCGTGGGGACAAACGTGAGAAAAAACACACGCCCTACCATGCTATCCTGGAACTCACCAGGCTGGTGGAGGAGACTTTCATCAGAGAATCTGAAATAAATGTAGGATTGATTACAGCTTTGAGGAGTGCTAGGAAGGAGAAGTATGTGTTTTCCGAGAGCAAATACTGGAGAGGATCCGACATAATCTGGGTGTCGAGGAAGGTGGGGAAGCCACACGAGTTGAAAGCTCAGGAGTTCGTGTGCCAAGGCGTTGCAGCAGAGGGAGCGTGGTAAGGGGCTGTGAAAGGGAGATGGGCCAGCTACAAAACTGCAATCAGGGACCTCGGGGCAGAGCTAAATATGACTCGCGAGGCAAACCCCTAGAAAATTTTATGAGCGAAGCTGAAGGTTTTGGAAGAAACTATTCCAAAATCACTTTCTAACGTGATTTCATGCTACCTAAAACATACGGGAACATAATGGGAAAGGTAAATATGTTCCCCTCAGCTTTGAAGTTACTAACGCTTGCCCTTTTAATTTTCTTTCAGTTCTGTTATGAGTTGCTAACACCATGGTGAAATGTTGCTCAGCCATTGGATGCGCTTCTCGCTGTTTACCAAACTCCAAGTTAAAAGGACTGACATTTCACGTGTAAGATTCTGCCCTAGTTAATTATACCAAGTACTTTTTTGACTGTTAGGAAAAGCAAAAGGCAGTTCTACTTTCATCTTCAATTTTGAACTGTAGTTCTCAAGTTCTTTCTAAATAACCTTAGTGGAATTTGAAGTGACAGCGATACTTCTACACTTGTGTGATTTAGTGTGGAAGTGTAAAATACATGCCAGGCTATCATAAGCTGATTAACAAAAATATCATCAAACTCGTCTTTGCTAAGATTCTTACTTTGCATTTTAACATACCTTCAAAGAAGTTCAGTGTTGTTTACATATAGTTTGCGATGTGAATGAAGGATCTTTGCTCAGATATTTTCTGTCCTTTTGAAAATAAGTCAAGCTTATGTTTATGTTTTTAGAAATAGATCAAACTTCTGTTGTAGGAAAAAAATATAAATTACTAGTTCAGACTAAGGGTTTTTAGCTGTGTTGCAGATAAATCAAGATGGTCCTAATTTGGTGTTTTAACCACTCTTCTGGCATCAAAGGAAAGAAGGGACAATAAGATGTAATAATTACTCATTTGGTAAAGGTTTATTTTGCTGTTTTTGTGCCTGGCACTTGTGCTGTGTACCAGAGAAAGGTCTCTAACTACTTTGCTAGGTATAATGAAATAAAAAATGAGTATGTGTACACTACCATATTCCAAAAAAGATTTGAACCAGCTTGGAAAATTAGGAAAGACAGAGTTATTGGCCTCCAGATCTCAAATTAGTTCTGACCTCCGGAATTCCAGATTCTGCAGGTGTTCTCTGCATTCATTCACTAAGGATTTATACCCCTGTTTTCTGTTAAATGCTGTACCAAGAAATTTTTTGGTGCCGATGGAAGAATGAAAGTACCAGTGTCTCTGTTCATCTGGGATAAATTCCTCAGATAGGAAAAGGCTCAAGTGATACTATTTATCACCTATACATGAAGAAAAATGTTCACTTGTGGATCTTACTATAAAGTGTTAAATGCCCTTTGAAACTTTTTTCCTTATAATATGAGAAAATTTTAAATGAGGGCCATATGCCTGCAGCATGTCTGATAGAAAGTCTAACTATTAAAACTGAAACATATGAAAGCACGAATCATGACGGTCTCCTGAATATTCCAGTTCCTGAGTAATAACAAACTAAAGAAAAAATTTAGTCACAGCCTTAATCCAAGTATAAATAGTAGTGTTTAATTTTAAAAGACTTTCTGTATGTTTTCCTAGATTCCCCACAGATGAAAAAGTCAAAAGAAAATGGGTATTAGCAATGAAAAGACTGGATGTGAATGCTGCAGGCATGTGGGAGCCTAAAAAAGGAGATGTGTTGTGTTCAAGGCACTTTAAGAAGACAGATTTTGACAGAACTGCTCCAAATATTAAACTGAAACCTGGAGTCATACCTTCTATCTTTGATTCCCCGTCTCACTTGCAGGTTTGTTGATGAAATACTGCTTGCCATCATAACTCACTTTTTTGCAGTACTGTTTAAGAACTTAAACCACAGGTTCCCGTCATGGCTCAGTGGTTAACCAGTCTGACTGGGAACCATGGGGTTACAGGTTCGATCCCTGGCCTCTCAGCGGGTTAAGGATCTGGCGTTGCCGTGAGCTGTGAGCTGTGGTGTGGATCTCAGACACAGCTCGGATCCCATGTTGCTGTGGCTGTCGCATAGGCTGGCAGCCACAGCTCCGATTGGATCCCTAGCCTGGGAACCTAAATATGCCTCGGGTTTGACCCTAAAAAGACAAAAAAAAAAGTGTTCACATTCTTAGGGTGCTCGCTTTGATACAGACCTCCCAAAGGCCCAGCCCACCATAAAGCTTATACCAGTGTGCTCTCCAGCTAGCCAAGCATAAAGGTGTCTGTCCACCCTAACCCTCAGTATAAGCTGTGTTTTTAACTTTTGCTAAAAGTGATAGGCAAAAATGGCATCTTATGGTTCTAATTTATCATTGAATATTAGTGCATTTCTACTTTTTCATGTGTTTATTAGACATTTATATTTCTTCTTTTGCAAATTAGCTTATTCAGGTCCTCTTCGGTTTTCATCTTTTTTTTTTAAACAAAATGATACATTTATTTAGAAAGGCAGCTTACATTAACAGTTTGTTTTTCCAGACAAAAATTGTTTTAACTTTTAGCTTTGCCTACTTACCTTGAGAGATGAAATATCTGTCCTGAGTTACACAACTCTCAAAGGAAACAGAACTGGTCTTTTTTGCCAAAAAAAAAAAAAAAAAAGAATTCAAAGACAAGTGATTGATGAGGCTGCAGAGTAATCAAAGCTGAAAGAATATAGAGGGCAAGTGATTCCTCCAACAGCCATCCATGAATAATTTCTTAGAAGAATTGTTTGTTGATGTTCCGTCTGATTAACCAAGGCTCCTGACACAAAAACCATGTGTGAGTCTCGATCTCTTTGGTGAATCCATTTTGAACAATGTATATGACAAACTAGTGTTAGCATACAAATTCTCATCCTCAGGACTCACAGCCACCTCTCTCCAATCACCTAAGGAAGAAAAAAGATCTGACCATGACACTCTCTTATTTAAAATCCTTCAACAGACCCCCCAAAGCTTTGAGGATAAAACTCCAAATACTGGAGTATGCAAGGAATAGTTTGGATTCCTTTCTCCTGCTTAGAACCTCACATTGTCCCCAGCAAGTTGCTAATAAATAGCTACTAAATTGGCTTGAGGTTTTCTGATTTTTCCTCCTGGTCATGTCTGGAACATCCTTTCCCTTCTTCATTCATCCTAGAACATTCAATGGTAGCAGTTTTCATCTTTTTCTAAGCTGTTGTTCTGTGACAACACTAGATATTGAGGCTATGAATCATTTAACTGCCATCTGCATTGCAGTTACTTTTTGTTATTTGCCTTTACTTCTAATTATGGGGTTGGTTTGTTTGGTTTTCTGAAATTCAGATTTTTTTTAAAAGTAGTCCTATATTTTTTCTTGTGCTGTCTGACTTTAGCCTTACCCACCTTAAGATTATATAAATAATTCCCATGTATTTTTCTACTTCCTCATAGTTTTCATTCTTTTTATTTTTATTTTTATTTTTTTGTCTTTTGTCTTTTTAGGGCTGCACCAGTGGCATATGGAGGTTCCCAGGCTAGGGGTCAAATTGGAGCTGTAGCTGCCAGCCTATACCACAGCCACAGCACGGCCAGATCTGAGCCATATCTGCTACCTATACTGCAGCTCACGGCAATGTCAGATCCTTAAGCCACTGATCAAGGCCAGGGATTGAACCCAAGTCCTCATGGATACCAGTCAGGTTCATTAACCACTGAGCCATGACAGGAACTCCATGGTTTTCATTCTTACTTGAATTTTCAGTACATAAAATTTCAATGTGGTTAATTACATATAAAGGATATAATTTTTCTTAATTAGCTCATTTTTTCATGATTTATAGCCTTTTGCCACTTGTTTAGAATGCCATTTTTATCCTAAAGGTTTTTATCTACGTGACGTATTCAGAATTTTCTAAGAGAGTAATATACTATTTTAACTATTAATACTGTATAGTGTATTTTTAATAACCTTTAGGGCATATTTTCCCTCATTATCACTTTTCTACTCTTTTTTTCTTTTTAAGGAAAGTTTCTAAATGAACTTCAGAGTTATTTGGGGGAGGTTTATTTTATTTTATTTTAACCTCGAACATCATTATTTTTGTTTTTGCCTAAAGAACATTTTAAAAAGAGATTCACGAGTTCCCGTCGTGGCGCAGCAGAAACTAATCCAACTAGGAACCATAAGGTTACATGTTCAATCCCTGGCCTCGCTCAGTGGGTTAAGGATCCACTGTTGCCATGAGCTGTAGTGTAGGTCGCAGATGAGGCGTGGATGTGGCGTTGCTGTAGCAGTGGTGTAGGCTGGCAGCTGTAGCTCCGATTCGACCCCTAGCCTGGGAACCTCCATATGCCGCAGGTGCGGCCCTAAAAAGCAAAAAATTAATTAATTAATTAAAAAATAAAAAGAGATTCAGATAATTAGAAAAGGAAAACACATATTTACTCATCTGGTGGCCTACATTCTTTTGGGAAAAGTCATATTTCCATCTAGAATCATCTTCCTTTTTTCTAAAGAATTCTTTTGCCATTGCTCCTTTGTTTTAAAAAGATGTCTCATTGTTATCAAGTGGTAGTTTTCATCACCGTTTGTCCTTTAGTACTTTAAAATCGATCAGCCATTATTTTTTTTAAGTTGATTTTCCTTTTATGTAATTATAAATTTTATTGGACTATAATTGACTTAACAGTATTGTATTACTTCCATGTGTACAGCAAAGTGAATCAGTTATATATATGCATGTATCCATTCTTTTTCCTGTAGAGGTTATTATAGAATATTGAGTAGCTTGCCCTGTGCTCTCCAGTAAGTCCCTGTCAGTTATCTTGGGGGGAGTTCCTTTAAATTAATCTCAGTGAATTCAGATTTTACTGACTTTTAGAAGCAATTTCCGTGAAAAGAAATATGTTAGTTTTACTACATAAAGTTAAAAAGATTAAAAATTTACAAAAGGACAGAAATACCTACGATGATTGTTAATATTAACTATTCTTAACAGGGGAAGAGAGAAAAGCTTCATTGTAGGAAAAACTTCACCCTCAAAGCACTTCCGGTCACAAACCACAGTCACCAGCTTGTTGGTGCTTCCTCATGTACTGAAGAATTCCAGTCCCAGTTCGTTTTTGTAAGTAAAATTACCTAATGGGCTAATGTTGATATTTTTAAGGTGGAGGTGAACATGTCCTCTTAATTAAGATTAAGCTTTTCAAAATCTTATTGAAAAACTAGTTTGGATGTTTGAGGGGTTTTTTTATGTAATATCCAAAAATAATGTTGTTTCCCAGGGCTATTATAATTTATATAGTTGCAGTGATGATATACAGGTAGTTAATCTTTTGGTACATATTTAGTACATAGAATACTTGCACAAGGTTATTTCAACCAGTAAAATACAGTAATTGTTTCCTCCCTTTAGGTACTATTGTTTCCATATGGAACTATCTAATTTTTAAAAATAGTCATGTCTTTAGGTTTTCTTTTTTTGGCCATGCCCACAGCATGTAGAAGTCCCAGTAGTGATACCGGCCCCTGCAGTGATAACGCCGGATCCCTAACCTGCAGAGCCACAAGGGAACTCCTGCTTTTAGGTTTTCTTTAAGGACAGTGGTACACGCACAGGGTATTGATGCTTGCATTTATTTATTCATCTCATTGCCTGTTCATGTTAGAACGAAGCGTGGAATCCAGGTCTGTTTTACTACCGTGATCACCATAGCTTTATAATTCCTGAAATCAGGCAGTGTTAATCTTCCAGCTTCGCTCTTTTTCCAAATTGTTTTGGATATTCCAGGTCCTTTGCATTTTTATATGAGTTTTAGAAATACTTGGTAAATTACTACAGGAAGCCTGCTGGGGTTTTGACTAGGATTTTGTCAAATCCATAGATCCACTTGGGAAGAACTGACATCTTAATCAGGCTATTTTATGTCTTCCAACCCAACAATTCATTATATCTCTTCATTTGCTTAGACCTTTAAATTCAGAAGTGTTTTATAGTTTTCAGTGTACAGCTCTTTCGCTTCCTTTATCAGACTTATCCCTAAGTATTTTATATATTTGGATGCTATTATAAATGGTACTTTAGGGAGTTTCCGTCACAGCTCAGTGGTTAACAAATCCGACTAGGAACCATGAGGTTGCGGGTTCGATCCCTGACCTTGCTCAGTGGGTTAAGAATCCTGCGTTGCCGTGAGCTGTGGTGTAGGTTGCAGACACGGCTCAGATCCCTCATTGCTGTGGCTGTGGCGTAGGCCGGCGGCTGCAGCTCTGATTAGACCCTCAGCCTGGGAACCTCCATATGCCGCGAGTGCGGCGGCAAAAAGACAAAAAAAAAAAAAAAAGGTACTTTACTAACTGTTAGTATATGGAAATAAATTGACTTTTTCAAATCTTACATCTTTTTCAAATCAATTTTATATCTGTCAAGCTTGTTAAACTTACAAATTAATTATCAAAGCTTTTTGGTAGAAGCAGCAGATTTCCCACATCATTAAAACAATTTCAATTCTTCCTTTCCAGTATAAATACCTTTCATTTCTTTTTCTTGCTTTACTGCATCACCTGGAGACCTTGAACCTCCAAGGCTGTGCTGAATAGAAGTCCTGAGAATTGATTTTATACTTTGCTCCTGATTTTAGGAGGAAGGCATTCAGTCTTTCACCGTTAAAGACATTCATACAATACTAAATAGGATGTTAACTGTGGGATTTTCATAATTACCCTTTATCAGATTGAGAAAGTGCCTTTCTATTTTTCCTTCCCCTTTTATTGATTTAATTGACATAACAGCACTGTATAAGTTTAAAGTATACAGTAATGATTTGATTTACACACATCACAAAATGATTAGTAAGTTTAGTGACTATCCATCATCTCATATAGAACAAAATTAAACAGAAAACAAAATGTTTTCATATGATGAGAGTTCTTAGGATTTACTCTCTTAACAACGTTCATATATAACATATAGCAGTGTTAATTGTATTTATCATGTTGTACGATATTTACCTGGTTCTTCTTATGTCTGGCAGCCTATACCTTTTGACTGCCTTCACTGCAGTTCTTCCTCCTTCCTAACCTGCTCTGGGAACCACAAATCTGAACTCTTTCTATGAGTTTATTCACTTATGAAGTATAATTGACCGAGAACACTATGTTAGTTCCTGTTATACAACATAGTGAATGCATATTTTTAAACATTTCAAACTTAGCACAATAAGTATAGTTACACTGTATCACCATGCAAAGATATTACTTAGTGATTGATTTCATTCTCCACACTGCACCCTTCATACCTTCGATTATTTTATAACTTGAAGTTTGTTCCTCCTACTCCCTAACCTTTTTCTTTCCTCCCTTCCTCTGGCAACCTCCTGTTTGTTCTCTGATT
This sequence comes from Catagonus wagneri, assembly GCA_004024745.2. Classification (NCBI taxonomy): domain Eukaryota; kingdom Metazoa; phylum Chordata; class Mammalia; order Artiodactyla; family Tayassuidae; genus Catagonus; species Catagonus wagneri. Next base: position 16,917,544 of record PVHT020000886.1, on the reverse strand, counting down.
CTGTAAATATGTTTCTTCTCTGTATTTATTTGTATGTTTTGTTTGGGGTTTTTTGGGGGGAGGAATTCCATATATAATTGAAATCATACAGTTTTGTCTTTCTCTTTTCTCTGACTTATTTCACTTAGCATAATACCCTCCAGGTCCATCCATATTGTCTCAGGGGAAGCGCCTTTCTATTCCTAGTTACTGAGACTTTTTATCAGAAGGGAATGTCAGTTTCGTCAAGTGCTTTTTTCTATATCTGTTAGGAGATTTGTATTTTTCAGGTTTTTTTTATTTATTTATTTATTTATTTATTTATTGTCTTTTTAGGGCCGCACCCACGGCCTATGGAGGTTCCCAGGCTAGGGGTCTAATCGGAGCTGCAGCTGCCGGACTTCGCCACAGCCACAGCAACGCGGGATCCAAGCCACATCTGTGACCTACACCATAGTTCATGGCAACGCCAGATCCTTAACCCACTGAGCAAGGCCAGGGATCGAACCTGTGTTCTCATGGATACTAGTCGGGTTCGTTAACCACCGAGCCACGATGGGAACTCCTGTTTAAGTGTTTTTGATAGGTAAAACTTAAACTTAGAAGCCCCACACTTGGAGACTGAAAGCTTTTTTTTTCTTTTTAGGACCGCACCTGCAGCATATGGAAGTTCCCAGGCTAGGGGTTGAATTGGAGCTATAGCTCCTGGCCTGTGCCACAGCCACAGCCACAGCCACAGCCACAGCCAAGTGGCATCTGCAACCTATACCATAGCTCACAGCCACACCGAATCCCCAACCCACTGAGCGAGGCCAGGTATCAAACCCGCATCCTCACAGATACTAGTCAGATTTGTTTCCCCTGCACCACAAAGAGAACTCCTGGGACTAAGAGTTTTATAGTCACTGCAGGTGTCATGGTGTTGATAAGCAGATACGCAGCTGTACGTGAGAAGCGCTTCCCACCTGCAGGATTCTGCACTCCATGTAGAGCCGGGTCTTGGACAAAAAGGGTCTAAGTCCCCTGAAGTACTGTTTCTACCCCATCCTCTTCCTATGACTGTTACACCTCTTAGTACCACAACTTAAAGATCTTCTCTAAGCATAGGAAGTGGAGGAACAGTGAGGCCTAGTTAGAATTTTTTATCAAACACTTGTCTGGTTTAGTAACTTGCTGTTTATGTTTTTAGGAACATAGCTACAGTGTAATGGACAGTCCAAAGAAACTTAAGCATAAATTAGATCATGTGATCAGCGAGCTAGAGGATACCAAGAAAAGTCTGTGGAATGTTTTAGACCGAGAAAAACGTTTCCAGAAATCACTGAGGAAGACAATCGGGGAATTAAAGGATGAATGTCTCATCAGCCAAGAAACAGCAAAGAGACTTGACGCTTTCTGTTGGGAGTGTTGTCATGAGAGCATAGAACCAGACTGTATTTCATGAAATAATTTCATGTTATGTTCTATCTAAAATTGACAGTGGTACAGCTTTTTAGAAAAGAATTCTCATTTACCATCGTTAAATAATATCTGTCATTAGAGTGTGTCCTTGGATCTTCTGCAGCATTATGCATTAGAGTTATTATCCAAAGACGTATTTTGAAGATGTGCAGAAATTTGTACTAGTTAACGTGTTTTTGTGTCCTGTGACAATTATGTTTTTGTAGACCTAAACTAGTGCTAACTCACTCTTGTAAGATGTTAAAAGATCAGAAAAATTCTGTAGGAAATGATATCAAATCAGCCACATTAAGCTATAGTAGTAGGAACCGATCACTTCAGCAGCATCAGATTTTTGGCTTCAAAGGAGTACCTTTGCTTATGTATGCTTTACGATAAGTACATTGAATTATACTTTAATGTATTTTACCACAAAGCAGAATTCAGCTATAACACGTGCCCATCTTGGATCTGATCCATGGTGCTTCTGTTATAAGTAATAGCAAAAGATCTTTTCATAAGGCATCCCATCGCACTGAACTCGAGAACAGCCAACGGTGCAGCTCTTTTGGCGTTTAAAGTTCAGAGCCAAGTTAAGAAGTCCCCTGATGAGGTCTCAGCTTTTCGGTACAATACATCATTTCTCCCCACTGGGAGCACTTGGATGTAAACCAGCGTAGCTTTAACAGGTTTTTAAAGAGGGTCATAAATCTGATTTTTAAATGGTTAACTACTCTGACATTTCTTCTGAACATTCTGTTTCATGACTGTTATTTCATCATAAAAGTATATATGTTCAAATTCTGAATGCCAGTAGTAGCTGATACGTTTAATGCTGTTTCATAGCTTAGAGTAGTATTTCTAACATTTTTTAAATACAAAATACATAAATGATTAAAAATAATGATTTGGCTCTTCTAGTTAAAATAGGAATTGGAGAAAGGGTCATAATATTTTCCCTAAATTAGGAAAGTAGATTACTATCCAAGAACTTTTGTTTAGAGAAATAGATACATAAAATAGCAATTTTAGAAGAGCTTGTAACTGAATATACAAAAGAATAACTCTTAGTTATTTTCTGATTGATCCAAGGGTCAGAAATTTAAATTTTTCTCCTAATTTCTTCATAAAAACAACTGAAATTAAGAATCATAGATACTGTGGATTAGAATAAAAACGACTACCCCAAAGCCAAATTCTTTTTTTCCCAAAGCCAGATTCTACTTTGAAGCATGTGCGTATACACAAACTTCAGTCTCACATCTGTGCTATAATAGTTATAATTTAAATGTCAGTTGTTTCAGTGTGCTACCTGGAACGGTACTCTGTGCTAAAATGTTCATTGTAATTTATTTGTGTTATGTTAATATCAGTAAGGATATGGTCACTTGAATTTTTTAATATCTAAGTATTTTGTTTTAACGCATGTTATGTTTTTACGCAGGATTCCAAACCTTCCCAAGTGGGATTTCACCCTCCTTTGAGAGTTTAGCGTTATACTAAGAAGAGGTCACAGAGGTCCTTCTATCTTTTTACTCCCTGAAAACTCATTAGCCAACCCCTTATTTATTTTAGTTATTTAATTTTAAATTCATAGTGGACACTCTCATGGGAAGTTAGGTTTTATGGAGATTCTGTGATGGAGATGGAGAGATTCTTTCCCTCACCCTATTTGCAAGTTAAAAAATGGAAGTCAGTGGACAATGGAGAAGAATTAGAGGACAGAGCCAAGCACGGTATTGTCCAAGTCCTCGGTCTCTCCTGGCCGCTTAGAGTAAATCAAGCCTGGAAGACCTTTCCAAGAGTTAGTTCCCAGCTTCTGCCGCCGTCGTCACAGTTGCCACCGTCTGTTTTACTACTTGCGTTCAGTGTTTACAGGAACTCGGTCCATCCTTTTCACTGGCCTTAATATCACTGCGAGTGAGACAACCGTGGGCAGAGTGTTGGTGTCACCAGGGACCCGGAGCGACCGTTTGCCGTTGTTTTTATAAAGCCTTGTTTAGCGGTGGAGGTCTGACCTGAGGAACGGGCTCTCCCCACCTGCCAGCCACACCAGTGCCTGAACACATGTATACCTCGGTCCACGTGCCAGGGGTTCCAGCTTAGCCTGTGCAAGAACGGTCCTGTGCAGAGCCGAACGAGGAGCCCCTCCCAGAGGCCAGCCTGAGGGTCTCACTCTGCTGTCAACCTCTGGGTCCTGAGACAAACCAGCCTCGGCACCAAATCAGGTACGAAGGGCTGGGCATTGCATTCTTCTCCATCTCATGTTTAAATCTCTGGAAATGGACTTTGGTTGCTAAAGATAATCCCAGTTATACCATAGTCTTTAATCTGAGAAAAGCTAAATGTATTAAATTTACATATATTTCGACTTCATAAATAAAGTTTTTATAGAAATAATTGAAGCAGTGAAGAATCCATTGTATATTTGAAAAATAAAATGGCTTCCAGGAATGTGCTCTGTGTGGTTTTTAAACATTTAGTTATTCAACAAAATGAGCAGAGAAAAATCAAGAGTATATATGCAGTGATGCTTTAATTTCTTCTGCATTTTTTCCTCACCAATAACTTGAATGTCATATCTGCTAGGGCAGATGACCCAGGTGGCAGCCTACGTCCATCCCAGTATGGACCTGCCACAGACCTGCTTGCAGCTTCACTCCAAACTGGCCAGTACATAGCTGAGAGCAGTGTTCTGAGATTTAAAATAGGCTGCCTGCGTCAGAGCCCAGCCACGCTTGCTGGGTTCTGGGCCTCCTCATTCCTGGTGGTAGACGCAAGTTGCACTCACTGGTCTTTACTTGTGGGGATGTGCTAGCATGGTGCTGATCGCCGGACACTCCGCCCCCCACATTTTACTGATGTGGCAGCCCCTGAATTTCATGAGTTTCAGCTCACCCTCTGTAGCACATGTACTTTATCGAGGCCTCAGATTTACTAGTCACGTTTTGCTCGTCCCGTTTGATTAACGTAATCCATCAACATAGTTAACCAAGTGGTTTTCTGTAGAATGTCTACCTGGTCTAGATCTCTTTCCATTGTAACAGCAAGAGAGTTATAACATAACCTAGGCTGCTAACATTGCTTTTTCTGTTTTGTTTTGTTTTGTTTGTTTTATACGGGCCTCACCGGCGGCATATGGAGGTTCCCAGGCTAGGGGTCCAATCAGAGCTGTAGCTGCCGGCCTATGCCACAGCTCACACAATGCCAGATCCTTAACCCACTGAGCGAGGCCAGGGATCAAACCCGCAACTTCATGGTTCCTAGTCGGATTCGCTTCCAGTGTGCCACGATGGGAACTCCAGCATTGCTTTTTCTAAATACCATGTGAATGTGAACTGTTCCTGATCTTGTTTTTTTATAGGGATGGAAAGTGCACCCAGACCATCACTGATCATGCACCGTTAATGTGCCCATAGCCGAATTAATCAGCTTTAGCGAGATACCGCATCAGGCCCACGGCTGTAGTCAGGGTTACTGGTTGATTTGCTTTAGTCAACTGTCATCCTGCAGCAACTGTTTAAATTTTGCAGGAGCCATGGAATTAAGCAGATTTTGTTTCTTTGTTTTTTTGCCTTTTAGGGCCACACCCACGGCATATGGAGGTTCCCAGGCTAGGGGTCAAATAGGAGCTACAGCTGCCGGTCTAAGCCACAGCCACAGCAATGCCAGATCCAAGCCATGTCTGTGACGTACACCACAGCTCATGGCAAAGTCGGATCCTTAACCCACTGAGCAAGGCCAGGGATCGAACCCACAACCTCATGCTTCCTAGTCGGATTCGTTAACCACTGCGCCACGATGGGAACTCCTAAGCAGACTTTTGATGGGGGCCATGTTCCTACATCCTGTGAGATCTGCAAAGGTGACAATCATAACCAACATAATCTGAAGCTGAGGGGTATGAAAAAAACGAATTAACATAGCAGGCTTGAGGACTGCTATCCTTAGCCCTGTTTGCAAGAATGGCTCTTGGCTGGCATCTGGGAATCCAGATTTCAGGAGAACTGCCAATGTTCCCTAACTGATAAGAGGCGCTCTCTGTGCCTTAACAGTTTGTAGAAACACTGTGGTTTATGCTGAACACCTGCTCTTCTGGGAGTCTGGAATTTGGGGGTGTCTTAGGCAAAGAGCACCCACATGTCCAGCCCCGAGTAAAACCTTGGACCCAGAATCTTTAATGAGCCTTCCTAGTAGACAGCACTTCACATGTGTTGTCACTATTCTGTGCTACAGCAGTTAAACGCTACACTGAGCAGGGACTCTTGGAAGCCTGCAGCTGGTTCGCTCCAGACTTTGCCTCCTCAGACTTCATTTCACCCCGCTTGTAACAACAGTCACATCTGCATTTTGGAGCTGTGTTCAGAGAAACAGCACTGCCCACGCCCCACATCCCTCACCTCCCTCCCAGCTGTACTTCTGATCACGGAATTGTGCCTGATGCAGAGAAGCAACTGGAAGCGATGGAACTGGCAGGAGAAAATGTCAGACCCGCACCAGGAAACCGTGGAGCAGAAGCCAAATACAATCTGTAATCTAAGAACCACATGGGGGCCGATAGTAAGCTCTAGTCACAGCGGCTGAAGAGAAATGCTGAGAATTTAGCAGGTTCAACAATTTCACACATATTTTTCAAGTTCCGGGAACTGTATGCCAGCAAATGTGCAAGGCACCAGAGAACCAACAAAGAGAAGACCAGTTTCTGCCCTCAGGGAGGTTAGAGATTGGCAAGAAGTTCCAAAAGCCATAATGCAGGGAGAGCAAAGAGTGCATTTCAGGACGATGGGCTGCCTGATGCCTTTCTCCGCACTGGGCACCGCTTTATTAGCAGACACACATGCTCAACGGAATTCATACCACAGCATCTTGAAGCTTAAGTGTTTGCATCTCACTCAGTCTCATCCATTTAATTTTTTTTGTTTTTCTTTCTTTGGCCGCCCGGCGGCACCTGGAGGCCCCAGGCCAGGGATCAGATCCAAGCTGTAGTTATGACCTAAGCCGCAGCTGCAGCAACACGGGATCTTTAACCCACAGTCCTGGGCAAGGGGCGGAACCTGCATCCCTGTGTTCCCGAGATGCCGCCGATCCCGTTGCGCCACCTCATTCATTTAATATTTTATCTTCAGCACAGAAAGAAGTTTATAGGCTAGCATATTTAATAATAGTCTATCGAGTGTGCTGCTTTCAAAGCCCCATACATTACCGTGACAGATACAAAGATAAGATGAAGCCATTCTCAACCTATAGGGTTGCACACGTCTATAACAAACACAGAGAAGCGGACACCGTGGCAGTTAAAGTAGGTGACCATGTGGAGTTCCCGTTGTGGTTCAGCTGGTTAAGAACCCAACTAGTATCCATGAGGATGGGGTTCGATCCCTGGCCTTGCTCAGTGGGTTAACGATCTGGCGTTGCCGTGAGCTGTGGTGCGGGTCACAGACACGGCTCGGATCCCACATTGCTGTGGCTGTGGCGAAGGCCGGCACCTGTAGCTCCAATTTGACCCCTAGCCTGGGAACCTCCATACGCTGCAGGTGCAGCCTTAAAATAAAGGCAAAAAAAAAATTTTCTCAAATCCTTACAGTAGCACTTACGAAGTTGAAAAAAATAACATCACGTGACTCAGCAAATTTGGGCCTCGTGCTTTTTAAAACAGAAGTGGGTTTTTTTTTTCCCTTGCTTTTTAGGGCCACATCTGTGGCATATGGAGGTTCCCAGGCTAGGGGTTGAATCGGAGCTACAGCTGCCATCCTATACCACAGCCATAGCAATGCCAGATCTGAGCCACGGCTGTGACCTACACCACAGCTCATGGCAACACCAGATCGTTAACCTACTGATCGAGGCCAGAGATCAAACCTGCATCCTCTTGGATACATACTAGTGTTGGGTTCTTTTTTTTTTTTTTTCTTTTCTGCTTTTTAGGTTTGCACCCTCAGCATATGGAGGTTCCCAGGCTAGGGATCCAATTAGAGCTACAGCTGCTGGCCTACACCACAGCCGCAGCAATGCTGGATCCGAGCTATATCTTTGACCTACACCACAGCTCAATGGCAACGCTGGATCTTTAACCCACTGAGCAAGATCAGGGATCGAACCCACATCCTCGTGGATACTAGTCAGATTCATTTCCGCTGTTCCACAATGGGAACTCGCACTAGTCAGGTTCTTAATCCACTGAGCCGCAGTGGGAACTCCTCAGCAAGTTATTTTTAAATGCGCCTTACAGCAAAGGCACTCTACAGTGTGCCGAAAGAGGGCCATGAGAGGATTGTTTGCAAGAGCAGAAAATAGAAAGCAACTCAAATTCCATCAAGCGGTGAACTTGATAAATCTACAATGCACCCACATAAGGCAGTAATAAGCAGCAATTCAAAAGAAAGAGATGGATCTATACGTATCAGCATATGGAAAGAAAAGACATTTTAAGTGAAAAAAAAAAATAATAATTTAGAAGGCATCTTAGGAAGTCCCCTTGTGGCGCAGTGGGTTAAGGATCCAGCATTGTGGCCAGTGCTGTGATGCAGGCCACAGCTACGGCACGGGTTCAGTCCTTGGCCCAGGAACTTCCACATGCTGCAGGTGCGATGGAAAAAAAAAAAATAGGAAGCAACTCAAGATATTATCCCATTTATATAAAAAAACTATTAAACCCACGTACAAAACAATTTCTGAGTGTGTGTGTAAATATATTAAAAAAGGGATGGAAAAAGCGGTTAGCTCTAGAGAAGAAAGCGGATGCTTCTTGTGTGGGGTGGCGGGTGGATTGAGAGAGGGAGAGAGAAGAGGAGAGGAAGGAAAAAATCAGGCAGTGAGAGCAGGAAAGAAAAAATCTGAACAGCATTCTGCAAATTTAAATCAAAACCATGCCACTTCTAAAAAACTAGGAGTGGCTCCTTACCCTCGTCATCTCCCGGAGGCACTGGCTGAAGCTGGATCCAAGTCTTAAATTACTGCCGTTTCCTGTAACTCCAGGATATTTCAAAGAACTCTCTCCAACCTGCCCGCTGAAATATTGCTACTTAACAGAAACCACTGTAAGTAGGCGCGGTGACAAGACTTGAGCTTGCCTGTAACTAGTCACCGAACAGAACCCTACAGACAACTCCCTTCCTCGCCTGTTGAGAACCTTCCAGTTCGGCTTCCCAGCTGGCTGGGTACCTCAGAAAACTCAAAATCAGGACTTCAGAGTAGTGCTATCTGAGCAGCAGTGCGCACTCTCATGGAACTGCTCACGATTTCGGTAAATCTTCACAGTCTGTCTTTTCTTTGTTTTATCTCAGATTTCGGGTGCTAGAGAAATGTCAGTCTCTAGAAAGTTATTCTTTTTCAATAGTCATGATAGCTGACACTGACCTGGCGCCAATCACCGTGGAAAGCGCCTAAATGTTATTAGCCACCGGACCTCCCAACAACCCTGTGAGCTACATCCTATTATTATTCTCATTCTAAAAAAGGAGGAAATTAAAGAGAGGCATGTTAGGTAATTTGCGCTGCGCACGCTCTCACAGCTGCTATAATGACACGTCGTCTCAACGTTACACAAAAAGACACAATGTTGTGGATGCTTATCTACAACGCCAGACCTGGAGATTTCCGTCCGCTAAAAACTGATGGCTGTTGGACTTTCCCAACACCTGAAGCCAGACCTCAGTCATGCCATTCAGAAGCTCCAACCGGGGCAGTTAGAGGCTGAAATGTGAAGTCACCCTGTGTCTGAAGCTGGGGAGAGCCCACAGTGAGTCATCACCACGACCTGATCTGTCTGGTGCTACTGCCAAGCATAAACAGGGCGGCTGAACACGCAGAGTGAAGTCACCTCACCGCACCCATGGCCGAGACGGTCAGGCGTCCACGACTTCCACCTGCGAGGGAGTCTGTCCGGTCACCTGGTCGCCCTCAGCTCTCAGGAAGAATGCATGGAATGAGAAAAAGATCGGTCTTAATTCTGCAGATGCCTTTCCCAACCAACCACCGGAACTGACATAGTTTTCTACCCCTGCCTCCTTTGTGATCAAATACAAGAATATAAGACTTCATGGCTCTTCTTTCCACTTAGCAAGCGACACTAAAAATAGAATATTTTTCTCCACACGACTTGCTACTGTGAAATTGTGTTTGGTTTTAGAATCAGTTTTAGCAAACCACATGCAAACACTGAGTATGGTTTCAGGTACAGCTGGATCTAGGGATTCAAATTATATTGTCAGGGAGTTCCCGCTGTGACTCAGCAGGTTAAGAATCCAACTAGTGGTGGAGTTCCCGTCGTGGTGCAGCGGAAACTAATCTGACTAGGAACCATGAGGTTGCGGGTTCGACCCCTGGCCTCGCTCAGCGGGTTAAGGATCCAGCATTGCCGTGAGCTGTGGTGTAGGTCGCAGATGCGGCTCGGATCCCACATTGCTATGGCTGTGGTGTAGGCCAGTAGGCCAGTGGCTACAGCTCCGATTAGACACCTAGTCTGGGAACCTCCATATGTCGTGGGTGTGGCCATAAAAGGACAAAAAAAAAAAAGAAAATGCAACTAGTGGAGTTCCCATTGTGGCTCAGCAGTAATGAACCCGACTAGTATCCATGAGGACGTGGGTTTGATCCCTGGCCTCTCTCAGTGGGTTAAGGATCCAGTGCTGCCACAAGCTATAGTGTATGTCACAGATGTGGCTCAGATCCCAAGTTGCTGTGGCTGTGGCATAGGTCAGCAGCTGCAGCTCTGATTTGACCCCTAGCCTGGGAACTTCCATATGCCATAGGTGCAGCCCTAAAAAAACAAACAAAAAAAAAAATCCAACTAGTATCCATAAGGATGCAGGTTCCATTCCTGGCCTTGCTCAGTGGGTTAAAGTACTCAGTGTTGCCGAGAGCTGCAGTGTAGGTCAAAGATGTGACTCAGATCCCAAGTTGCTGTGCCTGTTTTTTTGTATTTTTAGGGCCACACCCGCAGCATATGGAGGTTCCCAGGCTAGGGATCTAATCGGAGCTGTAGCCACCGGCCCACACCACAGCCACAGCAACGCGGGATCCGAGCCGCGTCTGCGACCTACACCACAGCTCACGGCAACGCCGGATCCCTAACCCACTGAGCGAGGCCAGGGATTGAACCTTCGTCCTCATGGATACTAGTAGGGTTCGTTATTGCTGAGCCACAGCAAGAACTCCTAACGGAATGACTTTTTAAAAACTTTATAATGGAAAATTCCAAACCAAAGTAGAGAGCATAATAAACTCAAACTCACCCATTACCCAGCTTAAACAGCTATTAAACACAGGCAATCTTATCGCAACTATACCGGCACTCACTCCCAACCCGCTGATTATTTTGAAGTAAATCCCAGATAACATATAATCTGTAAGTATTTCAGTATCTGTCTCTGAAAGGTAAAGACCCTATCTTTTTTTCCCACAAAGTCATTCATCATTATCACACCTATAGGAATCACTTAACAGCATCAAATATCCAGTTAGTGTTTACATTTCCCCAGTTGTACTCTTTTAACAATTTGTGTATTTGAAGCAGGACCCAAATAAGGTTCAAACGCTCTATTGTTTGACGTGGCTCCTAACTCTCTTTTAATCTGCAAATTCCCCCTCCACCTCTTTTTATTTATTTATTTTGCCTTGAAAAAAGTACTTTTTCACAAACCAAGTTTTGGTCCTACAGTCCATGGGGGAATCTTTTTTTTTTTTTTGTCTTTTTGCCTTTATGTAGAGCCACACCCGTGGCATATGGAGGTTCCCAGGCTAGGGATCTAACAGGAGCTGTAGCTGCCGGCCTACACCACAGCCACAGCCACAGCAACGCGGGATCCGAGCCGTGTCCGCAACCTACACCACAGCTCACGGCAACGCCGGATCCTTAACCCACTGAGCAAGGCCAGGGATCGAACCCTCAACCTCATGGTTCTTGGTCAGATTCGTTAACCACTGAGTCACAAAGGGAACTCCCCATGGGGGAATCTTAAGGGCGCTTTCACAGAGCTTTTCGCTCAGCAAGTGGACAACCAGGGGGTCAGAGCCCACCCAGCACAGTGTTAGAGCCGGAATTCTAGAGCCAGACCGCCTGCATTCCTGTCACGGCCCTGCCACTTACTAGCCATACGACGACCGCTCTGCGCCTCCATTTTCTCATCTTTAAGCGGGGATGACAGCAGTCTCTACCTCTTTGGGTTATTTTGAGAATTAAATGGCTTAAGGTATGTACAATAATTAGAACAACGATGCTTTAGAATACAGAAAATGATCGCTGATACAGATGAGAAAACTGAGGTCAGTGAGGCGGACTGGTCCAGGTCTCCCAGCTCACGGGTCGCAAGGCCAGGACTTTAAAAACTAATTTATCCCGCTGATTTAACGCTGTTTCAAACCCTTGACAGATGAGGGCTCTCCTGTACCGGGCTCCACACTGCCCTGACCTGGACGTTATGACCTTTCTGTGTTAAGTCACCGAGATGACTCTGGGAAACTTCTCCAGGCCTCCAGACTTGCAAAAGGGTGGAGCCCGAGATATGCCTAAGCTGCTGCAATCCCTTTGAGGAGAAATCCCGGCAGAAGATGTCCCAGCAAGCCTACGGTCACGCAGGCCACTCCGGAAAGCAGCACCTTCAAATCGGCGCCAACCACAGAAACTTCAGATTCCCCTGAGTGTGGGCCCCAGTCCCTCCGCCCCCAGGCCTCCCGCAGGCAAAGCCTCGCAGCGCCAGCCGCTGCTCCCCTCGGCCTGACTCAGGGGCAGGCCTGGTCCCCGTCGCTCCCCACGCTACCTGTCACCCTGACTCAGGGAGGACCTCCTGGCAGCTTCCACCCTTACTCACCGCGGCCACGTAAGCGGAGCGTCTGTCCCGGACAGCTGCGGCGGTTTCTGAGCAGGAGGCCAGCCCCACTGGACACCACTCTGTCTAGCCCGCCTCTGCTTCTCCAAGGCCTGGCAGCAAAACAGGGACTTCAGCCCATCAGGCCAGCAGAGGCGACGAAGGCCGGGTGCAGCCGGTCATGCAGCCGACGCCTGGGGGCCCCTGAGCTCGTGAGAGCAGCCTCAGCAGAGCGTCGGTCAAAGCCACAGCTAGGGCAGGCCGGCCTTTCTGAACGTCGCTGGTCTAAACCACAGCGTACACGCAAGCCCGGCAAGCCCAACTCCCTATACCAACGGTAAAGAGGGAAGTTGGAAATTTTCGGTCACAAAAGAATTTTTCTTTTTTCTTTTTAAGGCTGCGCCGGTGGCATATCGAAGTTCCCAGGTGAGGGGTCGAATCGGAGCTGCAGCGGCCCGGCCTACACCACAGCCACAGCAGCGCCAGATCTGAGCCCCCCATGTGTGACCTATGCAGGCGGCTTGCTGGCAACGCCGGACCCTTAACCCGCCGAGCGAGCCCAGAGATGGAACGCACACCCTCACGGACACTATGTCGGGTTCTTAACCCGCTGAGCCGCGATGGGAATGCCTCAAATAAGAATGCGATGAGATGTTTTAAAATTTCACTCCCTTTGCAGTTTTGTTTCTTTCTTTTATTAATTTCAGGACAATAGATGCCGAGAAAGAAAGGCATGCCCTTTCGCTGGGGTTATTTACTTTCAACAGAACGTCAAATGAAAGGTCATCGGAAATCCAATACCGAAAAGAGGATCAGTAGGAATAAGGCAGGGTCCATCGACAGAAGGTTTCCTTAAATAATCTGCAAGAAATTCATAAAACGGAACACGAGGCAGTAGTTAAAGAGACCGTGTGGGTCTCATTTTAGCGGCATGGCCGTGGGAGTCCATCACACAGCGGGCAACGCTGTACGTGTAACACACACCTATGGACATAAAATTAATTATGCTTCTCAACTTCAGAGCTTCTGGTGCTTCCTTTCTCTGAACACTCAGACTCCTTGTTCCTTAGTTAATGCTTAATGTCCCTGCCAGGCTGGACGCCGCCCGAGAACGGAAGCCTATATCTTTATCCGCAGCACCTGCACCAGACGCAGATGTGGCTCAGGACACCGGGTCACCGAGCCGCAGACACTCAGGACCTGACCTCTTTGGGACGCCCCCTCCCGACTCTCCAGACTGCTGACAAATCGGCCATTTAATCATCTGTTTCTAGAGCTCTGCCTAGGATTAGCACCAAGCCCGTGGAATTTACCATTGTCCAGTGGATGAGCGTTTGCCTTCTTATTCACTCTGGGTCCCAGTTTGCGCCGCCAGCCTGGCTAGATAGTGCGCCCTTCAGAGCCAGGAACCGCGCTCTCTTTTGTCCTTTCTGCAGCGTCCAGGGACTCTTCTGCTCAACCCGGAGGCCGTTGAGTGATGCAATGAGTAGGCCAGTATAATCTAAAAGAACAAAGGATGGGACTCACTGTAATTTAATTGCAGCCAGGACAGCCCCCTTTCATGCACCAGGCCCTGTAACAACGCCCTGAGGGAAATACTGCAAGCCCCATTTTACAGATGGGGCAGCTGAGGCTTCACGCCTCAGAGACTCATCATGATTGCCCAGCTGGTAAAAAAAAGAGACAAGGTTGGAGCCAATTTTTCCTAACTCCAAGCTCCTTTTTTTCTAAATGTAATTTACTGAGGAATAGTTGATTTAAAATGTTGTGTTGGAGTTCCCATCGTGGCTCAGGGGAAACGAATCTGACTAGGAACCATGAGGTTGCAGGTTCAATCCCTGGCCTCGCTCAGTGGGTTAAGGATCCAGCATTGCCGTGAGCTGTGGTGTAGGTCGCAGACGTGGCTTGGATCTGGCATTGCTGTAGCTGTGGTGTAGGCCGGCGGCTACAGTTCCTGTTAGACCCCTAGCCTGGGAAACTCCACATGCTGTGGGTGCGGCCTTAAAACGACAAAAGGCAAAAATTAAATTAAATTAAATTTAATTTAAAAAAATGTTGTGTTAATTTGTACCGTAAAGCACAATGACATATGCACATCACAGGATACACATTTATCACAAGAGACTGAATATAGTCCCGTGCCGCACGGTAGGACCTTGCTTTTATCCATCCCACATACACCAGTCACATCTGCTAGTCCCAGCCTCCACTCCTCCCCTCCTGCATCCCTCCCTACCATCGCAACCACAATCTGAGCTCCATGTGCATCTGCTGTTGTCAAGAAGTTCATTTGTATCATATTTTAGATTCCACAAAGAAGTGATATCACATGATATCTGTCATTCTCTTTTGATCCCTTAGTCCACGCTCTTTGACCGCTTGTGACCACCGCCTCCCACTCCTCCAGCAGCTGACAGGCAACAAACCGGGCATCTTACAAGCAATTCGATGAATTAGAGGGAGCCCCGGAATTAATTAACGCACTAAGTTATAATGTCCCTAAGTTTTCATGTTTGTTTAGACAGTGACCGTGACGGCTGCTAGAGAAGACAGTTTTATGACTCTGCTGCCTTTGGCTTCTGGACAAGAGCAGAGAAGAGAAGCCTGATCCGAGACCTCTGATCCGAGTTCTGTGAACAACCTCTTCAACCCACCTGGGTCACACACGAAGCCTTTGGATAGGCTCCTCCCGTCCGGTTTGGCTTTGTGAGATAAGCCACACAGCGAAGCCAGGCTGAGTCTTTCCTGGACAGCGTGTTTCTCTTGCTGGGGGAGACCTAACCACACAAATAGAAGGCGCTAACAGGGGAGAAGATTTGAAGGAATTAAAAGGATCGTGAGGGCGCGGTCATCCGCAATCCAACTCCAAGGACAGATGAATGATGCTCGGCTGGCATGACAAGGAGCTCTGGTTGATAAACACTGTCTGGTATTTCCTTGCTGATTTTTTTCCCTCACACCACAAGCCCCGATGGCTGTGGTCCACTATGCAAATGCAGACTCCCTGAATCAGGCTGTGGGTGACTCACCGACCCCTTTAAAGCCCCGTTGGCTTCAAAGCAGGGACAGCTCGGGGTGGAAGCCATGGCTCCCAGACTCTGCTTCTCCGCCTGGCTATCTGTCTGCTGGTTGGTGGTCACTGTGGCAGAAGGTAAGGGGTTTGTTTGTATTCTACTGTGGGTCCACTAATTAATAAGTTGTGTGAAAAGACAAATTTTGGCTCCGTGATTATACATATCCAGGAATTGGGATATTTACGTCGGCTCCCGTCAGCCGGTGTGGTTAAGGAGAAAGGCTGAATTTTATCATCTGAAGACCTTGGTCCTAATCTCAGCCCCAGCTATGCGACTTTAGATGCACTTGACCTCTCTGCCACGTCTTCTTGTATGTGAAGCGACAGCATTAATGACATTCATTATGGGGGGGGGCTTGAGGACCAAATGAGCTCTAACGCAAGAAAAATCTCCTCGCTTCAAGCACTGTATGAATTGCTAGTTGTTATTTTTAAAGAGCTAACAATTTCCACCCTGAATCACACACTGTTCACTTCTCTCTATCCCCAGTAGCACGGTAATTTGCAGATGGTGGGTGTTTAGTTCATTCTTCAGTTAATCACATCTAGTCGGCTGTATCTTGGGGCCACAGAAGTGAGCAGTGACTTCTTTCTTTAGCATTCCATCCGATTCCATTTCTCCACTGCTCCTTTCCCTTTCCTTTCTCCGATTACAAACTTTCCAGGTCCCCTGAGACACAGAATTGGTATGCAAACCCTGGGGACAGGAAAGAAAAGGAGCCTCAGGAATCCGTCCCGTGTCCTAAAAGCTCTTGGCAGAGCAGAGAGGGGCGGTGACATCAGGGCTGGGGGGTGACACCACCAGAGACCACCTTGTCCCATCTCTGCGTGAACTCCAGCCGTCAGAGGGCAAAGAGCCATAGATTACCAAGAACACCTGCCGGCTCCCCAAGACGGGACCCGCAAGCGTCACCTGCTAAAAGCAACAGCCGAAAGAGGCCCCCGTAAAACAGAACATGTCATCTGACACCTTCCCGGAAAGTGAACCCCTCTTCAGGAAACCTTGTAGATACGCTGCTAAGTAATAAGGAGATTATACACATCTGAAAAGCGAACACCTTTAACACAAGATTTCCGATTTGGGCTCACTCTTCCCCACCGCCCCTCAGACTGGCCTCCAAGCCCCTCAAATGCACCTTCGCCCTCTCCAGGCAGCCCGGGTCCCAGGTCATCGCCCGCTTACACACGCCCTGGCTCTGCCAGGTCTGGGCGCCCAGTTCTCTCTCCTCCGGCCTTCCTGCTCCAACTCCGTTCACCGGAATTCTGCTGCTCATAAGGACGTTTAACGTCACCATCGTATTACCCTCACAAAGGCTTTCTTAAGACAGTTTTAAAATCTGCAGTGGTCCACTCTTTGATACCTTTGAATTCTTCCAGCAGTTTGTTCGTCAACCACAGAGCTTACTGCGTTCTGCTCTGTATTACAGATCCAAGCACTGGTAGCGTCTCCCCACGCCCCCAGGGCAGGCCCTCCGTCTTCATCATCTCTGCATTCACCGCGGCACCTAACCCAGCAACCTGCACGCTGTTGAAAGGACTAGACTTGCAGCCTAGGATTGAAAGAGGCCTGTGTGGACTTGTGTGAACCAGGCTCCAAAGTCTTTATCTGTAAAATTAGAGATTTGACCAAAATAGCCAGTCATTCAGTGAGTCTGCAAAATGAATTAAGTTGCAGTTGTTTGGAGCAAATTAATCACAGGGCTTATAGCTCTTTCTGGCTTGATTCTGAAAGCAGCTGAGAATGTTTCTAATTCCCCATGTATAAAGGAAGCACTGCACACTTAGGCGTCAAGTATAAAGCTTACTTCTCTTAAAAGTCAGGGTAGTTCGCTACAAACCAGCTATTGTCTGCCCAAAGAACCACAGACTCCGGGTAATTATGTTTTTTTTTTAAAAAGTCATCTCATCCTTACTTTTTAAAACAAGTACTAGTTGTTGGTGTATGTGACTTTAATGTCTAGACTATAATAAACCCACTTAAAGCTGATGTCCAAACTCCAAGCAATATTCTGGCTTGATTTTTTTTATTATCTTGTAATTTTGTTTGTGTTTTAGGGCCGCACCCACGGCATATGGAGGTTCCCAGGCTAGGGGTCAAATACGAGCTGCAGCTGCTGGCCTACACCACAGCCACAGCAACGCGGGATCCAAGCCGTGCCTGTGGCCTACACTGCAGCTCACGGCAACGCCAGATCCCTGACCCACTGAGCGAGGCCAGGGATGGAACCTGAGTCCTCGTGGATACTAGTTGCGTTTGTTACCGCCAAGCCACACGGGAGCTCCAATTATCCTCTAATTTTGAATGTAAGTTATTACTGTTTTTCTGGGACAGGAATTAAACCCTCACTGAGCTTCACAAAAATCTATGGAGAGGAACATGCCATCTACACTCAACATCTCCCCGCCATTCATTCAGTTCCCGCTATAAACTGTCACCACCGAGCACCACTCTAAACCGGGGACTGTTCTAGGTACTAGGGACATAGCAGTGACCAGGAAAGTCAACCGTCCTCGTCTTCACAGAGGTCCAGTTCCAATGCTAGCTGTACCCTTCAGTCCTATCCATAGTGCACAGATGCTATGAATACAATATAACCACCTGGATCCAAGAAAATGACCTTTCATGCTAACAGAATTTTCCATAACATTCAAGATTAGTAACAACAGTAGCTCACGGCTACTAAATGCACTTGACGTATCTTATTGCAGATGTTACAACAAGCCAATGAGACAGGCAGTATTATTTTCTCCAATTTATAAATAAAAGAAAAGAAGCCTCGGAGAAGTTAAGGAAGCTGTCTGTCGATGGTCACAGTTATGAAATGGCAGCGCTCGGAGATCTGAGGCTTTTAAACACCATGCCATCCTGCCTCTCAAAATGTTTTCAATCTGCATTTAAATATTTGACCTACTTTGGTCTAATTAAGTTTGCAGAAGTGCTCTTGTCTTTGACATTCAGTGCCTTGGGTGTCATGTCAGTGTGTTGCATAATGAGGAACATTTACTTATTAATGATCACATTATCCCTGAGAAGTAGGAACGTGGTAATTTTTGCAATTAGGGAAACAGATTTCTCTCCACTGATTCAAGTCCACCGTTGTGCTGCACTAGTGACGAGGAGAGCACGGTTTCCAGGCTGGCACACGGATATTGCAGTGGAGGGGGAACATGACCACTGAAAAGCAATCAGACCGAGGAGTGGGATGAAAGTGGACTCACAGAGCGCTAGGAAAGCATCTTGCCAGGGGCCAAAAGCCAGCCTCAGGGGAGGAAAGGCTTCCCTGAGGAAATGAGACCTGAAACCTGCATCGGAGTATCAATCAGAGAGAGCAGGTAGGCAGCAAGAACAGACTTGTTTTTTTTTTTAATGGCCGTGTGCATGGCATATGGAAATTCCAGTCCAGGGGTGGAATGCAAGTCACAGCTGCAGTCTACACTGCAGATCCTTTAACCCGCTGCGCCAGGCTGGGATTGAACTAACAACTCTGCAGTGACCTGAGCCGCTGCAGTTGGATTCTTAAACCCCTGTACCACTTAAACTCCTGGAACCAACTTTTAAAAAGCTCAGGACCGTGGATGATTTTTTTTTTTTTTTAACGCCGCACTTACAGCATATGGATGTTTCCAGATTAGGGGTCAACTCGGAGCTAAAGCTGCCATCCTCCACCACAGCCACAGCAACGTGGGATCCGAGCCGCATCTGCGACCTACACCACAGCTCACGGCAACCCCGGATCCTTAACCCACTGAGCGAGGCCAGGGATCGAACCCGCAACCTCATGGTTCCTAGTCGAATTCGTTAACCACTGAGCCAGGACGGGAACTCCCTGGGTCTAACTTCTTTTGCTCAACCTCACATCACAGGATTTTCGTTGCAGATAACCTTTCACTGCGCGAATACACACAGTGGGTTGATCCAGTGTCCTATTGATGGACACCGGATCATTTCCAGGTTGGGGTTAATGTGAATAAGGCTGCCGTGCACGTCCTTGAACCAGCCTTTTGTAGACATTAGCACTTATTTCTTGGGGTAGATTCCCCAGAGTGGAACTAACTGCTGGGTCACAAGGAGTGTCCGGGTCTCATTTCACTGACCCGGGCAGTTCTTCAAAACACTCTTGGAGCCTCGCTCCCTCCTCCACACTTTCTCCCCCCGCTCCCACGTGGTTCCCGACTTGCCCTCTTCTCCCCACAGGACACGAAGAGGTGGTCACCCCCCCTGGAGACTCGCAGAACCCCGCAGACCCTACCGACTGCCAGATCTTCACACTCACCCCTCCCCCTGCCACCAGGAGCCCGGTGACGAGGGGCCAGCCCATCACAAGGACCCCCAGGCGTCCCTTCTGTTTTTTTCCACCTCGAAGGCCCAGAGTCCACATTAGGTTCCCATACAGGCCTTTCTTCCCTCCGACCTGCAACCGCCGTTTTCGGCTCTATCCGTTTCTCTGGCCGTACAGTCACCTGCCTCCTCCTTACAATTATTTGCCCGGAAGAAGATTCTGGAGCGGGAGCTCCTCCGAGGAAAGCTGAGTGAAGACGGAAGCCCCAAACAGGCCTCCGAAAAGACTAGAAACAGATTTCTGTTCCCTTTTTCCAAACTAAAACTACTGGACTGGAAGATGAAGCATCTTAAACACCACGGAGTAGAAATGGTTTTCCTCGGCAGCAGTGAAGGCATCGGTTTATAGGTTATTCGTTTTGCAGAATAGAAGCAATAAGGACATTATTCTTATCCCCTGCTTTTGATGATCACAGGATGTTTCTGCAAGATGCCAGAAGAATCAATCGCCTCTTCCAAATCAAAGAAGGTTTAAATAAATTGAGATTGTTATAACCAAATTGGAGGCATTACTGACACCCTTTTATTGTCACTAGAAAACTACAGAGCAAGGTGTATTTACAAAGGGAATTTTAAAAGAAATTTTAGAGAGTTCCCTGGAGGCCTAGAAGTTAAGGACTCGGCTTTGTCACTGCCGTAGCCTGGGATCCATCCCTGGCTGGGGAATTTCTGCACGCTCTGTGCCAAAAATAAACAACAAAAAAGAAATTTGAAAAAAACCAAAAGCTTTATTTTATTCTGTTTGGCAGTGACTATTTATTCATTTTTAAATATATTCCCTTTTTTTTTTTAGGGCTGCACCTGTGGGGCATAGAGACTTCCCAGGCTAGGGGTGTAGGTCAAGTTAACATCAGTCACCACACGTAGTTACAAACATTTTATTTTCCTGTGATGAGAACTTTCAAGATCCACTACATTTTCTAATAACGACAACAAAGAAACTGTAACGATTAAAACAAAACAAAATTATGAGGGGTCTGATTATAGATAGTACTTTAAAGATATAAACCAGATTACCTAAGGGAAAAAGCTCTTTTTTTTAAAACTGTAATATCTATGTGTACTTTAATGTCACCTTTTTAAGCAACCAGTGCAAATTGGTTTGATAACTATCCCATTGTTTCTTCTGTTATTATCATACAGGCACCAGCCTAAATGATATACTTTCCCTAAATTTTTTTTTTTGTTTTTTCTTTTTATGGCCGCACTCGAGGCATATGGAAATTCCCAGGCTAGGGGTGGAATCAGAGCTGGAGCTGCTGGCCTACATCACAGCCACAGCCACAGTAATGCAGGATCCCAGCTACGTCTGCGACCCGTACCACAGCTTACGGCAACACTGGATCCTTAACCCACTGGGCGAGGCCCGGGATCGAACCCGCATCTTTATCGATACTAGTCAGGTTTGTTACTACTGAGCCACAACGGGAACTCCCCCTGAAACCTTTAACATGATTTTAGGCTTAAAATTCTGATTAAAAGTTTACAGGGGGAGTTCCCGCTGTGGCCCAGTGGGTTAAGGATCCAGCATAGGGTTCATTACTGCTGAGCCACCACGGGAACTCCCACTTGAGGAATTAGATGCCCACCCCCACTCAGAATAGAAGTAGATTTCACATAGTCTTAGTAATAAAATTGTGTATAAAATGTATTTTAAGGTTCTGTTTTCATACTGGCAAAGTATTTCCCCTTTTCTATAGTCCCTTTTCAGTTTTCAATGGTGATTTTTTTTTTTTTTTTTTTGCAAATCAACATGCTGAGAGATATGCTGAGGACTTTAATTTTAGACACATGCTAGATAACTTATTTCCCCTAAACAGCATGCCCTGCACTTTTGCCCATTCCAGGGGACTGACCGCTGACTTAACATACCTGTTAGCTGACTGATATCAAGTTTGGAGACGTGTCTGGGGCTGCACCATGAAGCCCCCCACGCTGAGTCCAGTATAACCAAGGAAAGCAGCCAGGGCCGATTTTACAATTTCCATTCACTGTGAGCATCAACTTACCTTTTGCTGCTTGTACATCACACTTGAAAACCACAGTTCCAGTTCATTCCAAAGATGTTCAACGCCCTTTTCAGATCAGCGCTCCCCGAAGTGGTCTGATCAGCTCCCTGCCGCTCCGGCTTTGCCCATCTGCTCCCATTTCATCGCTGTGAGGCAAATTAACTTCCGTAATTCTCCAAGCTCTTTTTCTTTGACTCGGGATTCTGAGCGTGGTCCGCAGCTTCTCTTGCCCCCACCGTGCTCGCACCAGCCTAGCCCTCCTCCAGCCACTGGTTCTGCCTTGCTGAGCTCTGAGTCACCAACCACCTGCTAATATTTGGGGAACCCTGACCCGATCACAGAGACAGAGGCCACATGTGTTGGGACTCAGGTTCTCAAGGAGCTTCACCCCCCAGGACGGGACTGCTAGCGTGTTGAACTAGCAATGTCCACTAGGGCGCGCCACTCCGCTGCCAGCGCCACCTGATGGACCGCCTGTTAACAGTCCTTCCTTGAGGTTCGAATAGATTAAACACTCCTTAACTCTGGACCCAGAAAAACCGGGAGCGAAGACCGCGTATTGCACAGACGAAAGAACAGATAAAAGCCCTCAGGTGAAATTCATCACAGTTTTTTAAGCACTTTTCCCCTTGGGGACGCAAATGGCTTGCGGTGAGTGGCACTTTATTGCCACCTCCTGGATCGCGCTTGGCAGCACGGGGCGGAGCCAAAGGAGTCGTCCCCGTGAAATGGATGGAAGGCCACCTGCAGCGACCATGAAGCAGAACTTTCACGGTTCCCCTTAAATAATCCCTTGTCCATCTGAGCAGAACTGAGTTCTTCATTCCTCAGCCTTAGAAGGGAAAAATCCTTCTCTCTCATTAACTTTTTTCCTCCCAAGACTCAACGGAAGAAAAGGGGCCTCCTCACCCCCACTTAAGTGTGATTTAAAATGCATTCGTCTGACTGGGTTGCACCTGCCAGTTTAAAGTAATTTTTGATCTACAATATACTTTGAGCCAAACTCTATTAGATGAATCTGGTGTTTGCCTTTGCTTTCAGGAGGCACAGGAAACATGTCCACAAAAGAAAATCTCCAATACTCAAGCTAAAATCTGATTCACCTTTTTAAAAAGAACTTGAATATCCTTTTTTTTTCAAAGAAGGAAGCCCAAACGACCGACACATGTGTAAAAAAGAAAAAAATACATGAAAATATGTGTAACCTCAGCAGTTATCACAAAAATGTACACTAAAGCAAGATAATTTACACCCATCAGAATGGTCAACGTGGACACAATTAGCAGTATTATCTAACATGATCCAGGTGTGGGGAAATGGACTTTCTCATAGGCTTGGTGGGAATGTAAATTGGTATGGCATTTGGGGAGGACAATTTGGTAAAATCGGTCCAAAACTGTAATTTTACAGCTTAGAAACATCTGTCTCTGTGATTATTTCTTCCGCATTTGCTCCACGTATGTCTCCCCAGTTGGGTGGAAGCCAGGAGTGCCCAGCGGAGGCTGTCCCTAACCTCAACCAATCGGTATAAACCTGTTTCCTTTTGCTCTCGTGATTACTGCAGACAAAGGGATTTACAGAGACCCAAGCCGATCAGATCATGCCATTCCCTGGCTATAACGCTTGATTCAAGACGAGCAGTACCCGGATCTGGCTTAATTACAGTGCAGTTCTGTTTATGGCTGGGGAAACACAGTTCCTCCTCCGTAAATGGATGAGGGTGCGTGTAGCTCCAGGAGTCTAAGCTCCCAGTGTTTACATTATCTAAACAAACAAAAAAAAATTGATTCCAGATCTAAGGAACCATGACCGTGGTGTATTTCAACAAACACCTATGGCTCTAGCATTTATTGTGAGTGACACCGAGTAAATTTCTGAAGCTTTCTAAGCCTATACCTTGCCCATAAAACATGACTAAAAGTCCTACGTTCATAAGGTTATCATTACTGTTGTCACATAAAAATCACAGCGCTGGCCAGTGTGGGACAGAAAGATAACTAAGACGTGGTTCCTGATCTTTAGAGACACAGAAATTTCGGCGGGGGGGGGGGCAGTGACCCTGAGTATTGTTCAGTGCATTCAGAGCCTGGACCAGCCTCTTCTGGAGGGTCTAAGAGTATGTTAATAAACAGCTTTTTTTACTTATACATAGTGGGAGTTCCCTGGTGGCTCAGTGGGTTAAGGATCTGGCATTGTCACTGCTGTGGCTCTGGTTACAGCAGTGGCAGAAGTTCAGTCCCTGACACAGGAACTTCCATATGACTCAGGTATGGCCCAATATATATTATATAATATGTATATGTAATATGTATTATATAAGTGCTATGTAAGTATATAAATTTTATATGTATACACACGTACATATAGTGGGGGAGACAGACAGGTAGTAGGTGTACACGTAAGCAAAGAAGTGATGTTCCAAGGGCTAGAGGCAAGTTCAACAGGGAAGTAACCAATGGAAACGCTGTTGTCGCGGGATGGAGGGATGGTTTTAAATCTAGCAGCAAGGTTAATGTGGAGCGCTTTCAAATCTAGAGGCATGGAGATAGCTAAATGGAGATAAACTGAAATAAAATAAAAAACAACCTGTTCTCCTGACTAGTAGAGGATCCTACCCTAGTGTAGGGACAGGAAAATATGCTGCATTGAGATATTTTGGTTTCATTTCCCTGACTCTTTATTTAATTTACGTTAATCAATAATTCAGTTTCCAAAATTTTGCTCGGACTGTCCTCACTTCTGCGGGAGATGCATGCCAAAGTAGAACCAGAAGGGGTTAAGTAAGGCTGTGCAAGGGCGGGCGGGGGGGGGGAAAGAAATTTCACTGAAAGCAAAGGAAGATGACATTTTGTGAACGGGTTTTTGTTTTCAGTTTCTTGGGATATAATATAGTCAATGTCAAATATCCACAAATGTCTACAAAGTTCAAAATCCCATGTTACTTGCTAGTGATGATGAGTTGTCTGTGATAAGGCACTTCTCAGAAAGACATGTTAAGGAGAGAGATCAGCTGTATGGTAATTACATTTTCAAGCTACTTCATGTCTGTAGCTACAAAGAAAGAAACTAAGACCCTTTAGAAAGCAATGTGAGGAGCTCCCTTGTGGCACAGCAGGTTAAGGATTGGGCGCTGTCACTGCAGCAGCTCAGGTCGCTGCTGTGGTGTGGATTCAGTCCCTGGCCCAGGAACTTCCACATGCCTCAGGCATGGCCAAAAAAAAAAGACAATATGAGGACATAATTTTCCGTTCACCTAGAGTAGTGTTAAGGGCCGATTTCTAATGCTAAAACACAAAATAGAGAAGAATCCATTTAGTCCAGTTCTCTAGGACTAGGCTTAGAACCTTGGGCGCAGTGATGGCAATGTTTTTAATTCCTGCCGATGGTTCAGTTATGTAGAGGAGGCCTCAGAAACAAGTCAGTCACATTTTTCAGTCTAGTTTTACTGACTTTGTCTTTTTAAGGACATACCTGCGACATCTGGAAGTTCCTAGGCTAGGGGTCAATGTGGAGCTGCAGCTACAGCCTGCACCACAGCCACAGCAACGCCACTGATTAAGGCCAGGTATCGAACCTGCATTGTCACAGAGACAACACTGGGTCCTTAACCCACTGACCCACGATGGGAACTCCTGACCCATAACTTTGTACAAATTCAGCTTTATGGATAATAATTTACCAATAATGAGAGAGTCACCTAAGAAAACACACCTACTATGTTCCTGTTTCTATAGGAAGTCAGTTATTCCCAGCAAATGAGGAATTCTCAGGCAGGAGGATCAGGTTCTAAGCCTGTGTCTGTGACAGCTTTTACCAGGCAGTCTTCATAAGATGTTGCTTTAGGACTAGGCTGTTTATGTCACTGGCTCTACAAGAACATTAACTTGCCACCCCCATATCTAAAATTGTGAAAAGAGACTTAACACATTATTTCAAACTTATTTGCCAAAATGACACAATGTTGTATATATGATTCATGGTCTCTTAATTAAACAAATGCAAATACAAACCATATATGGAGCTCAGCGAGACATAACATTTATTAATTTTAAAACATATATACACACAGCAAGCCCATTTCCTCCCACCGGTACGTACACAACTTTCCTATTAGTAAGTGGCTTAATCATATCCTTGTAAAGTGAGACAAAATACCTTAAACTGAAAAAAGGGTTTTTTTCGATATTTTGATTCAGATATGTATGGCCCCAATTTGCAAAATCTTCTTTTTCAAGTAGTTCTGCCCATGTTCTAACCAGATACGATCCCCAAGTCTCAACTCAGACTTGTAGTAAATATTTTTTAGTTCTTTAATTCTAAAGTTCATGACATGTTTTAATAAACCAAAAAAAATACCAGAAGCAAATATAGAAATGAAAAGGTATCTGATCTGAGACCCTCCAACATCGAGGTGATATTTTCACACTGATCTTTAAATAGCATTGAAATAAGGTAAAGAAACACTTGGCTTTTAAGTACCGTCTGTGTTCCATGCTGTAGAGTCTGTTGGAAATATTTTCCAAAGTCAAAATAAAATAATATTTTATAATAATATTTATAATAATATTTTATAATAATTAAAATATTGCTTTAATGTGAAGCCTATTAATACACTAATTTTGTTCAGCATGTTACCATGCCAATCTAGTCAAACAGCTGGCCAGAGGTTAACAATATAGCTTCAAAATCAAGACCAAATATTAGCTGAATCACTGGTAGACTCTACACTGAAGTTCCTTATTTTGCCTCCTCTAGAATGTCCAACTCTTTTGAAGCCCAAGTGTCTCAGGGCAGAATGTCAATATTAAGCTCCTTAAAGTAAGAGAGAAAAGTGCTATTAAGTTTTTCAATTAAGTTCTAGTCAATGCCTTTTGGAAAAAACAACACATTGTTAATTGGTTAAGGCAAAAAACATCCACACAAATTCAGGTCCCCTTAACAACCATTCTCTAAAGCAATAAACATGACTTAAAACCCAGAGGCCAGTAGCCTGGAGTCCGACTGGTTTAAGTCTCCCACCCGAAAGTCACGGACCAGTGCGCCAGAAAAGGCGGCCAGCGGGGGCGGTCGGGGAGCCCTTGGTGACGAGCTTGGGGAAGGCCGTGTGTCTGGGGAAGCGAGGGGACAGGAACAACTCTAGGTTACGTCTACCGTCACCTTCGGATTATCAGGGGGACAAGAGTGAAGTCCTAACAGTGGACAGCCCTCCCCAAAGCCTCTTCAGCCGGGGCAGAGCCAGTGGCCTGAGAAGGGTACCGGGCCCTGGTCAATGGATGACCCCGCTTCCACCTCCTAGTTTTCTTTTTCTTTTTTTTTTTTTTTTTCGGTGAGAAAGAAGCACGGCAGTCATCTCCATGGAAGGCTTACAGAATTCTCCTTCACCACCCTCGCTCCAATCATATTCCTACACACGTGAACCTGAGCACCAGAATCTTCAAAAACAGAGGCCTATCCAATGCCAGAGCCACACCAGGTCATGAGAGAGAAAAGGTTTCTCTGTGAAATTAGCATTTGTGTGGTTCTCAGAATTTCGGCAGAGAGGCCAGATTTCCCCAGTAACGCTGATTGAAGACACATGGCTATTCACAAAGAGCAGTTACATTTCTCCTTGAAGCCTAGAAACAAGCAAGGTTTTTAAATATGTTTTATGGGTAAGTTAGGGTGAAGTAAACATTTTGTCTTACTGATCCTAGTCTTTTTTTTTCGTTTCCTTCAACTGATCCTAGTTTGTGCCACCCACCTCCACCAAACCCACTCTCGAATAAATATACACATTTACACAGATAACACACAAGGATCGACGCATTAAGTATCGTGACCTTTAAAATGCTTCTCTTTTCCTCCTTGTTTACTCACTTTAAATACACAATCTACTAACAGTAAATACACATTCCTATAACAAGAACCCTATCACTCAGCTTTCACTGGCTGCGTGTTGGAAAATCGTCCGCGGACTTGAAAGGTTCATGGGTGGAAGGGACGGTTGTTCAGTCCTCCTCTGAAACACTCGGAAGTCTTTGTCGTCTTCGGTGAGGCCTCTAGAAAAATGTGGGCAGCTCAGAAGTCAATGGTCAAAACCACGAATCTCTTCTAGGATGTCTGCGCTTTCACTGCAAAAAGACGTTGCCTCAAGTGCCGAAGCAGCATCTGAAAGCAAAGGGGGAGATACAGCACCAAGGAGTTTACACAGAATCTTCCAGAAACTGATTTCTACTTCATTTGCTTTCTCACATTGTATATACTGATAACACTAGCATGTATTATGTGGTCTAAGAAAACTTGCGATCATACGTATCAAAAAAAAAAGATTTAAAGATAATCTTCAGGATAATTACCCACCAAAACTATTGAGTGTAGCACAATATCTCCTTTTAGGTAAATAATGACCAATTTTGACAGAACAGGCCCAAGTTGTATAGAGTTTGCAGTTTATACAGTACGTATAACAAATGCATTGCAGTGACTTCTAGTAGGTCTTGGAAGGGACCTGTGAAAATGAGAAACTAAAGATTTGTTTATTTCACAGTAAATTCACATTTGGTGTCACAGACATTCAAAGTTTGTGAGGAGTTCCCACTGTGGCTCAGCAGGTTAAGAACCCCACCTAGTCTCTGTGAGGATGTGGGTTCAATCCCTGGACTCGCTCGGTGAGTTAAGGGCCCAGCGCTTCTATTAGCTGCAGCATAGGCTGCAGAGGCGGCTTGGATCCCGCATTGCCGTGGCTGTGGCTGTGGCTGTGGTGTAGGCCTGGAGCTGCAGCTACATATGGTTAGTTCCCTAACCCAGGAACTTCCATATGCTGAGGGTGGGGTGGTAAAAAGAACAAATAAAAAAAATAAAATAAAAAACAAAGTGCTTTGTGGAAGTTAACAGGTTAATTTCTACAACACAGTTGTAGGATGTGGTATTTTATTATCAACACATTTCATACCATTAAAGAGATGTTAAGTTTTGAATGACTCGTCTGAAGTCAAATAGCAAATTATCACCCTAAAGGGTCTGCTTTTTATTAGGACTAAAAAGTTATATTTAAAAGAAAGGAAATCATTTGGTATAGACATGATGCCTCTTTATTAGGAAAAAGATTACCAAGCAATCATTTTCTTTTTTCTTTCTTTCTTTCTTTTTTTTTTTGGCTTGGTAGGGCTGCACCCGTGGCATATGGAGGTTCCCAGGCTAGGGGTCGAATCGGAGCTGTAGCCACCAGCCTACAGCACAGCCACAGCAATGTGGGATACAAGCCTCATCTGAGACCTATACCACAGCTCATGGCAACACCGGATCCCTAACCCACTGAGCGAGGCCAGGGATCGAACCTGTGTTCTCATGGATGCTAGTCGGGTTCGTTAACCGCCGAGCCACGATGGGAACTCCCACCAAGGAAACATTTAATCTTTTTTGCTTTATGAGCCCCAAAGGCAAACAACTGATAAGGGGGAATAAGTAGGTATCCTTCTGGAACACCTGTCCTCCTAAATTCACATGACCGTATCCAACAAAACACAGGGCATCAGTGTGAAAGCAAGAGATGCAAGCTCTCTCTATTAAAAGAAACTTCATCCCAGGGACAAATGCTACTGCTGCTTTCTGTAAGTGGTATAACTCTTTCTCTGTCAGCAATTCTCACGCAGCCAGTCACTAAAGAAGGCTTCAGCTGTAGACTCTCTAGCTGGAGCAAGCTACAAAATACTCCTCGTCAGAGGCTACACGGCTTCCCAGGTGAGAAACCAGACCTACCCAAAGCGACAGTCAGCGCTGGTTCTCCCCCCGCGGTGAGTCAGCCTCTGAAGCGTTTGACAGGGGAGATCCCAGTACCTACAAGTTGATAATCGGGCAGTCAGATGCTCGGTAAGGGCTCTTCTCCCCCAAACCCCAGTTCTCGTTCAAATAGCAGGTGACTAGAACTAAGTAGTCAGAGCTCAAGCTGCTTACGCAGCAGGGGATGAAGTTCATCTCACTCTTCGACTTCTTTGTTGACCGACTTCTTTGTTCATCACCATAAGCTGGGAAATGTTTTTGTAAATATACATATAGACAAAAAAGGGTGTTCAATGCAATGAACCATAAGAAAATGTTTAAAACACAAAACTTAATAGATCCCACTAATAAACCTGCCCAATCCTTAAGAGCCAGCTCTCCCGAAGACACTGAAATCAGAAGTAAGAGAGAGACGCTAGCACCATACAACCTACGTACAGCGAGTATTTCTGTACCTGACGTAGTGCGATACCGGGGATGTGCAAGTCCACAGCCGCCAGAGAAGGAATTCGAGACGCTGAAAGATTTTTGTTCTCTTTTCTTATCAACCTGGAATTTCGAGCTAGACAAAAATAACCGTGAACACAGAAAATTAGACGTTTTTATTAGTTTTTCACCTTCTGTATCTGTCCTTCAGTATGTACTTATGGTACATAAGCCTGCACACATTCACATGCTTAAATATGTAAAGTTTCTACACATTTTTATTTTTCATATTCTGGTAGTTTATTTAATATACATTTTATTTTATTTTTATTTTTAGCTTGTCTTTTCAGGGCCGCACCCAGCACGGCATATGGAGGTTCCCAGGCTAGAGGTTGAATCGGAGCTACAGCTCCTGGCCTTCGCCACAGCCACAGCAATGCGGGATCCAAGCTGTGTCTGCGACCTACACCACAGCTGACGGCAACGCCGGATCCTTAACCCACTGAGCAAGGCCAGGGATCGAACCCACAACCTCATGGTTCCTAGTCGGATTTGTTTCTGCTGCAGCACAATAGGAACTCCCCTACATTTTAAATAACACAAACAAAAGGGCTGAAAAAGTAAAAGCATAACGAACATACCATTGCCTTCCAAGGCTTTTAGTTCAGGGAGATGATTACAGTTTAGTTCAGGCAAACGGACGTCTGTCTTGGAGAATTCCCTTCTTTTCTTATTTGCCTGAAGGAGGCTCTTTTCACTGGCAACCTAACAGCATCAAAACGGTTAACACAAATGAATTAGCTTCCATGTAAGCTTGTGCTCCCCTGTAACCACTGCGTTCATATCGTAAAATGTATGAGATTGAAAACTAGAATAATTCAAAATTTGGAGATTTTTTTTTTTTTTTGCCTTTTGTCATTTTAGGGCCGCACCCGCGGCATGTGGAGGTTCCCAAGCGAGGGGTCTAATCGGAGCTGTAGCCACTGGCCTTCGCCACAGCCACAGCAACGCAGGATCCGAGCCCTGTCTGCGACCTACACCACAGCTCACGGCAACGCTGGATCCTTAACCCACTGAGCAAGGCCAGGGATCGAACCCACAACCTCATGGTTCCTAGTCGGATTCATTAACCACTGCGCCACGATGGGAACTCCAAAATTTGGAGAATGTTAATAACATACAAAGCAATCTCACCCAATTATTTCAAACCTCTTCCTCCTGGATTTATTAACATAGCTAATGAGTGGGTTGCTTGGTTGTTGAGTTTCTCCTCTGCCGTCTGCCAGCCCTCAGTGCAGGTCCTGGCAAGCAGTGAAAGCTTAAGAGACGGACATCAATGTCTCGGGCATTGAGGCCTCTCAGGCCTACAAGGTCAGGCCTTGCGACACTCGCTGGGCTTTTCAGCACATACTCGCTATGGCCACCGAAATTCTGAGAAGAGCATCTTGTCTTGTGTACGGCACATCTCCTGGCTTGCTTTTTGCTTTCCCAGTAATAATCTCATCACTCCTTTTTTAAATATTTGTCCTCATCTTGTGCCTCAGAGTTAGCAAATGATATTATCTTCCTATAAATACAGTTTAATAAGTAAAATATTATAACTTCATTCTTTTCCTATTCTTTCTTACTACTTACTATCACTCCGTATTTGATAAAGCCTGAAAAAATAATAAAGAGGAAAAACAGCAGCACTTCAATTCTGCACCTTTATCAACCTGACATTTTTCCAAGGTTTCATTTGAGAATCCCAGAAACTCTATATTCTTTTCTACATTTTCAAAACAGATGATACATAAGATTATGTGATTGGCTAAAACACCACATTTGTATAATGAACTCATAGGTATGTCTATGTACAATCACGTACATACGTGCATATATACTGAAATGTATACACAAAGATATATAATGACAATGTCAAGCCACTGAGGTTCTGGATGCCTCGGGTTTAATATTCCATGAATTATACTAATCTGCCTCCCAGAAAGTCTTCAGAAGTCCTGCAGAATAAGCGCTAAGGCTCTAGGTTCAGATCAGCTATAAAACAAAATCAGTTAAAAAAAAAAATTATCTGCAAGTACAAAAAAATAAAATGAGTCCAAACTACTAGATTTGTATACTCAAAAGGTGACGAGTAAAACACATAAGAGATGTTTATAATAATATATATTCACAGCTCAGAATCAGGACACGAAGCATGGGAGAGGGGTATTGATACTCAACGTAGAAGCTGAAGAAAGTTTAGGCTTAGCTCCGCCTCTGCTAATTTTCACTACAAAAAGCCTCCTGTGGGTCTTTTCCCCACTAATCTTCACCTTCTTTCTTAACTGCCTGTCCCAAAGAAGGATACACAGAAATAAGACCTAAAATTATCAGCCAGCGTTGACGACGCAATACCTGAAAGAAGGGTGCTAGCAATTCCAGCAAAATGGTAGTGAGCCAGCTACTGTGAAAAGATCAAAGTCATCCTCCAAAGCAGACCAGGAATGTAAAACGCAAAAACATCCACAAATAAATCAGTAGGGATATCAAAAAAGAAAGTATTATGGGTACCAAAAATACAGGCTAAAAATAACTTAAAATCAAATGCCATGTCTAAATCATAAGAGATACGACAAGAAATACAAAAAGAAGGCTCTATTTTTTTCAGCTCTGAGGATAATGAGAAAGGTAGAGAAGGGAAGTCCGTGAGAAAAAGGCTCCTCTGGGAACGCATCCACACGCCCCTCCCCAGCAGAAGAACCCATTCAGCACATTTCTTAAGCAGCATCAATGTACGAGAGGCCGTTCTGGGTGGAGATGGAGCGAGGAGGAAAACAGACAAAGCCTTAGAAGTTCACATCCTGGCGGGTAGCGGGGCAGAGAGATGGATAGTATACAGATAAGAGAATACAGGTGATTTCAGCTAAGGCAATGGAAAAATATTAAGCAAGGAGAGGGGAGAAAAATAATGGGAGATAAAATGAGTTATAATATTTGGGAAGACCTCACAATAAGGTTTCATGTTAGCCAAGGAGGGGAAAGAGCAAATTCTTTGGATTATTTGGGGAAAGAATGTTCTAAAACAGAGGAAATAGCAAGTGCAAAAACCCGAAGGTGGGAGTATGACTGTCTGTTCCAAGAAGAACCAGGAGATGGATGGGGTGGCAATAGAGTGATCAAAAAGGAGAGTAACCAGGGGGCAGAGAGACGGACGCGGGCGAGTCCTTCAGGGACCAACAGGCCCTGAAACACTGCGCTCTTGACTCAGAGATAAGAAGCCAGCAGGGCATTTTTTGTTTTGTTTTTTGCTTCTTAGGGCCGCACCCGTGGCATATGGAGGTTCCCAGGCTAGGGGTCAAATTGGAGATACAGCTACCAACCTACACCACAGCCACAGCAACGCGGGATCCTTAACCCACTGAGCAAGGCCAGGGATCGAACCCGCAACCTCATGGCTCCTAGTTGGATTTCTTCCTGCTGCACCACAATGGGAACTCCAATGGAGGGTTTTGACTGGAAGAAGAATCACCATTTGACTTAATTTTAAAAAGAAGCATTCTGTAGAAGTAAAAACAAAAATAAACAAATGGGACCTAAACAAACTTAGAAACTTTTGCACAGCAAAGGAAACCATAAATAAAACAAAAAAGACAACTTACTGACCTGGACAAAATATCTGTAGGCAATGCAACCAATAAAGGCTTGATTTCCAAAATATATAGTTCCTACAACTCAACAACAACAACAGCGACCACAACAAACCCCAGCCCAACCAAAAAACAGACAGAAGACCCAAAGCGTTTCTCCAAAGAAGACATATAGATGGCCAACAGGCACATAAAAAGATGCTCAATATCGTTAATTAAAGAAATGCAAATCAAAACTACAATGAGTCATGCCTTCACACTGGTCAGAAAGGCCATCATGAGAAAGTCTACAAATAACAAATGCTAGAGAGGGTGTGGAGAAAAGGGAGCCCTCCTGCCACGTGGGAACGTACGTTGGTGCAGCCACTATGGAAAATAGTAAGGAATTTCCTTAAAACAACAAAAATAGAATTGCCGTATGATCCAGCAATCCCACTCCTAGGCATGTATTGGAAAAACACCCTTAATTCAAGAAGATACATGCACCCCAATGTTCACAACAGCATTATTTATAATAGCCAAGACATGGAAGCAACCTAAATGTCCATCAATAGATGAATGGATAAAGAAGATGTGATCCAGATCTAGATAGAGAGAGAGAGGGAGAGAGAGAGAGGGATGGATAATGGAATATTGCTCAGCCATAAAAAAGAATAAGATAATGTCATTGCAGCAACATGGATAGACCTAGAGATTATCATACTAAGTCAAGTAAGTCAGAAAGAAAAAGACAGATATCACATGATATCACTTATACGTGCCATCTAAAATATGATACAAATGAACTTATTTACAAAACAGAAACAGACGCATAGAAAACAAATTTATGGTTACCGGAGGAGAAAGGAGGGAGGTGGATAAATTAGGAGTTTGGGATCAGCAGACACAAACTACTGTATTAAAGACAGATAAACAAGAGGGTCCCACTGTACAGCACAGGGAACCATATTCACTAGCCTGTAATAAACCATAATGGAAGAGAATAGATATACACACACACATATATATGTATGTGCGTGTACAAATGGATCACTTTCTTGTATACCAACAATGAACACAACATTGTAAATCTACTACATTTCAAATTTAAAATAAAAACAAAATTTTTAAAGAAGCTTCTGGCAGCTTTGTTGAACATCATAATGCTACTCTGAACTTTCAGAAGCTCACTGAACCCGGGCAGGCTTCTACTACTGCAATCTGACACTACCTTTTAATTTGTTGATTCTCTACTAGACCGTGAGCTCTTGAAGAGAAATACTGACTTTGTCATCTCCAGTGTCTTACACATAGTAGAGAATCAATAAATATTTGTTAAGTGAATAAATATAATACTTTTTTTTTTTACTTTTTAGGCCTGCACCCACAGCATATGGAGGTTCCCAGGCTAGGGGTCTAATCTGAGCTGCAGCTGCCGGCCTACAGCCACAGCCACAGCAACACAGGATCCGAGCCTGTCTGTGACCTACCCCACAGCTCACGGCAACGCCGGATCCTTAATCCACTGAGCGAGGTCAGGGGTTGAACCTGTGTCCTCGTGGATACTAGTCAGGTTTGTTACCACAGAGCCATGACAGGAACTCCCAACAAATAGAATACTTTCACCAAAAATCTGGTATGAGTAAGATAAGACAATTTATCTTCTCATCTACTCTAAAAACAAACTGATCACTAAGCGTTAGGTTAAGAAAGCCTACAGTTACTGAAAAAATTAAAACAGATGTCATTTTAATTAATAGCATCATATTTAAATGTCCAGATTATAAAACTTTATAAAACTTAAATTTTAAGACTTTCACATTGATGACTTTCACAGGCTGGGATAATATACACTTAATTAAGTTTCCACCTTATGATACATCTCCAGATAAAATTCTCAGTTCTTCACTATCATATTTAATATAGACGAAAGCTAGAAATGACTAATGCTTGCTCTTCTACCACTCGACAGAGTTCACTTACTGATGTGGTCACATTAATATTATAACCGCCTGATGGAGAATGTTTATTTGGTTTACCAAATGGAATACAATACTTCTTGTTTTTTTCATCCACTCTGTAACAAAAACAACAAAAAATTCATCTTAGAACCAGGAGTAATTTTTTCTCAAGAACAAAATCACACAATCCAACACCAAATGGCAGGCAGTTTAATCAAACTTTAATGCATATTCTTGGGAGTTCTCTGGTGGCCCAGCAGGTTAAAGATCTGGCATCTCGACTGTGCGGGTTTGATCCCTGGCCCGAGAACTTCCACATGCCACAGGTGCTATTTTGTTTTTTCTTTTCGGCTGCACCCGCGGCACATGGACGTTCCTGGGTCAGGGATCAAACCTGTGATGCAGTTGCAGCCTGAGCCACAGCAGCCGCAACTCCAGATCCTTCAGCCGCTGCGCCACATGGGAACTTCCTGCCTATTCTTAAACATGTGATGCCTACAGACCTGGGGAAATACCCCGTTCTTTACTGCTACCCTCCTGCCTCCCAGCCTTCAACTCCAGTGAATGCCCCTCTTTCAGCAAAATTCCCCAAAGGAGCTTCTGTGTGGCGCCAAAGGCCCGTAGCCGCACCGCGCAGGAGCAGACCCTCAAAACCAAGTATCTCACTATCTCTTTAATTATGAAGACCTCCTTTTAGGTTATTAGACTAAATGGCTATAGATTCTCTTCACCTTAAGCAATACATCCCTATTTTCTTAGGACTCCGGTAAGTTTTTTGATCAAATGCTAATAATTTCCATCACATGGGCTAAGAAGCCTTTTGAAAAGCTACCTGACAAGAATGAACAGCACTGAGAAGCCTGAAAGTAATAACACAGGTGGCTGGCTTGATAAACGGTTGTTGTCCTGAAACGACATTTTTGTCCTGATTTGCCTAATCCGTACCTGTAACTCTGAACTCCTGGGATAGTCCCCATTCCAGAAT
This sequence comes from Catagonus wagneri, assembly GCA_004024745.2. Classification (NCBI taxonomy): domain Eukaryota; kingdom Metazoa; phylum Chordata; class Mammalia; order Artiodactyla; family Tayassuidae; genus Catagonus; species Catagonus wagneri. The sequence goes on along the minus strand of PVHT020000886.1, from coordinate 16,881,161 downwards.
TCACAGCAGGGGCCACTGCAGAGAAACCGTGTGCTAGTGGGGGAATCGCCATGGCTGCATTTCTTGTGTGGTCCACGCTGCCGTTGCTGTAGTCTCGGAGGCTGGTTGAAGGCACTGTTTTGATGTGGCTCATCCCGTTGTCATGGAGACAGCTGACATTCAGAGCTCGACTGATTTTTTCAACTTTTTCTCCATCCGTTTTTGGCCCTTTTATTTTAATTACTTTACAATCCTTAACTCTGGGATCAGCATTGGTATCCTGACCATGAACACAGATGTTAACAACGTCAAGGATCTGAGGAGGATGAAAAAGCGCCTTTCTATAAAGAGCTTAACTAAAACAGAATTCCAGAGATAATCACCTGCTTGTGCCCTTGCTTTTCTTATTCTGCCTGTGGAGTTAAAATTAAACTCAGGATTCCCAGACATCTATTTCGAATGAATGTGCAATTCACACCACCTCTGACATATATATACACCAGATTTCATGGTAGATACACACACTAAATTTACATATATTTCAGAGGGAAGAGGACTCAAGTACGCTAGCTTTTTTTTCTCATATATTCAGAGTCAGGGAACACAAAACTGAGAACTCTCTTCTTTGGGGTCACTTGAGAAATTGGGAGTGGGTTGGTGGTAGATTTGAATGATCTTAACAAGAAAAAAGTCTGGATAAGTTCATGAAAAGGAAACTTCAAATAGATATCCATGTCTCTATTTTATTTTATTTTATTTTTTTGTCTTTTTGCCTTTTATCTAGGGCCGCACCCGCGGCATATGGAGGTTCCCAGGCTAGGGGTCTAACAGGAGCTGTAGCCGCCGGCCTTCACCACAGCCACAGCAACGTGGGATCCGAGCCGCGTCTGCGACCTACACCACAGCTCACGGCAACGCCGGATCCTTAACCCACTGAGCGAGGCCAGGGATCAAACCCGCAACCTCATGGTTTCTAGTCGGATTCATTAACCACTGAGCCACGACGGGAACTCCCCACATCTCAATTTTAAATGATCTACTTTGGAGCTCCTGTCATGGCTCAGTGGAATCTGATAGCATCCATGAGGATGCAGGTTCAATTCCTGGCCTCGCTCAGTGAGTTAAGCATCCGGCGTTGCTGTGAGCTGTGGGGTAGGTCACAGACGCGGCTCGGATCTGGCACGGCTGGGACTGTGGTGTAGGCTGGTGGCTACAGCTCCGATTTGACCCCTAACCTAGGAACCTCCATATGCTGCAGGTACAGCCCTAAAAAAAAAAAAAAATCTACTTTATATAAAATTCTAAAAATGATTCTTTTCTCTCCTATCATCTAAGGAAAAAAATGGCATGTGCATGTGTTTGTGTTCTTGTGTTTGTGTGCAACACGCATGTCTAAATGTTCTCGGATGAGTGTGATTTCCTGATAAGTCCGATTGCAAGGGCTAGTACTCAGTAGGCATTCAGCGGGTGATATGCTAAGAGTTTTTAAACAGGCAATGTGGATAGAGAAGATACATTTTTATAACTAAGTTAAAAGTTAACTTGTTAAACACTCAAGAAACTTTTAAGGCCTTCATTATTTCCCCCCACCCCAAATTTAAAGATACATTAAATTTAAAATTGAATACACATTAAGACATGAAATTTACCTGTACCACAAATGTTTTTCTTTCTTCACTTAAGGAATCATCTTTTTCCTTTTCCTTCTTTCTGTTTTGGGATTTTTTAGATAAAGAAATGTTTCTGGCATCTTTCTGTACTTTTAACTGCAGTTCCTGAGAAAACCTACATAAAAATACATTTGTCGGTAAAATAAGATTGTAAGAGACAGATAAATATAGGGAAAAATTGGTTTTCAGGATACTTTATTTTTTAAAATTGGGTATTACAGAGTTCCTGTCATGGGTCAGCAGTAATGGACCCGACTAGTATCCATGAGGATGTGGGTTTGATCCCTGTCCTCACTCGTGGGTTAAGGATCTGGTGTTGCCATGAGCTGTGGTGTTAGAAGCAGACTCGTTTTAGATCTGGCGTTGCTGTGCTATGGCGTAGGCTGGCAGCTACTGTACTGACTCAACCCCTAACATGGGAACCTCTATATGCTGCAGGTATAGCCCTAAAAAGACAAAAAGAAATTTTTTAATTAACACATAAATTGGGTGTTATACTAGATGGTGTTATTTAAAATTAGAAATGAGGTAGTTTGCAGACTCCTGGAAATCCCTGAGAACTTTTCAGAAGATTCACAAAGTCAAAGATTTTCTTATCTTAATACGAAGATGACTTCTTTTCCACCATGTTATCAAGTGCACTGATGGCATAAAATGATAAGGTGGGTAAAACTGCAGGCGCCTTACCAAGAATTGAAGCAGTGGCACTAAACCTTACTAGCAGTTATTGTATTTTTCATAACCACCATATCCTCAGTTTTTTTTAAAAAAGATGGAGGGCGGCTTTGTTTAAGAATGGCCCTGATGGGGTTCCCTGGTGGCTCACTGGGTGAAGGATCTGGCATTGTCATTGCTGTGACTCAGGTCACTGATGTGGGTTCAATCCCCGGCCTGGGAACTTTTTCATGCTGCAGGTGTGGTCATGAAAAAAAAAAATGTCCCTGATGAAGTAATTTTAAAAAGTATTTATTTTATTAAATCTAAACCCCTGCATACATCTTTTTTTACACTCTGTGTGACAAAGTGTGACTATGCAGGATTTCCCGTTCCGGCCCAGAGGTAATGAACCTGACTGGTATCCATAAGGATGTGGGGTTAACCCCTGGCCCTGTTCAGTGGGTTAAAGGCTCTGGCATTGCTGTGAGTTCCAGTGCAGGTCACAAACGCGGCTCGGATCTGGTGTGGCTATGGTGTAGGTCGGCAGCTGCAGTTCCAATTTGACTCCTATCCTGGGAACTTCCATATGCCATAGGCATAGCCCTAAAAAAACAAAAAACAAACAAAAAACTAAACACTGAAATGGGAGAATGCATAAAGCACCTCTGGTACAAATCAAAGTGCAATGGTTGTCTTAGGAAAAACACCTGTGTGAGTGAGCTACAAACTAAACTAACCACTTTTTTCATGGAACGATATTTTCACATGAAAGATTGTCAGGAAAAAATATTATTGTTATTGTTATTATTATTATTCACACTTGGGGTACTCAGCAGATACTTTCTTTCAAAAAAATGAACACAGGAGCTTATCACCTCATGAAAAACAACTGATAATATCTGCATCAATGATAAAACTTAAATTTTTATGCAAAATTAGAATTCTGTTCAACCTGTACCTACTACCGTGAACTTAGCAGATTCCCAATCCTAAAGACTTTTTTGATGGGGGAGAATGTGACTTTTGGATATTGCATAATGAAATAATGTCAACATTTTAAAGCCTTGTATAACTTAAGAAAAAACAATATTTTCCAAATGCCTAGAGCATGATGCTGCAAAACCATGAGTTGGTAAAAGATCTATTCAAAGTGCAAGACAGACAAGTGAATTTTAATGTAACAGCATAAGATGTTCGTTGATATGGTTCCAGATCCCACAGTGGAAGCAACCTTTAACAAACCATCACTGTCAGGTCTCGGTATAATATCAAAGTTTGGGGTATAGAATCAAAGAATACCCACATGATCTAAAGGGCTATTAAAATACCCTTCCATTTTCCAACTACATATTTGTGTGAGGCTAGAGCTTCTTCAGATATGTCATCCAAACCAGTAGAGCACAACTAATTGAATCCAGAAGCAAATATGAGAACCCAGCTATCTTTCATTAAGCTAGACCGTAAATAGATTTGCAAAAATATAAGGCAATGTCATTGCCACTCATCTCCCTATTTTTCATTTTGTCAGCTGCACTGATGCCAGCAGCTCTGGCACCCACAGGTTTGGTACATCAAGGTCTCCAGCACATTGGCAGTGTCAGTGGTGTCATAGGACTGGGTGTGGTGTGAGTTCGGCTACAACGGGAGATGGCACCTTTGCAAATGCATCAGCACCCAAGATGATGGCAGCTGATTTCTGTGTGCAGCTGGTAGCAACACAGAAATCAGTGACCTGAATAGTAACTGTCACCACAGGGAGACGGAAAGAAAAGCATGAAAGGATTGCCTCATGAAAATCAAGGGGACCCCTCCTAGGAATGCATTATTGCTAAGGGCGAACGGGGTAGGGTGGTAAATGTCTGAGATCATGTAACAAGGTAGAGAAATAGCGTTTGTTCCTGTTACGCGTCGTTACGGAGGCCTCCGTTTAGGTCTAGGTTGGCATGACCCACAAAGCACAGTGGGCACTGTACCTCTCAGCAAACCCATCCATGTGAAAGAAGTCGTGGTGCGACAGCTCGGCGCAGAAGGGCCTTTTGTCCGGATCAATATGTAAGCACTTCTGGGAAATGAAGGAATACAAACAGTTTATATCAAAGAAAAATGGCTGACGTTTACATTTCTAAACATGGAGAAATAGAAAATTCCTCTTCAGAGTTGATGGACATTATACATCTATGAAAATGATAAAGGATAATGCACAAATCTAGACAATGACCACCAAATGATTTTGCTAATAGCACACAAAGAAAAACCACCAGATGCTGAGTGTCTCTGGAGAGAAATATACAAACCTCTTATGAAGTAGTCTTACCAAAAACTCAACCTGATTCTGATCAAGCTCCAGCTGTACTACGACCTTTTATGAAATATAGGACACAGAGGAACATACTAAACTAGACTATGTGGAAAATTCTCAGGGATAAACAACCTATTTCTTCAACGGATGAATGGCAAGGTTTAAACAAAAAACAAAGAGATGAAGACGAGCTTGTAAATTAAGAATCTTAAATCACTGCAGCAGCTCAGGTCACTACAGAGGCATGGATTTAATCCCCAGCCCAGTGCACTGGGTTAAAGAATCTGGTGTTGCCGCAGCTGTGGCGCAGGTCACAACTGTGTCTTAGATTCAATCCCTGGCCCAGAGAGCTTCCATATGCCACAGGTGTAGCCATAAAAAAATTAAATTAAATTAAATTAAAAAATAAAATAAATTTTAAACATTAGAAGTTCCCATTGTGGCTCAGGGGAAATGAGCTCGACTAGTAACCATGAGGAGGTGGGCTTTGCCCTACCCTCACTCAGTGGGCTAAGGATCCAGCATTGCCACGAGCTGCACTGTAGATCACAGATGAGGCGCAGATCTGGTGTTGCTGCGGCTGTGCTGTAGCCTGGCAACTGTAGCTCCGACTTGACCCTAGTCTGGGAACTTCCATATGATGCAGGTGTGGCCCTAAAAAGAAAAATAAATGTTAAACCTTAAAAACACATCATTATGAAGGTGTTTTCACACTTAAAGCATGCTAGATAACACTAAATAGTTTCTCAAAACAAGCAAAATTTTCAGGCCTTTATCTCCGAAGTCCCTCCATCCCTACCCCCACCAAACTAAATTCTTTCTTAATGTGCAAAATTTAAATCATCGGAGGAAATTTTTGACCTGAAAGATCAACTAGACGAGGAGAAAAGAAGAGAAAATCAAATCTCTACAATGTAAATTCCCGGTCGGTAAGTGCAAAGAAAAAGGATAATTACCTTTGCTAAATCTATCACCACTGCAGAGAGCGTGGGATAGCGTCTCTCGAGAGGTACTGTCTCTCTGATTTCAGGCAACCTGACTCCAGCAAACACAGGATTTTTATAAAAAAGCTCCTGATGTCTTGGAATGAGATTACCTGGTGGTGAGAAGGGCACACACGTCTGTCATTGCGCAGCACGAGACAGGGGGCCATAAGAGTGGGACCCAGCTCGCGGAGGTGGGGCTCTCAGCAGACAGCATCAGCCACGGACAGTACTCTCGCTGTGGCTGTGCCTGGCAGTCTTGACCGTGGTTTTGACATTTGTCAACGCAAAGGAAATTAACATCCTTATCTCAACACACTTGTTTAGAAAAGATCACAGGCCACTAGGCATAGAACTGAAGACACGAAGGAGCACAGGAAAAGGACAGGTAAAGAACATTTTATAATTTTTAAGATATAAATACCAGCACTTCATGTCTAACAGCAAAGTATAAAGTGCTGATGAAAGCTGAAAACATTAATAGCCATATGATCAGAGTCTAGTCTCCATAAATAAGTTCCACCTTTTTCATTTTTTATTTTTTGCTTTTTAGGGTTACACCTGAGGCATACAGAAGTTCCTGGGCCAGGGGTCAAATCGGAGCTGCAGCTGCTGGCCTACACCACAGCCACAGCAATGTGGGATCCGAGCAGCATCTGTGACCTACACCACAACTCGCAGCAATGCTGGATCCTTAACCCACTAAGTGAGGACAGGGATCAAAACTGCATCCTCAGGGTTACTAGTCGGGTTTGTTACTGCTAGTAACAAACTCCAAGTTCCACCTTTTAAAAATTTAATTTTGGGGGGAGTTCCCGTTGTGGCTCAGTGGTTAACAAATCTGACTGGGAACCATGAGGTTACGGGTTCGATCCTGGCCTTGCTCAGTGGGTTAAGGATCTGGTGTTGCTGTGAGCTGTGGTGGAGGTTGCAGAAGAGACTTGGATCCCGCGTTGCTGTGGCTGTGGCATAGACCGGCGGCTACAGCTCCAATTAGACCCCTAGCCTGGGAACCTCCATATGCCACGCGTATGGCCCTAGAAAAGGCAAAAAGACAAAAAAAATTTAATTTTTGTCAACTCATTCTGTACCTGATTCTATGGTCTGATTGGATTCCTTTTACCTTTTTTAAATCAACTTTAATACCTAACCTAAAATATATTTGAAAATTCTGCTATAAGAAACCATTGCATTGTTTATTGAATTGCTAACCTGGAAACTTATACTCTAAGACTTAAATGACATCCACATAGTTTCCCACTATTTCTATTTTCCAAATTCTACTGCCCAACAGAAAGTGAGTATTCCAGCAAATATAAGAAGACTTTGATAGTCTGGCTTTGAACGTCTGTCCAAAGCACTAAGAGCACAAGTCAGAACTGCAGCAAGATTAAATTGCCTTGGAAGTCCCTGGGTCTCGCAGTCTGAAGGCGAGAATGACGATAATAGCCATGACACCAAATGCTTGCTGACCCAAAGATAATACGATCATTTGTATTGTCTGCATGTGATTTACTGGCTGCAAAAGCACAGAGAGGACGTGAAACGTCTGCTCTTTTCTTTAGGGCAGGAAGGCAGGTGAGAGCCTGATTAGGACCTACGTCAGACAGACCAAAGCCAAACTGAGAATGAATGAATAAATGCAGAGAGAGATAAGGCTTTCCTGTTTGATCCCTACATCCATTCAAAAACATACATCATCTTTAATGTACCAAGAGCTTGTAAAATCGATACAAACAAAAATATAGGGAAAAGGAGTTCCCTGTTGGCTCAGTGGATTAAGGATCTGGCATTGTCACTGCTGCGGCTCAGGTTTGATCCCTGGCCAGAACTTCCGTGTGTCATGGGTGTGGCCAAAAAAATTCGCTAAAACTTAAAATACAGGTGTATAATCTTACCTAAACACAACGTAATATGATAGAGCTGATCAATGTCAGACTCTCCAGGAAAAAGGGGTTCACCCATAAGCATTTCAGTTACCAGACAGCCGATGGCCCACACATCAACAGCCCTGAAAGAAAAGCAATATGGGGTCAAATCTGGCATCCTAATACGTTTACTGAGACTGAATTTGCTCTGTATATTGCCTTTTGGTATTCTTGATATCGAGAAAAGTAATAGGAAACTTTAATTTATCCCCCAAAATACACTTCCCTGTAAACTTAAAATACTAACTTCCAATTTTACATTAGTCAGATTGCCAGGAACTTCAATCATGTGACTTAAGAGAGAAAAGGCTTCTGAGGAGTGAACAGTTATTAAGTAGACTTTATTCTGGAAATAAGCCTCTCGAGTTTCCATTTGGAGACTATGCGTTCTTTGTTCACACATAATTTTAACAAAGTTCATCATCTATCCCACGATACACAGAAAACAGCGTCCCAGGATGAGGTGTTCATCAGGGGCACTGACAACGAGGGCAGGGAGTTAATGAGGAGAAAACAGGGAAAACCATCTTGAAAATCGAGCACAAGGAGTTTCCATTATGGCTCAGCGGTGACGAACCCGACTGGTATCCACAAGGACGCCAGTTTGATCCCTGGCCTCGCTCAGGGGTAAGGATCTGGTGTTGGCATGCATGAGCTGTGCTATAGGTCGCAGACATGGTTTGGATCCCGTGTTGCTGTGGCTGTGGTGTAGACTGGCAGCTGCAGCTCCCATTCGACCCATAGCCTGGGAACCTCCACATGCCATGGTGTGGCCTTAAAAAAACAAATGAAAGAGAGAAAGAAAGAGAGGGAGAAGGAAGGAAGGAAGGAAGGAAGGAAGGAAGGAAGGAAGGAAGGAAGGGAGGAAAGAAAGAAAGAAAGAAAGAAAGAAAGAAAGAAAGAAAGAAAGAAAGAAAGAAGGAAGGAAAGGAAGGAAGGAAGGAAGGAAGGAAAAGAAAATAAAGAAAGGAGAAAGAAAGAAAAAAGGGAGAAAGAGGGAGGGAAGAAAGAAAAGAAAAAAATAAAAATTGATCACAAGAACTTAAAGCATATTCTTGCAGCATTACCATAGGGACAACTATCTAGAAAAAGCTTAAGGTCATAGCTTAATTATACTAAAGTTACAGTATGAGAGTAAAATGAGGGCTCAGAGTGATCAAGAAAATAGTGTCATGTGTATTCTAAAAACAGAGATATTATAGAAAATATTTTAGAACAATTTCTATCAAAATCGGCAAAAGTTACAATCCCTTCTTCTTTGAAGAATTCATTTATGAAGCCAATTTATGTTTTTAAAACACTTCATTCAATTTTGTTTCTACCCCCACCCTGTTTCTGCCTTGCCTCATCCCAACAGCGTCAGACTTAACCCCTCAGCTATGTCTCTTTACAACTGATAAACATACCTACGTCTAACTTACTGTAAAAACAGGTGACTTACTCCCCTTGATTTCCCGACCTTTGAAATTATTATAGGAGTTCCCGTTGTGGTTCAGCAGTAAAGAACCCCACTAGTGTCCATGAGGACAAGGGTTCGATCCCTGGCCTTGCTCAGTGGGTCTGGGATCCGGCGTTGCCGTGAGCTGCGGTGTAGGTGGCAGACATGGCTCGGATCCCACGTGGCTGTGGCTGTGGCGTAGGCTGGCGGCTGTAGCTCCGATTAGACCCCTAGCCTGGGAACCTCCAAATGCCGCGGGTGCAGCCCTAAAAATAAATAAAATAACAAAAAAAATTTAAATACCTTTTTATCAGGAAAAGAGAGTTAAACGTGCCCTGCCCACCCCCACCTTGCTGATGTCTTACTTGCCGTATTTGACGTCACCAACCAACAGTTCCGGAGCTCTGTACCATCGAGTTGCCACGTAATCAGTATAGACCTCCCCAGGGGCTGCCAGGGTCCGTGCAAATCCAAAATCACATAACTTGACGACACCAGACTGGGAGACTAGTATATTCTCTGGCTTTATATCTCTGTGTATGATCTAAGACAAAAAGCAGAGTGTGACACAGACCAGCACGTCAAGTTAAGCAAATTAATTCTTTTTTGAGTACCTGTCATGTGCAGGACATTATTTTTGTCCCTATAGTGAATACACATTAAAAACATATAAAATTGTCTCTGGCTTTATAGCACCTGGGACCTAGTTGGACCAAAACGAACATTTATGCTTGAAATTTTATTTAAACTATCAAAGATATTATATAAAAAATATATATAATTATCAAATAAATCATTCTGACAATGATTGCTCTCAAGACTAAAAGAGACAGCGTTCCCTGGTGGCCTAGCGGTATGATTCAGCTTGTCACCATAGTGTTGTGGGCTTGCTCCTTTGGCCCAGGAACTTCCACATGCCACAGGTGCAGCCCGAAAAAGAAAAAAGAGCAAAAGAGTAAAGCTATCAGAGTTACCGTGTGGCTCAATGCTAACAAACCCAAATAGTATCCATGAGGATGCGGGTTCGATCCCTGGCCTTGCTCAGTGGGTTAAGGATCTGGTGTTGCCGAGAGCTGTGGTGCAGGTCACAGATGCAGCTCAGATCCCATGTTGCAGAGGCTGTGGTGGCGGCCGGCAGCTGCAGCTCCGATCTGACCCCTAGCCTGGGAAATTTCATATGCCAAGGGTGCGGCCCTAAAAAGAAAAGAAAACAATAAAGTATCAGTGAGGACTGGCGTGGACAGGGACGACGCACGTCAGTGGAGAAGGGGGGCTCTAAGATACGTCTTTAATATTAGTATGACTTGGCTGCATGCAGAAATGAAAGGGCGATCCGAGTGAACATGACAAAAAGGGCCAAAGAGTGATGACGGGAATAGATCAGGAGAGTCTGGCGAAACGTTCTTCCTAGAGAAGAGCTTACATACCGGGAAGGAAGCACGCCTCAACTGCCAGCCTGGGAAGTCTGAGCTTGTGCCCAGGCCACTGGAACTCACAGACGTGACAAGACCGATAGGGTAAAAGAAGATGTTGGCCATTAACCAGCTAAAGCAGAGCGGAGGATGAGAAGCAGGAAGCCGAGCAGCGGGCCAGTTAGGACGTGATACGGGCCCACCCTCGTTTGGCACTCAAAGGAATGGAAAGGAGGAGGTACAGTTCAGAAACATTTTCAACTTCTTAAAAAACTGTTTAAGGAATTCCTGATGTGGCTCAGCAGTTAACGAACTCGACTAGGAACCGTGAGGTTGTGGGTTTGATCCCTGGCCTCGCTCAGTGGGTTAAGGATCCGGCGTTGCCGTGAGCTGTGGTGTAGGTCACAGGTGCGGCTTGGATCCCGCATTGCTGTGGCTGTGGTGTAGGCCGGCGGCTATAGCTGTGATTCAACCCCTAGCCTGGGAACCTCCACATGCCGTGGGTGTGGCCCTAAAAAGACAAAAAAAAAAATTGTTTAAATGAAATACTTACATTATGACTGTGACAAAATCCAATTCCACTGATAATCTGAAACAAATACTTCTGAACTAGTTGGTAGTCGAGTCCATTTGGAAAGAGCTCCAAATCATCCAGAACTGTGTGGTCAACAAATTCAAAGACTAGGTACCATCGCTTTTTTTTCTTACACACTTCTAGCAGATTCACCAGATTTTCATGCCTCAGTTGCTGTTATTAAAAAAATGTAAAATAGGTTTTACAAGATCAAATTACTACTAATTATTCACAGTCTAAAATAGATCTTAGCTGTACAGAACCAGGAACTATGTCTAATCACTTGTGACGAATCTATATATATATATATATATATATATATGTGTGTGTGTGTGTGTGTGTGTGTGTGTGCAACCAGGTCGCCATGCTGTACAGTTGAAAAACTGACAGAAAACTGTAAACCAGCTATAATGGAAAATAAATAAATAAATAAATAAACAAATAAATAAATAAAATAGATCTTAGCATAAGAAAAACATACAGGAGTTCCTTTGTGGTACAGCGGGTTAAGAATCTGGTGTGTCATCACTGCACTGGCTTCAGTTGCTGCTGTGGCGTGGGTGTGACCTCTGAACTGGGAGTTTCCACATGCCAGCTTGGCCAAACAAGAAAAAGCAGGAGTTCCCGTCACGGCTCAGTGGTGAATGAATCCAACAAGGAACGATGAGGTTGCGGGTTCCATCCCTAGCCTTGCTCAGTGGGTTAAGGATCTGCCGTTGCCGTGAGCTGTGGTGTAGGTAGCAGATGCAGCTCAGATCTGGAGTTGCTGTGGCTGTGGTGTAGGCCGGCAGCTGTAGCTCTGATTCGATCCCTAGCCTGGGAAGCTCCATATGTCATGGGTGCGGCCCTGGAAAAAGACAAAAAATATATATATATAAATAAAATGCATAAACAGTATAAACTGTGAAACTGTATTCTGGTTTTTAAATTACAGTCAACAGACTACACTGTTGGAGTTCCCGTCGTGGCTCAGTGCAAACGAATCTGACAAGCATCCATGAAGACGCAGGTTCGATCCCTGGCCTTCCTCAGTGGGTTAAGGATACGGCATTGCTGTGAGCTGTGGTGTAGGTCACAGACGCGGCTCGGATCCCATGTTGCTGTGGCTGTGGTGTAGGCCAGCGGCTACAGCTCCGATTCGACTCCTAGCCTGGGAACTTCCACATGCCTCGGGCCTGGGAACATCTATATGCCTTGGGTGCGGCCCTAAAAAGACAAAAAATAAAATAAAAAAAAGAGACTACACTGCTCCATTTTCCTCTTAGAGAACACAACAGCCAATAAAAAAAAGAAATGTAGCTCCACCTTTGATGAAACTAAGCGGGATCTATGACCCCTACCACCACAAACGAGGGGGCACCTTCAAGGTCAAACAGGAGCCTAGCAAGACACCAAAGATTATTGGTGGCTACAAAGCTGGCAGGGCAGGGCCTTCCAAAGTTGGTGACATACCCTGAAAAGACAAACAACCACAAACACAAAAAAACCTTCTTTGATATAATGGGGCGAGGGCACACAGGCTGTCAGCGAAAGCATCTCTAGAACTGAATGGCACCGCGGAACAGGAGGGGAGGGGTCTGAATAACCCCATTGAAACTCATTTGCTCCAAGCAGTCTGTCCGTGAAGCCAAATGGAAGGCAAAACAATGCATCATGAACAAACCTGTGACTACGAGTTTCAGAGATATTAAGGATAACATAAATCAACCCCACACTCAAGCTTGTGTTGCAAGGAACATCATCACGAACCCTGGCGGCTTCCTGCTAGCCTGGACCGAGACCTTGGCTTCTCCTGAAAATGGACCTCCTCCAAAGATTTGGTCCAGGAGGGGCTCAATTTGTCACAAGATGAGAGACAATCAAAAACCAGGATCTACTCAAAGATACTGTAAGAAAAGAGGAGGAAGCACAAATAGCAGATGAATGCTCATCAGAAAATGTTGCCACCTTTTTTAAAGAAGAAACTACTAGAATGCAGTTCTCAAAATCCTCAAGGAAAGAAAGGAACTTTATACCCAACGAAATTGTTGTTCAAGGAAAAAACAGAGAAAATTTTCTGAACATAGGCAGTAAATTCATCAGCGCAGGACTAAAGTTTATACAGGGGTGGGCATCACAGTTACAAAATAGAAAGTGAGTATTTAGAACCTAACAATACACAAATGATATTAGGAACAATATTAAGAGAAAGAAAAGATGAAAACAAAGGGAGTTCATGCACTCATTTCCTTGTCAATGGGTCAAAAATTATATTTTTGATCTAAATTTTTTTTTCTTTTTAGGATCGCACCCAAGCCATATGGAGGTTCTCAGGCTAGGGGTGGAATGGGAGCTACGTCTGCCAGCCTATACCACAGCCACAACAACGCAAGATCCAAGCCTCATCTGTGACCTACACCACAGCGCATGGCAAAGCTGGATCCCCAAACCACTGAGCGAGGCCAGGGATCAAACCTGTGTCCTCATGGATAGCAGCCGGATTCATTTCCCCTGTACCACCATAGGAACTCCTTGACCTGAAATTTTAAATTATATGGTCTAACTATGTTTACAGGTTCAATGGTAAGCGCTAAGATGAAGATACCTTCTAAAATCAGATGGTGGATGAATGGGAGAGGAGGAAATACAAATACAACAATTACTTTACAAGGATTAAGTATCTTATATAATGCTATAGTTATAAAGGTAACATAAAGTACAAAATAAAACATTTCCAAATTATCAAAGGAAGCACATCCAATGTTTAAGAAAAAGGAATTCAGAGCTTATGTAGAAAAATATTTTTAAAGTAGTAATACGGAGTTCCCGTCGTGACTCAGCGGAAACGAATCTGCCTAGTATTAATGAGGACACAGGTTTGATCCCTGGCCTCACTCAGTGGGTTAAGGATCTGGCATTGCCGTGAGCTGTGGTGTAGGACACAGACTCAGCTTGGATCCTGCGTTGCTGTTGCTGTTGCTGTGGCTGTGGTGCAGGCTGGCGGCTGCAGCTCCGATTCGACCCCTAGCCTGGGAACCTCCATGCACCACAGGTGCGACCCTAAAAAGCAAAAAAAAAGGTGGTAATAAAACAGCATAATACTATAAATAATAGGTAACTCCCACATAGCACTTACTATGTTTTATCACTATTCTAAGCACAAAACCCTAAAAAACAGTTGCAATTATTATCCTGTTTTATAGGTGAGGAAACTAAAGCACACAGAGGTTAAGTAACTTGTTCAAGGCGACTCGGCAATAATTGGTAGAGGAGGATTAGAACCCAGGAATTGTATCCTCTGTCTTTTCCTGAAAACATTTTTTGTTCAGTTCCTCCTTTGTGCATCCAGGAAAAAAAAATAAAAAGACATACTAAGGAATGTCTGACTTTTCCATAGATGGAATGAAAGCCAGAGGAACAGCAGAATGATGTCGTGAATACACTGAATGTAATAACTACCAGCTTGGAATACTATATCCTATGAAAATCGCCTTTTAAATAGAAAGTAAAGTCTTTTTTTGAAAGACAGACACAAATGGAGAGCATTCCCTACCAGGAGATCTGCTTTAAAGAAAACAATGTATTTTAAGTACAAGGAAAATGATCCCAGATGGAAGCTCAGAAACGTAGGAATAATCAATAAGCAATGGAAAGCATAAATATTAGGTATTTGGTATTTATTCAAAGGAATAAAACTTACATAGCATATACTCAGATCACAGGGCAACTCTGTCAAAAGTAAATAATTAGGGGAGAAAAATCTAGACATTTTCTACGTTTGGAAATTAAGGAAAATGAGAAAATATTTTGAACTGCTAATCAAAATTTCTAGAATACATACCACACTATTCTTATGTGAGAGAAAAAAAAACCTAGAAATTAAAGAAGTATATAACTCAAAAGGTTAGGGAAAAGAACTGTAAAAATAAACCCACCTAAAAGAAGTAGAAGGTATGAAGTAGTAAAGAATAAAAATTAATGAAATAGAAAAGAAATACTCGATAGGGAAGAGCAACAAAGCCAAACATGAGTTCTTTCTAAGGATAAAATAAAACTGACAAACCTCTGGTTAGATGCAATGGGGCGGTGGCAGGGAGGGAGTTAGCATAGCAAACCTGAGACTTTTATCCTTAGAAAGTTGGCTTGCAAAGTAAGTCCTTGGCTGGTACCTGGGAACTTGGACTTCAGAAGTGTGCCTTCATTTCCAAAGCTGGAAAAATGGCTCATTGTGCAAAAAACAGGGTTTATGCTGAATATCTGCATTTATTCTGAGAGTTTGGAATTTTGGTACGAGCCAGGCAGGTGGTGCCTGGGTGACAAGCTCCCAATAAAAACCCTGGGCACTGGGTCTCTAATGAATTTCCCTGATGGACAGTATTTCACATGTGTTGTCATAACCCATTGCTGGAGAAAATAAGCATCCTCTGTGACTGCACTGAAGAGGATTTTTGGAAGCTTGTGACTGGTTTCCTCTAGAATTTACTCCACGTGCCTTTTCCCTTTGCTGATTTTGCTTTACATCTTTTCACTGGAATAAATCATAGCCAAGAGCACAACTCTTCGCTGAGCGCTATGAGTCCTCCGAGTGAATCACGGAATCTCAGCGTCGTCATTGGGACCCCAAAACAGTTATTGATAGAGAGATAGACAGATACACAGACAGATATAGAGAGAAGCAACAAATACTTTTAAAATCATGTTTATATTCATGAGATAAATGAATATGCATATGTAATCTTTTTATTTGTTTTTGCCAAAAAAGAAGAAACTTCTATTTTAAACCTAGCTATGGAAATAAAACAAATATAAAAACAGCATTTTTTTCCCTAAAAATTACTGTCAATCAAGAAACAACTCATGTTCTTTTAAGGTATATTTACTCACCTTTAGTAACTTGATTTCCCGCATGGCAATTTTTTTAACCATTTTGTCATCATCACTTTCCAAGAACTTCTTGATAGCCACAATTCTTCCACTATCTTTATTCCTACATTTCATCACCATTCCATAACTCCCTTCTCCAACCAATCCTAGGTTCTCATATTTCTCCATTTTAATTCAAAACCAGTAGAAATTTTTCTTTCTAGGGAAACGAAAACATAGAGTTAATTGAGTATATTAACTTCCTCCACCCTCCCAAATTAAATCTTTCCCACCTGTTTTCCACAATAGAGCAGTCACTGCACTGATGGCTGTCCTGTGTATTGCTATAATTTCAAAATATTCATTTGCATTTCATAATAAAAGTGGCAAATGGAATTGAGGCATTAACTTTACATTTAAATTTCTAAAGGTCATATTAACAAAATTTCAATTTTTTTTTTTTGCCTTTTAGGGCCACACTTGCGGCATATGGAGGTTCCCAGGCTAGGGGTCTAACCTGAGCTGCAGCTGCCGGCCTACACCACAGCCACAGCAAGATGGGATCCGAGCCACGTCTGCAACCTAAACCACAGCTCACAGCAACGCCAGATCCTTAACCCACTGAGCTAGGCCAGGGATTGAACCTGCAACCTCATGGTTCCTAGTCGGATTCGTTTCCACTGAGCCACGACGGGAACCCCATCCTCAATATATTTTTAATTCAGATAAAGCAACACAAAGTAGTAAGCAAAATAATTACAGTTTACTTTAGAAAAATGCAACTCCTTTTCACTCAAAGGTGAAAAAGGTACAAGTGAATTTGGTTTTACTGAAGATAAATTTTTTTAGTGAAGATCAAGTTTAAAAGATCAAAGTTGATCTTTAGGCAACTGGGAAAAATATTTGATCATAAAATGATTTACCAAGTTAACGCTAATAACTTCTGAAAAATTATTTTCCTTATCATAGTAATTAAGTTCCTATATTGAACATATTCAACAGCAATAACATCACAGTATGTAAGCAGATTTTTAAAAATTATACATGTGCGGAGTTTCCGTCGTGGCTCAGTGGTTAATGAATCCGACTAAGAACCATGAGGTTGTGGGTTCGATCCCTGGCCTTGCTCAGTGGGTTAAGGATCCGGCGTTGCCATGAGCTGTGGTTGCAGACGCGGCTTGGATCCCACGTTGCTGTGGCTGTGGTGTAGGCCGGCGGCTACAGTTCCTGTTAGACCCCTAGCCTGGGAACCTCCATATGCCGTGGGAGTGGCTCTAGATAAAGGCAAAAAGACAAAAAAAAATTATATATGTGTACCAAATACAGTATTTCTAAAGTCCTTTTCGTCACTACTCACTGAGTGTATGATTATTTGAATTTTTTATTATAACTCTTACATCTCATTATATGACATTTTCTGGATAAGGGGAATCTTAAGAAAATCTGTCTTACTTAACTAATGATTGGTGAAGGTCCAGCGATCGTTTCAAACATATTTTGGAATAGAAAGAAATGTCAGAGTCTAATTACGGTTAGATATTAATTCATGGCAACTGACTGCCATGAAATATAAAAGCTAATAAACTACAACTTCAAAGTTAAATTTATTTTTACAATCTGATTTTGAAATTAAATTCCAGAAGCAAAGAATAGATAATATTGCTGTTAATCCCAATATGGATTCTAAAAGTTTGGGAAGGGAAAAAAAAAACAGTCTTTTTGGTAACAACATATTCAAATGATAATTTGTAGTTGAATTTATTTTAACCAAACAATATAAAACACTCACCCACAAAATTTAGAGAGGAAAAAAACCTCTCCCCTCTTACATCAGTTGTATACTTATGGCAACCTAAAATTAATTTACCCAGATTGCGAATTTTGATGTTTTCCTTGCTTCCCTATTGATGCACTGATGGCAAAGACAAAACAAATATCCTATTTTTTTACAAACATCCTCCTTGTTCTAGCAAACTGTGATAATCCAAAGTATACATTTTCAACAGTTTACATTTAATAATTTAGGGTTTATATGTCTATATAGGGTTTACATATCATGGATATATATCAGTATCTGTATCTATCTATATAAAAATAGATCTATATGGAAAACCAGAGTATTAATTTGGGGGGATAAAAATAAATCCTAGTCAACACTAACTCCAATTATTTCATTATTTTGCTACCAGCTTTGATTGCAGGTTCTACTATAAACTGTTTCCAGAGCAGTTTATACACTAACCTTCCATACATTTGACATTTTAACTTCCATTTAACTTCTGTTGGGTATTTTTAAATAAAATGTCAGTGTTCGAGAAAAAATTCTCTATTTAATTTTATCCCTCTGTCTCGTAATCTTTTTTCCTTACACTAAAACAGTATATTTTATTAAAGACTAGACTTCAGGCTTATCATACCAAGCACAAAAATAGCTGGAATCTATAACACAGATCATTTTAAAACACTTGTAACTGCTGCCCTCAATATTTGAAAATGCAAAGTGAACAAAATCGAAATTACCTTAAGCATGTCTAAGAGGTTATGAAGCATGTCAGCAGGCTAACATTCTGCAGGCTGAACACTCCAAGTGTACCCTCCAACCAACTGCCAGTTAGTCACGGCAGATTGAACATACCTGCTTTCACAAAGTGGAACTGCCCACAAATACCTTAAAAGTATCACGGCTTAAAACGCCATGTCTTGTTTGCTGAAACAGTTACTCATAAACCGTAACTTCTTATGCCTTCTGCTCTTGGATGTTAAAGGTAATACGAACTAAAAGGAAACCTGGCCAACTGGCAATGTGCTACTTTTGGACAAGTGTCATGGGAGCATAGGGCCCCCATACCAATACTTTAGATAATAAAAATAATGCTATTTTTTTAATTTTGTAAAAGACAGGTTGAAATCTATCATAGATAAAATAACGCGGTAATAGAAGCTTTAAAAAGTATTATACTTACTGTTTCTTTTAAATCTTTTCCCGAGGAAAGACCCAAAGCTTTTCAACGTGGAAACAAATTTAAACTGAAATGCATCTCGCTCACAGTCTAAAGATGCTGACTAGTAAACCAGCAGTTCTACTGCTTTTGTGATTTCTTCTGCGGACACAGTCACGGGTCCCAAGTAAAACAGGCAGGGAGGCAGAATGGCCTCGACCTGCCTCAAGCTCACACCCAGGAGGACCGCGGGCCCCATGCTGCCGTCGTCAAGGCAACGACCTCACTCTGTCCCCAACCATAGGCACAAAGTCTCCAGAGAGAGAGACGGCCGGAGTAAATGCGTCCACGGGAGGTACCAACACCTGTTAAGGGCAAAGCCTGTTGGGAAATGAGCTGGGTGAGAGGGCACCGCCTCGCAGCTCGTAAGATGCCCGGTCTCTGGAGTCCGTGAACCTGCTTGGCTCTAGCTCGCCCCGAGCGAAGGCGTTGGCCACCAAGCTGCAAGGGGGCGGATCCTCACCCGCCCGGGCCCGCCCCCGAGTGCACCAAGTCTCCCGCGTTCTGATTGGCCGGGCTCTGTCGTCAAGAGCTATGATTGGCTCAGCGCCAACCACCGTGCCCGTTCACCTGGGGCTCGGCTCAGGTTCTGATCGCTGATGCGCAGACGCCGGCACTTGGACACACCTATATTCTCAAGTAAGGAAGCACCTTTCTGTCTTCGCCCGGAGACTTCTCGCGAACGAAGCAAGAGGCGATTCTGAGGCGCACAGAGAGGCTTAAAGGGGTGGTGGTTTTATAGGACTGGGAGAAAATGGAAGGGGGAAACCAAGCAAAGAGCGTGATGAAGCGTTCCTCGAGCTCCTCCGCTGGGCCGGAGAATGGGCTCTGACGCCTGGGTGAGGACCCGGGAAAGTTCAGGCCAGATCGCGATTCGACGCTTCTTTTCCAGTCCCAGTAGTGCGACCACTCGGGGCCGGGTAGGAGGTGAAGTGACAGTCTAGGAGGTGATAAGTAGGTGAAGCAAGATGAAAGGTAAGTGACAACAGAACTCACAGTAGAAGGAACCTTGGGAAAGACAGCCTGGGCACCGAAAGTGAGGGAAAATACTTTGGAGATAATGGAAGAGAGGACATGAATGCAAGAGGAAGAGGGGCTAGGATGGCTGAGAAATAGAAGACATGAGCAGTCCTGGCGTATGACAGACAGAGTGCAGCTGGAGAGGATGCGATGTTCAGGACACAGACCAGCTCAGTCCATGACCAAGCAAAGACTGGTGGGTCAGAATCGTGTACATCTGAAGTCACACAAAGTTTCCCTCGTTTTCAAGGAATTTAGGGTTTAGTACCATATCTGATACCATAGATTCCGGTGCAGTGAGGAGGCCTTAAGCACTCAGTTATTTTCACATTAAATCACGAAAATCAAACATTTTATAATGGTATTTGGTCTGCATAATACCTTGAGAATGACCTGGATAACATATATTTGTAATCATAGTCAATATGAAGGTATTAATTCCTTTTTGTATGCAAAGAAATAATCTAGTTTATAAATAAGCTTTTGGAGATTGAGATTGCTTAGAATGAATTAATATTTCATCCTGATCACTTTGGTCAAACTAACTGCTTAAAATCTAGTTCCAAAGCTATAATAATGAGGACGAGGCCTGGGACCTGGGCGTGGAGAGAATAAAGCTCTTTAGTCAATACCAGATGTAATTAGCTCTGTCCTTATCTATGTCCAAGTTCAGGGGAGCCATGCCCCATTAGTTACCTCTATAGCCTAGAGTCCGATGAACTTCTTTTGTATGAGAAGTAGATTCCCTTTTATAAAGTGGTAAATCCAGGTTTGTTGGGCCTAGAGCTTGAAAACAAGAATGCAATATTTTACTTTTGTAACTTTACAAAAATATTCAACTACATAAACCTTCCAAAGGTAGTTCTAAGAGGCCCTAAAGCTTAAAATAACCTGTTTATATCCTACAGGCAACCTAAAGGATAAAGACTAAAAAAACTGGATTTGGTGACTAGGAAATGCTTGAGAAAGCAATTTCAAAAAGAATTGAGTTTGAAAGCCAACTGTAAAGGAGACATAGGTTATTTAAGAATTACATATCCGGGAGTTCCCATTGTGGTGCAGCGGAAACAAACCCAACTAGGAACTATGAGGTTGTGGGTTGGATCCCTGGCCTCACTCAGTGGGTTAAGGATCCAGCATTGCGGTGAGCTGTGGTGTAGGTCGCAGATGCGACTCGGATCCTGCATGGCTGCACCTGTGGCATAGGCCGGCGGCTGTAGCTCTGATTGGACCGCTAGCCTGGGAACCTCCACATGCTGCAGGTATGGCCCAAAAAAGTCCAAAAAAAAAAAAAAAAGGAATTACACATCCTAGAAAAGTTCATCTACATCTTTGCTGAAAAGGAGGTAGCATTATGTAGACGCAGAATTGGGTCATTGTTTATTTTTTTTCTTTTTAAACAGAAAAATCTTTGTAGAAAAAAAATAGAGAGGCTTTAAAGAGGCAAGAAAAGGAGTAATGAAAAACCAAGGACAGGTAGTGAAGATAAGGTAATAAATATTGAAATGGGCTTAACCTTCAAGGTTTAGAGAAAAGAGAAAAAACAGGAAAGTGTAGGACAGATACATTAGATGGCTTAGATCTTCTCTGTTAAAAAAAAAAAAAAAACCCACTTCATTTCAGGGAGTTCTCATGTGGCTCAGCAGGTTAAGAACCTGACATCATCTCCATGAGGATGCAGTTTCGATCCCTGGCCTCACTCAGTGGTTTAAGGATAGGATCTGTGGCTGTGGTGTAGGCCTGCAGCTCTGCAGCTCCAATTCGACCCCTAGCTTGGGAACTTCCATATGCCATAAGTATGGCTGTACAAAAGAAAAACAAAACAAAAACTTCATTTCTGCAGAAAAAATAAAAAAGATAATGATAAGATTGAGGTTCAAGGACCTATGAGCAGAGATTCCTTTAAATGGTTTGCTATTAAAGAATAATTTTAATATGACAGGAATACAAAACAGAGAAATGTCCCCACTCAAGCCTGGACGCCATGAATTTATAGTAAAACCAACTGACTCTGTGTTTCATAGGACTTGGGATCCTCCAGGTCAGGAGTGGAGAAAATAGGGGGTTCTAGCCGTGGCTCAGTGGAAATGAATCTGAGTAGTATCCATGAGGATGTGGGTTTGATCCTTGGCCTCGCTCAGTGGGTTAAGGATCTGGCGTTGCCATGAGCTGTGGTGTAGTTTGCAGACACGAGTCGGGTCCTGCATTGCTATGGCTGTGATGTAGGCTGGCAGTTACAGCTCCGATGTGACTGCTAGACAGGGAACTTCGTATGCCACGAGTGTGGCCCAAAAAAAGACCAAGAAAAAAAAAGGTGTGGATAAAGTAGATGATATGTAAGCCACCTAGAGAATTGGTAGTGCAAGATTAAACAAAGAAAAATATTATGCTAAATGAGGTCCTCTTGTATAGCACAGGGAACAATATCCAATCATTTATGATAGAACATGATAGATTATGAGAAAAAGAATGTATCAGTGGGTCACTTTGCTGTACAGCAGAAATTGACAGAACATTGTAAACCAACTATAATAAAATTTAAAAAAAAGAAACATTATGCCAAGAGAAAGATGCTAGACGCAGAAGATCACATATTATATGATTCCACTTATAAATAAGTGTCCAGCATAGGAAAATCCATACCAAGTAGATTAGTGGTTACCAGGGACTGAGGAGGAGATGGGAATGGGTGACTAATAATGGATTTGGGGGTCTCTTGTTAGAGTGATTAACATGTTCTGGAATTATACAACCTTGTGACTACACCACAGACCACTGAATTGCACACTTTAATAAAAGGGTGAATTTTATGTATGCGAATGACATGGCAATTAAAAAAAAAATAAACATATAGGAATCCCCATCACGGCACAGTGGAAACGAATCCGACTAGGAACCATGAAGTTGCGGGTTTGATCCCTGGCTTCGCTCAGTGGCTTAAGGATCTGGCATTGCCGTGAGCTGTGGTGTAGGTCACAGGCTTGGCTTGGATCCCGCATTGCTGTGACTGTGGTGTAGGCCAGTAGCTATAGCTCTGATTGAACCTCTAGCCCGGGAACCTCCATATGCCATGGGTGCAGCACTAAAAAGCAAAAATAAAATAAATAAAATAAAAACATATAGGAGGATAAGAAATATATAAACCAGGAGTTCCCTTTGTGGCTCAGTGGTTAACGAATCTAAGAACCATGAGGTTGCAGGTTCGATCCCTGGCCTTGCTTAGTGGGTTAAGGATCCGGCATTGCCGTGAGCTGTGGTGTAGGTTGCAGACGCGGCTCAGATCCCACGTTGCTGTGGCTGTGGCGAAGGCTGGCGGCTACAGCTCCTGTTAGACCCCTAGCCTGGGAACCTCCATATGCCGCGAGTGCGGCTGTACATAAAAGGCAAAAAGACAAAAAAAAAAAAAAAAAAAGAGAGAAATATATAAACCTGCCTGGAAATATTTTTTCAGTGAATTTATATAGTTAAGCTTAGAGGCGTCAAACTGTCTTTCTCACCTTAGCAATCATCTCCGTCAAATAACTCTTGGCAACAATCATTCTCGACATATCTTGACATCCCCAATTTCTTGCCAAAAGAAACTTAGGAAAAAAAAATTGTAAACACTTTTCACTTCAGATCACATGATCTACTGATTGATCATGGGTTTTTGACATTATTTCGGTTGAGTCACCAAGTGAATGAAGGGCTATAAAATCTTCAGACTACAAAAAGTAAGGTTCTTAGGAGTTCACCAGTAACCTAGGGGTTAAGGATTCAGCATTGTCACTGCTGTGGTGCAGGTTCAATCCCTGGCCCGGGAACTCAGTGAGCTTCTTTATTTTCCGTATTCTACTGAGCGTGCAGCTATGAACACGTTCTGCCATTCTGTTAAGAAAATGGATAGACTCATTTTGAAGTTCTGGTCCTTTGATGGAAGGACATTTGCCATAGAAGAGAGAACTCCATTCTCAACCTAGTAGTTGATTCAATGACCTCATTATTACATTGAAAGGTGATTAAGAAAATTGTATTTGGAAACCTCAAGTACAAAACACCACTTATTTGACCACGTGCAGCATACATTATACTTGCTGTGTCAGTCACCAACACAGCCACATCTCAACAGTGTAAACCTGGAAATGCATTCTGCAAATGTTAAAAATAGGATATATTCTGTTTGCACTGATAACAGGTCTCTTATAAAACTCTCCCTTGATGTTCCCTCTTCCTCTGGCCTCTACGCCACTCTTCTGTTCATAGTCACAGCAAAACTACAGAGAAAAGTCACTTAATTTCCTACATCCGGTTTTCTCTTGGGCTTTCATCTTTGTCACTTCACTGAAATTGTTCTTCCCAAAAGTCACTATGACCTATATCCTGCCCAAACCAACTGTGGCGAAGATTACTGGCTACTCACAATAGGCTGGTTCCTTTTCCCTCTATGTCTGGCTTATCTTCTGAAATCGCCATTGCAGTTAGAGGCAATCGTGTGACTGAATTCAAGCCAACAGAATAGATGTGCACAGTTCCCGGACATGGCCCATGATAGCCTTCATTCAGGGTCCTCCCTGTTCCTTTTCATCCAGCTATAATGGAGAGAACCATAATGGGATCTTGAAGACACACTGAAGTTGCTAGATCTGTGTGCCTAAACAATCAAGGGAGGGAGAGACTGAGAACTGACCTCTTTACCACCAACCATTTCTGCATTTTAAATGAGGAAAAACTATTGTGTTTGAGCAGTGAGTCCACCCTAATTAATTCACCACCTTTTTTGACCTCTTGGGAACATTTGACACAGTATCCTATATTTTCCAAGACAAATTTTTGCTTATTTATTTATTTTTAGGGCCTCACACACAGCATATAGAGGTTCCCAGGCTAAGGGTCAAATCAGAGCTACGGCTGCTGGCCCACACCACAGCCAGAGCAACGCAGGATCCTTCACCCACTGAGCGAGGCTAGGGATCAAACCCACAACCTCATGGTTCCTAGTGGGATTCATTTCCACTGTGCCACAATGGGAACTCCTCCAAGACAAATTCTTGAAACATAGCTCTCTTCATGACACCAATATCTGCTGTTTTGTCTCCCTCAGTTTTCTTGGCATGGTCCTCCTGTTCTAGAACCCTATACGTTGGGAGTATCTGACGGTTCAGTCCTTGGCCTCTTCTCTTCTGCACTCTCCCCCTAGATGATCTCATATTACCCAATAGCTGCAAAGACCTATACTGACCAGTCACAGCATGGAGCTCTGCTCTCAATTACAAAATCAAACTGCCTGACATTTCTTCTGGAATATTCAATAAGAATACAAAATTAGGAGTTGCCGTTGTGGCTCCACAGTAATGACCTCGCATGAGGTTTCAAGTTTGATCCCTGGCCTCGCTCAGTGGGTTAAGTATCTGGCATTGCTGTGAGCTGAGTTGCTGTGGCTGGGGTGTAGGCCAGCAGCTGCAGCTCTGATTCGACCCCTAGCCTGGGAACCTCCATACGCCACACATGTGCCCCTAAAAAAAAAAAAAAAAAAAAAAAAAGCAAAAAAAACAAAAAACCGGAAAAAAAAACCCTACAAAACCCGAACATGGACATGAGAACTGTCAATTCTCCCTCCACATTGCACTCTTGCTTCTTCTCAGTCTCCCTAAGAGTACTGCTTTCTACCCAGCTTACATCAAAATCCCAGTTGTCTTCCTTAAATACTTTCTCTCATTCAAAATCCAATCCATAATAAAGTCTCTTAGGTTGTAACTCAAATGTCTCATTAACTGTTTGTCAGCATCTTCACAGCTACACCCTAATCCAAGCCGCCATGCCATCACCCAGCATCTCTTCCTGACAGGCTCCTCATCACTTCCTTGACCAGATCCCTACAACCCCTATTCAAGTGTTAAATCCAAACTGCAACGCTATGCTCTCTTTAGTGGTCACCTACCTCTTGGTGTCATCCGCCTACTATTACAGCCACGCTGGCATTAATGCCCTTGAACAGACCAAGCTCTTCCAAACACAGGGCCTCTGCATTTGTTCTATTTCAGATGCTTTTTTCGTGCCTCTCTTCATTTTGGATCTCAAATATACTTCTTGAAGCCCTTCATTACCACCCTCAGCAATGATTAAGGCACAGCTCCAGACACCATTACATTCTCTACTAGTTCTAGCCGCTATTAGCCACGTGCTATTGGAAAAGTAGCTAACCTCACTGTGCTGAGTTAATCCTTCTGTAAAATAAATAGTACTCCTCGCAGGGTTAAAATTGGGACTAAATGAGTTGTATTATGCCCAGGACTGAACTTATGTTTGTGGTCGTCCTCCCTCAAAAAATACGTTTCGAGTTCCCGCTGTGGCACAGTGGAAACAATCTAACTAGGACCCATGAGATTGCAGGTTCGATCCCTGGCCTCGCTCAGTGGGTTAAGGATCCGGAGTTGCCATGAGCTGTGGTGTAGGTCGCAGACGCGGCTCAGAGCCCACGTTGCTGTGGCTGTGGTGTAGGCCCGCAGCTACAGCTCCAATTCAACCCCTAGCCTGGGAACCTCCATATGCTGCGGGTGCAGCCCTGAAAAAAATAGATTCTGTATACTGCTTTTGAAATAAAAAGGCACAAGTCAAAACTGCACATCCTCCTATATAGCCTCATCTTTTAGGTGCAGCTCACAGCAAAATCCAAGCACTCCTGCCCCTCTCCATCATGAAAGCTCGGGTTCCACATACTGTCCTTTTCCAATTATGCAAGTAAATTTCAAATTCTTTGACACCACCTTTTTCCTCACCAAGACCTGGCTGTTTTACTTCCTCCGTCTCTCAGTTCTGTAGGTTTCTAATATCACCACTCTGGCACACGCTGGTACAGCCACTCTGCGGGCAGAGCTCTTGGCAATATTACAGCACTGTTTCACCTGACCGCCCAAGGACCTAACCCCTTCAGTTTGTTTGCTCTGTCCTGTTTTAACCTGAGAGCAGGGAACCTTGTTTTATCAACAGTGCCTAGAGCAGCTCCTGGCACTTACAAGCTCCACAGTTAATGAATTGAATGAGCCAGTGAAAGTTAATCAGAACATAAAACAATCAGGCTTCCTGCAGCCTGAAAAATGAATAGGAGGGAGACAAAGAGAAAACATTAGCAGAATGGATGAGACTTGAAACATTTCCTGGCTAAAATAGGTCAGAAAATAGAGATGTTCATTATCAGAGAACCAGGTATACATAAGTCACTTAGAAAAAGAAAACACATTGGCGTTCCATTGTGGCTCAGCAGTTAACAAACCCCACTAGCATCCATGATGACCCGGGTTTGATCCCTGGCCTTGCTCAGTGGATTAAGGATCCCGCGTTGCCGTGAGCTGTGGTGTAGGTCGCAGACACGGCTCAGAGCCCACATGGCTGTGGTGTAGGCAGCAGCTCCAATTTTACCCCTAGCCCGGGAACTTCCATATGCCTTGGGCGTGGCCCTAAAAAAACAAAAACAAAAACAAAAAACAACAAAAAAAAGGAAAATACATTGTTTTGGACTTCCAAATTTTCAAATATCTAGGGCTTCAAAAGGGGACAGGCTAAAAACAATTTAAAGAAAAAAGATGTGTTTGAAACACAGGATAGGTGGACAGCAGAAATCCAACTGAGTAACAACAGTTATCAGGTAATACTTGCTGAGAGCCCAACACATTAAGGTTTTTTATAGATTAACGCACTGAATCCTCCCAATCACCCACCTCCTTTTACAAATGAGTTAACGGGAGCACCGAAAATGGCTAACCACTAACAGCGGAGTTGTCCACCATCACACTACGTGGAATCAACTGAAAGGGACAATATACTGAAGCTAAAGCATTTCCTGGCCTAAATGAAACCATTCAGATCATCTGTGGGGAAAGAGACTAAAGACAGAAGGAGGGGCGATGTGGGGTATGTGTGTTTAGGGAGAGGGTATAGTGGTTATGGGGTGATAAGAATACAGAAAACAGGAGCACTTAAAAGAATATTAATGTCACAAAATCGATTCACATGCCAAGTAGGCAGCCAGCTTTATCAAAACTCTTGAAGAGATTCAGGACAGAGTTATAATCTTCCTGTGAATATTTAATTTTAAACATTCATTTGTAGTATTTTGCACAATATTGTGGTAATGCTAAAAACAGACCTCATTTCCTATTAATTCTCAAGCATAAGGTGTTTATATACTCCGAAACAAAAGATTTCAATCTTTTGTTAAAAATACACAGAAACTTCACCACCTACGGATTCTTTGACTTAATGAAAATGATTTTAAAGAATTACTCTCTATATGAACCTACTGAAATCTATCTTAAAGGGAAAGGTCGGAGTTCCTGTCATGGCACAGTGGTTAACGAATCTAAGAACCATGAGGTTGTGGGTTCGATCCCTGGCCTCACTCAGTGGGTTAAGGATCTGGTGTTGCTTTGAGCTGTAGTGCAGGTTGCAGACGTGGCTTGGATCCCGCGTTGCTGTGGCTGTGGCGAAGGCCTGCAGCTACAGCTCTGATTAGACCCCTTGCCTGAGAATCTCCATATGCCGCGGGTGCAGCCCTAAAATGACAAAAAAACAAAACAAAACGAAAAAAAAAAGGGAAATGCCTTTCAGGTCATAATTCATTTACCCAATAATTTAACTTAGAAATCTGGCATTAAATTGATCACAACAGTCTACTACTAAATAATTAGTCTTAGAGTAAAAAAAAGTCTGCAGTTAAAATATAAATTATGATGAGCAAGGTATTCTAATTAAAAGCAAAATATGAATATCTACTAAATTTTCACTTGACACAAAGACTTATATAGCATAACTGAAGTGAAGCATTGTGTGGTGAAACACTTTCAATATAAATTTCCTGTACCAAATATTTTGCTCTTTCAAAATGTTTCTCTTTTCAATAGTTTGTCATATACACTTTAAATCCTTCTGAAAACTATTTTCCCACAGCCATAAAATAAGTTATTTCATATTATACTTAAAACTGAGTTTAATATACATTTATAAAAATCTTTATTACTTCCAAAAGAAGTATTCAAATAATGGTTATTCTGACTTTTCCCCAGTACAAACCTGTGAAGATTCATTTAAGGAATCTTCATAAACAGTGTTATATCAGGAAAAATTAATTTATAGCATCCCTTTTAATGAAGGAAAAGTCTCAAGTTTTAAAATTGCATATGCCTTAGGACCTCATTTTTCATTTGAAGTGCATATTCATAATTAATAGTAAATGATTATTTCCCTTTTAATATTCTAGTAGAGCCTGACAAATCTGCTCTAATTGCTGAATTGAGTCATATCCATAACTTCAAATAACCTCAATCTTCCTATCCCTTTCTCCTCTCCTTCTGAGACGAGATAGCAATCCTCTGGAAAATCCGATGTTTAAAAAAATAAACAGGTGTTTCTGTGGTTGCTTAGAAGTAACTAACCTGACTAGTATCCATGAGGATGCAAGTTCCATTCCTGGCCTCGCTCAGTGGGTTAGAGATTCAGCGTTGCTGTGAGCTGTGGTGTAGGTTGCAGACGTGGCTCGGGTCCTGTATTGCTGTGGCTGGCAACTACAACTCCTATTTGACCCCTAGCCTGGGAACTTCCATATGCCACAGGTGTGGACCTAAAAAGACAAAAAATAAAAATAGATACACAAATGTTTAGCAGCCTGCTCTGGATCCCTCTCACCATCCTCACCTTTTATTATTCTGTTCTAATATTCTTTATCTTGCAACTAGCTATCTAACTGAACTAGGACAGATCTCTAACAATGTTCAAGTCTTACTTAAATGACATATACAGTGTCACAAGTTTATCTGCTGATTTCAGAATTTTTCCTTATTTTTACTTAGGCTGTGTGAAATGCAAATGAGAGAAAATATTTTGGAATACAAACCTACGGATTAAATTAGGGACATAGATAAATGCTGCAGACATCAGTAGTTTATTGTTTGTTTAGTCCAAACACATTCAAAATGGAAACTCAAAGAATACTTTCCACCTGAAACAATTAAACTAGATACTACCAGCATATAATGCTTAACACATTACAGCAATAAAGATGGTAATCTGTTGTCTTCTATACCTACTAAAGCCAAGATGGTAAAGCCAATTTGGTTGCAATAGTGTCATAAGGATAGAATAGAATATTACCATCCAGAAAAAAAAAAAAAAGGAAAACAGCAAATAACAGTAATGGTAGATGAATACTTTTACTCTGGTTCACTGAAAGGGGACAAAATGTTAAAAAGTCCACAGTACTGCAGGTGAACAATCACCATGTAAACTTCTCCATGTGGTGTTCTCATGTTTCATTCATGGTACGTAAAGACTGAAGCTGAATGGCTCTTTGCTTTAATTTACTATTACACTTAACACTGATCATTACTTTTGGTGCCAGAACAGTCTTCATGGGTGGCAGGGCAATATCTTGGATTGGGAATTATATATATATATAATATATAATTTGTGTGTTTGTGTATACACACACACATATACACACAGACATATATATATAAACGGAAAGAAGAAAAAAATGAAAGAGTAGAGGAAAAATTGCTATAAAAAAACAAAACAAAACACTGACGATAAACCACTTGTTTTAAAAGCAGTTTGAATAAAGGCTTCAAAATTCAAAAGTAATTTTCTGCTAAGAACTTCAAGTACTATACATCAAAAAGTGTAAAAGTATTCAAACAGAAAAAAAAATACGCTTAAGCCCCCCCAAAATGGAAACTGAGAAATCTGTGTCCCGGAATATATGCAATAGTGCAAGACTTTTCCTCAAACATGGAAGACCTCATTGAGGGGGGAAAAAGGGACAGATTTAATTAATTTTATTTATATTGCCCAGTACATGAAAAACAAAAATATGTGCATCATTTGCTAGTTAACTAAATAGCAAACACTTTCTTAATTCAGAACCAGTTTGCTATTATGTCAAGTGCATTTTTTGTCTGTTTTTACTAAGATAGAATGGAGAAGTCTTCCATGCTAACAGCAGCTTTAAGTGGTCACACTTATTTACCCCACTCCTAGCCTGAAATATCAGAAACTGGTAGGTACCAAATGCTCCAGCATAAACTGGATTTCCTTTGTCATACTTGCGGTTTACTGGAACTTGCTCTAAAGACAGACAATAATCCAGTAGCTACAAACTTTGCTCACAGAATTGATTAGAGATTCATGTAAAAATAAAAGATGCCGTCCCAGACTTAAATTCAGAGCCACATGGGTGCTGACATCAGTTCAAGAATTGTGCAAAATGAATGACCGTTCCCTGCCCCCCAAATAGAAAATGCAAACACTTAAGAGCTGCTGTTCTTTTCACTGAAAATTGCAGTATCCTCACTTCAGGTTTACTTGCCATCTATGGAATCTGACTGCTTTGTAAATGTCACTAAAAATGTACAAGAAGTCGATTTGACTTTTCCAAACACCTTTCAAGTGATACACTTCAATGTTCACATTCAGGCTAAGAGAAAAGTCAACAAGAGACTTATTTCCTCCTTCCCTCTCCCCCAACTCTAAACACACAAGACTCCCTCCCACAGAGAACACAAAGCTGTTAACTGAAGAACAAGGTAAATAATATGCTAGTCAATTTTACTGATTTTAAAGATACTGCAATTTTTATACACTTCAATGATTTTTTTCAATATTTTGCAGCTGTTTGGCTTTGCAGCACAGCAATTCATACACTATACTGTACAAAATTACCAGCAAGACTGGAATGATGTATTAATAGAAGGCACCATCATGCTTTTTACATACCAGAGAACAAAAATACAGTAAAGACAAATTTTCACTGTACACAGCTTAAAGAAAGGAAAAGGGGGAGGAGGAGTGTGTTGAGCAGCCAGCCAGCCATCCCTGTACTGAAGAGGGGCAGGTAGAAAAATCTTAGATATGGAGCTACTAAATCTGGTCTAATATTCAAGACCATAGCATTTGAAGTTCTGATTTTTGTTATTTAGTTCATAACTAAATGATTTCCTTCTGGAATATACTTGTAGTCTTGTTAAGGTTTATGTGTACACGCGCTGGTCACAGCAAGCAGATAAAATGCCCTCATCATTTCACCAACTATGCTCTACTGGAAAAAAAGTTGAAAGATTTTTTTCCCCTGTTGCCTCCTGTTGCAGATGTCAATGTTAATGAGTTCAGAGTACCCATTAGTGCATTTTGATGAGTGCATAACAAGTTTCTGTTGGTTTGTATTTTTGGGGGGAGCCAAGAAAAAAGGCAAGATTCTCCAATTGCACAAATTGCACTATTTGTGTTTCCAACATTAACAGGTAGAAACAGTAACACTTAAACAAAATGTGCAGCAGAGGGTTTTTTTTTTTTGACTCAAAGGACCTGAATTCAGTTGGGCATGTCCTCTTAAGTTCATTTTGTTGTAGGCAGTTTAAGATATGGTCATTTCTCAGTCCTCAATTCTCCAAGTCTAGATTTATAAATTAACAATGCGAATCCTGTTGTAAAATTGGGGAAATAATGTCCACCTCAATTTAACTGATAACCAAAGATGCTTTTCACATCAAAGAAATGATCAAAAAGGCTGTGTCACATTCCAAAGCCAAAAAAAATTAACAAGAATGCAAACACGATGAATAATGTACCACTGCCAAGACTTTGCCAACAGTGGAGCTTCAGCGACGTTGTCCTGTGAAGCGACCTTCCATCTGCCCGGTTCCTCTCCCAGAGCCAAGTTTCTGTGCCATGCCACCTCGTGGAGGGGGTCCTCTTCCATCCCGGTCCCGCATCATTCCGCCGCCCACTACTCCACGGGGACCTCCCGGACCTCGGTCATTGCGCCTAATATCCCTGCGATCATCACCACCACCTCGGGTTTCTCGCTCTCTGGCAGCTCTTGTCTTTTTCTCTTCCACATTTAAACGTACTTCCCCTCGAAACATAATTGGCTTTAAAAGGGAAGAAAAAAATTTACATGGGCAGGTGAGACAGTAATAGTAATGCAGTAGCAACTCCCAAACATAAGAAAATCCTGAGACAAAAAAACTGTGATGAAATTCTTAATATATAATCCGTTCGAACCTTCTTTACCAGAGCAAATAATGAAGCTTAAATAATCCATACATCAGACTTTAAAACTACTAACAAGCATTTGTGCTTTGCATAAATACCATTTCATGGGAAAACTGTTTTAACTTTAACATTAAAAAGAACTTTCTTTGGTTTTAAAATGTACCAAATTAATGCCAAATACAATAGGAATAATAGTCTTGAATTATGCCATTAAAGTTACTTACTTTTGCAATTAAGATTCTCTGAACTGGTTCAGAGTCATCAAAAACCACAAAACCAAAATTTGGAAGCTTTCCCCCAACACCCTTGGTATTGATGCGAAGTTCCACAACGTTTCCAAAACCTGTGAAAATATACATTACACCAAGGGTTAAATATTTTAACAGAATACTTTGTGACTTTAATTATTCATGATGAAATCTTAATCTACTTAATCCAATTCAAAATAAAAGTTGCAAACTGCAATAACCCAGTGACAGTTAAGGTACATTTACTCTTACAGGTCAGTCACCTAAGATGCCAACAACGAGGCTGTTTTGTTACTCTTCTGCATCTTTATTAGTTGCTTCAAAAGGAAAGTTACCTACACAATTTTAGAGAGACAATGTCATTTTCTATTTCTGATTTGTATTCGCCAAATGAATTCCACTTCCAAATTGAAGACTGATTTATCCAGCTCTTTCTTCTAACCTCTATGGCCAGTTAACACTAAGTATAGTCATTGGGAAACATCTTACATAACCTTCTACTATACTACTCCCTTCTACTCAATGAAAGGTGATTGGTACCTAGAGATAAACACAGTATACAGAGGTGAATGGTTTTTTTTTTTTAAAATCCTAATTACATTATGAAAAAAAGCTCTTTTCCTGCTTAATTTTACAATAAAGCAAAATAAACCACTTACTCATGAAGAACTCTTTCAGTTCATTTTCATCAATGTCATGTGGCAAGTTACCAACAAAGAGCTGATGACTATCTGGGTAGCGAATTATTCTACGGTTGTCAGACTCACTCTGTTCGATATCTCCTCTGCCTGAGGAAAAAAATGGAGCAGATATTAAAGTTTACAATGTATATAAATACTAGTTCAAAGCAATGAATGGTTAAAAAAAACAACTTGATTTCCTGTTTTAGTTAAACAAGATAGTGAGCTTCTTGAACGGAGGTGGAAGCGCCTATTATTAGTAGGCTAGTTAGACAACAACAGGACATTAAAGTGGAAAGTGAGGGTACTGACTAGATCGCTGAAGTCCCTTCTTCTAGATTTACAGGTCCGATTATATGAAAGTTGAGTATTAGCAGTACAAGTATTCCTTCTTAGCCAAACTCACGTCATCACCCAGGAACCAGACAGCCTATCTCAGATAGTGAGGTATACTTGCACTAAATATTTACTACTTTAAAATTCACAAATTAATCTTTGTGTGAAATTATAACCAAATCATTAAGTTTAATAGCAATAATATCATTTATATAGCCTTTCATACACATTAGGGTGCTACTATACACACAAAATCTTATTTGATTCTCCCAGAACCACCAGGAACACATTAAAGCATATAAAGAAAGGCATCACACAGGAAGAATCTGTGTAGCAACTGAATGGTGTGAGAGACGCTCATGACTTAAGGGTCTCACCCAGTATCAAACTCAACCAGTGACAAGGCTAGGACAAACTCCAGCTCTTATGACTTCTGGTTTTAATTAACACCACTTATTTTACTTCTGTGGGAAAAAAATTATATATTCTAAATTTGACGTATGCTGTCTCCCACTTCCTCCCAAAAGCAATCTAAACATACTTATAGATTATAGAATCCAAAAAGAAGTTCTAGAGATATTAGCTAACAATGGAAACAAGTCAAAAATCACGGAAACTTACTTAATACCTAAGACAATCAAAATAAGAATCAGGGTGTGCTTACTGTGAAGAGATAAAAGTGCTAAGTAAGAGAATAGGTTATTGGCAGCTCAGTTTTGACTTGTTAGAACCAGTGACAATAACCAAATAAAATGTGTCTCAAAATTCTTTTATACCTGCGAACCACGTGTCTCCAGGGGAGGTCAACTAATCCTCTCCTAAAAGTTAGTCGTTTTGCCCAGGCTGAATTTAGCAAGTTACTTAAGCCTTTAAGCAATTTGGTAGTAAAGGGATTTGCATATAAAACACGCCATTAAAAAAAAAAAAAAAAACAAAAAAAACTTTTTAAGTTCTGTCTTTTCCAGCTTGTCAAGTGCTAAGTGCTGCTGAAGGCTACAGAGGGGATGACTCACCTGGTCTTGGTCCCCTAGGAGGGAAACCAGGTCTTTCTCTAGGTCGTTGTTCCCGCACACGAGGTGGCTGAGACTGAACTTCTGGTTTAGCTTCCACTCTCGGCTAAAATAAAAAGGAAAAAACATATTTTAAAGAAACACATCCCACAGGAGAAAAACCAACTAAAACACCAACAAGTCACTAGCAGGCATAATGGTAATTTTAAGTTTAGAGTATTTTTAACGTAGTGCCCTACAAATATGAAACAATTTTTTATAAGATATTCTGTACCAATCTAGGACTGTAGGGTAAATTTTGTTTTCCCACCCAAGGCTATGTAACTCACAACAAGCTGCTTTTTACAACTATATTTTTTTCAAAAAAGTTACAACCACATTGAGACAGCATAAAAGGTACTGCTACAAGAATCACAAAAATGCAAGATAAGCCACTCCACATAAACACATACACATGTATTTTTTATACATGTTTTTAAAAAAGCCATCTTTATCTTCAAAAAACAATACATGACACATATGTTCTAATTATCTAGTTTGCTGCTCTTAAATACTGCTCAGCAATATCTTCTAAACCCCACCCAATAAATAATTCAAAAAAAATCACTATTTTGATAGTTCAGAATATACAATTTAGCATATTCTGGTACCTAAAAATACTACCATGAAGTTAAAATGCACGTAAAAAACAAGACAGGAATGTGTACACAGCATCTCAAAGAAGTCCTACTCTTCTTTACAGGAGAGGTGTGTGTTTATTTAAGGACTGACCCAACAACGACCCTTAACTGCTTCTTAGGGGTGGGAAGAGAAAGAACAGATCATTTTAAGGTACCCTCCAAAGGTTTCTGATAACTGCTAAATTAAACACACATAAAGAAACTATGTTAAAAACAAAATGACATTTGCATCCACTATTACCTTTTCCTTATTAATACACTGGCATTTTCAGTATCCCCAACCTCTTCAGGCTGTCTACTGAAGTACTTATGGTCCAGGAAGAGACAAAATATATGCACATCCAAAGGATGCTGAAAACACCCAGTAGGAATATGAAGAATGTGTCCTCAAGCTAGTAATTTCAGTCTGTCTTAATGGCTGACAGAATCTCGGAGTTCCTCAGTCAGGCAGTAGCTCAAATTCTTTCATCATTTATATAACTGGGATATTATTACTTACAAAAAACAGATTTTGCTTCTTTCAAAGATAACTTATAAACAACCTCATCCACTGTAAACCAAGATATATCTCCTATCCTAAGGAGTCTAACAGATCTGCCTGCCTGTCCCACTTCTGTTTTTTTTCCATGTAGATTTCCCATTTCCCTCAAAATGGAAGTTCCTTCCCATGTAGAATTTTGCTAGTTTAAGAAAAAATTTTTTTTGATGTTTAACTCTCCCAAGTTTTATTTACTTTATTTTTGGTCTTCTTAGGACTGCACCAAGGCACATGGAGGGGTTCCCAGGCTAGGGGTCGAATCAGAGCTACAGCCGCTGGCCTACACCACAGCCACGCAGGATCTGAACCGTGTCTGCTCACAACAAGGCAGGATCCTTAACCCACCGGGTGAGGCCAGGGATCAAACCTGCGTCCTCATGGATACTAGTCAGATTCATTAACTGCTAAGCCATGAAGGGAACTCCCCAAGTTTTAAAATTAATTATATGTATCTATTCCTCAAGGACAACATCTTAATTTATTTCTACACCAGGTAAAGAACCAAGCACAGTGCCATTAAACATAGATGTTCAATAACGATTGATTTATTTAAAATCATATTCCACTTTTAGGTCTCTAATTCATAACATGTAGGAGAATGCTCTATGCTTGACACAGAACCTATGTTACAGCACTGAATCGTTGCTCTCTGTATCTGGAATTTAACATTACATAGTAATCTGACCAAAAACATGATGCCTAAAAAAAGGCAGTTATTTAGAAATTTTAACTAAGGCAGGGGAATGCGGGATGGGGGACAGGGCCTAAAAGTACAACTTACTTCAGTATGACTGTAAAACAGAGTTAAAGAATGTATGGTTTCTTAACAAAGTGTGACGAAGATACTATGTTTAAAAAATTAATAAATAGCAAAGGTATATCTTTCATAAAAATCTCAGGAAAATCTCAACTCATTCAATTTAGGAAAAAGGACTCTGGCTGACTGATTCAAATTCTTTTAAAAACACATTACCAAAACAAAAATAACTACAGAAAGTTCTTCATCATCTTTTAAGAATTTAAAATTAAAAACACCAACTATGCCAGCTGTGAATTTATAATTCTTTAGGCTCAATATTACGAAAACTATTTGTTCCAATGAGGTAAAATAACTAAGATATTACATATTACTTTAGGGCCTAAAATTAATTCAATGAAATCAGAACATGTGGCTCACATGACAAGTTCCACAAATGAAGATCAAACAGAATACGAAGTAAAAACGAAACCATCAAATCAACACAAGCAAATAAAAACACAACTAATATGTACTTCAACTGAATACAAACTACTTAAATGAACTAATCAATTTTAGGAAATTTACCAAGTTAGGAGTTCCCGTCATGGCACAGCAGAAATGAATCCAACTAGGAACCATGAGGTTCCGGGTTCAATCCCTGGCCTTGCTCAGTGGGTTAAGAATCCGGTGTTGCCGTGAGCTGTGGGGTAGGTTGCATATGCTGCTTGGATTCTGTGTTGCCGTGGCTGTGGCGTAGACTGGCAACTGTAGCTCCAATTAGACCCCTAGCCTGGAAAACCTCCATATATGCCATTGGTGTGGCTCTAAAAAACAAAAACAAAAAAAAAAAAAAAATTTACAAGTTAACTTAACCTACTTCTAAATTAATGCCTACCAATACCTTAGAATTAGATTTACTTATTTTATTAATAATCTATACTAACAATGTTAAGGAAATGGATACTACACCAAAGTAACAGCATAAAATTTTGAAGGGTTTATTAAATCAAGTGGAAAAATCATGAATCCATTCTAATATAGCTTAAGGAGGTCTGAAAGTTCTTTTAAGATTTAAATTATAAATGTTAAAAACTTTTGTTTTAATAAAGGGGTGTGTTGGGAAATAGAATCTGGTCTCCTATAATAGGAAAAACAAGTTTTTTTTCCAGGATGAGAGGCTAGGATCTAATGTAATATAACTCAGACATAACTTAGATATAGCACTCTTCTTTTTTGATGTAAACAGAGATACACACCCCCCACCAAAGGCTAAAGAAACCTCTAGATTCACATGGGTGCCCAACTGTAGGAAATGAACGCCGAGCCCTACTACTTTATTTATATGGCTGCTGACGTTAGGCGAGATACTCCAGGCCTCAATTTACTAACCTTAAAAAGGAATAATAGTAAACATTCTCACGGGGTGCTTGTGAAGATTAGAGATAAGAGTAAATATTAAGTGCTTTGCATAATACCTGGCGCCATACTAAAGGTGTACCAAGAATTACATACTATAACTTTTGACTATCAGTTAATTTAAAATAAATGTACCAACTCTTTGAAATCAAGTACCAAAGGATTCCAAATGCAAATCTGTTAAGAAATCAAGCACGTCAAAAGAAAATCCACAAGTCACTTATGGGATCTTCAGATGGTTAGAAAAAAGCACAATCAGTACTTGGCAAATTAATTTTCTTCATTAAGACAGAATTCTGATTTATCATCTGAGGTAATTATTCAGTATTTCCTGAATATCCAGCTGAAGAAAACTACAAAAAACAAAAGCATGTACGGCAAGGCCAGTATTCTATTACGCAGCTGATCATCTGTACCAACACCAGGAAAACAGTCTGATAATTACTAGCTACTTCTGAAAATCTCAAAGTTTCACCATTTACAGCATATTAAGAGGTGTAAAGACAATTCTATGTACACGAACCATTTCAAATGTAAATTTTCTAGTGGAATGAAGTTTGACTCACAATGTGGGGAAAAGAACTGGACACCCTTTCACTGTGCCTATTAACCTCAGCACTTAACTAACTGTAACCTACATCTAATAAACATACTAGGCAGCCAGTGTCTTAGTTTGGATGTCTCTGAAAGCTCCGAAATGGGTAAGATGGCCAACAGACAAAAAGCAGGGCACCAGGACAGTCAGTAAAGGTGAGCACTACAGTCATAAGTTGGTACAGGCTTCACTTAAACTGTATGAACCACTCACACACTGAAAGCTCAGGCAGTGTATTTTTTGAAGTTTTCTCTTTGAAAAAAAAACGATGATACTTTATAATGCCAAACTACTTTGTGCCTTTCCAAATTTCTTCCCTAAAATATTTTTGCTAAATAAAATTTTAAACTTTTAAAAAGGAATATTTTTTGGTTATTTTAAAAAGCCTTTTAAATGACAACATATATTGGTAAAACCAACTTAATCTGTATTTCACACACCCAAACCCCAAATACCACCTCTGTAGATGATGAATGGAGATCTGGCGTTAAAGTGGGTGTCACTGACATTTAATACATTTTTATATATTTAATAAATAATTTGATTGACTCATTTTTAAAAGTATATAAAAAAAAAGATAAGCAATTGGCAATGTAACAAGGATACAATCCAATGTGTTCACAGATTGGTTACCTGTGAGACTGGTGCTTTAACATGGGGTGGAATTCCAGAGGAAGAAACAGTACCACTAGGAGGCAGGTTTTTACTGGTCACTGAAGCCCAGGAGAAAGCCTGCAGGAAATGCAACAAACCTAGACTACTAATCACGGAAAACCACCAACATTCCTATAGGGAAACTTCCAAATATATATTTTCTTTTCATTTCTAAACTATTGCTTTATATCGGAGGACTCCTAAAAGAAAGGCACACACACACATGCCAGTCTATGTGCCAGCTTTCAAAATCTCATTATGCAAGAAGATTATTTGACTGTTTTGTCTGAACTATTAAATAAATCCACAAGCAAGTTCCTATACGCTCTAAGTAGATGAGCAGGTTCAAACAAAACCACTAACAACTACACATGCTAGAAAAATAAAAACCTAACAGAACCAATTTCTCTCCCCTTCTGGGGGAAGACGGTGTTGTGATGGTGTTAACGGGAGAGGGGAAGGATAGAGAGGAAAGAAGAGAGTACCAGCTGGAAATTTCAACAGACATTCACAAATTGAACAAGGAATCTTGTCTCACTACCCAAAAATACTTTATTTTAACCTTCTACTTTACAAAAGATAAAAGATGTTTTAAGGTAGGTTTAAACAATACCCTACAGGTGTCACTCATCTTTCCAAGAGAGTTTCATTGGTGTAGTAAGGAAGCTGTTCCCATTTAAACCAGAAATAATATGTATCACTCCTTGGCATAATAAGCCAACTTGTTCTAGTTGGGATATTGCATGACTCCGACTGCATCCGTGTGTAGAGGGCTGAATACAGAATGGAAGAGCAACTCTCAACTTTACATGGACTCGAACAATTTCATTTAAGATACTAAACAGTGCATACAAAGATTAATCTTAAATTTTACTCTTTAGAGGTGTTTTTTAGCGGGTAAAAATACAATAAAATTTCCTCAGAATTAAAAAAAAAAAACCCACAGCTTCTTTCATATACATAAAAAAGTATAGTTTACTATTAACAATTTAACACCAAAGAACAAAGGTCATGCTTCAATAATGGCACAAAATATGAAAGTGCGATGCTACAGGTCTAAAGAGCTCCTCTGATCTAACCTTTGGTGGTTCCTGTGGCAGAGAAACAGGTTCAGCAGGAGGAGGAGAAGTAGACTTCTCCTCTAATTCTTCTAAGTTCTTCTCCTCCACTTGTGGTTTCAGCTCTTCAGTCTTTGTTTCAGATTCTGGCTCAGGTTCAGGTTCATGAGAGGATTCTTCCAAAGGCTCCTCTATGCCATTACTACAATAAAATATTTTATTCACTTTTCAGTCTGAGTGAAATGACCCATTCAAATAAAAGAAAATACAGCATTTCTCTAACAGGCATAACTAGTAGTAACAAGCTGTTTTGAAGCAAAAGTTTAAAACTAGAAGGCAGAAGGAAATAACACTCTCAAACAGAATTTCTTCTTTTTTCTGGCCTCACGCATGATGTGCAGAAATTCCCCAGGGCCAGGGATCAAATTCGTGCCATTGCAGTGACCAGAGGAGCCACAGCATGAACCCCGGGGATCCTTAACCCACTAGGTCACCAACGCACACCTCAAGTGGCATTTCTTTAACCATTTAAAAACTGGATTACTAAAAATGTTTATCACTTTAGCACTAGTTATAAATAAACCCAATATTTAAAAAATAAAATGCTCACACTCTGTTTTGTCCCAGACACTATACATTAGCAAGAAGCGATTAGTTTTGGACCAAACCATGTTCAATTTCTGAATTAATTAAAACAGTATTTTCCAAATTTCTTGCATATACACAGTAAATACTCAAACGCTGGTTTATTATTGTACCAACAATTCCAGGTACAAAAACCACCTCGCAACTACATTATAGTTTAGAACAAATTTGGCCTTGCAAATACTATTCTTACGTCACAGGGTGAGCTTCATAGTAACCACTGTTAGTAGTTTCCTGCACAGGTTCTGGAGTTGGTTGCCTTTCTTCTTGTTCCTCTTCTACTTCATCCTCTGATTCTGACAATATATAAAATATACCACATCTCTTTTTAAGAGGCTTAACACACAATTTGATAGATATATTTTAAATGTTTAAAGATGTCATATGACAGTGAACTCCATAGAATTTACTCTATTTTTTAAAAACATCTATTAGTAAGAAAAAGAAAAGGTGGGAAAAAATGACATATATAGTCATAAATGAGTTTCCTTCATTACCATCTATTCAACAAAGCAATAATGATAAAGAAAAGGAAACAAACTGATGTACATCAATGGAAGATCAATTAAACAATTACAGTATAGACCAAAAAAAAAAAAAAAGCAAGCTTTGAGCCAGCAAACTTCCACTTTTATAAAAGTACTGGTCAGTATAGGATATAACCAATTCGGTGATAGGCACCAAATACTTGGTTACCATATAGAAGATGAGATTGAGGAAATCTGGAATTTTTTTCATTTTCTATGTCTGATTTTTATAATAATAAAAATGTCATAAAATGAACATCTATAACAAGAAACAAGAACAGAAAAGGAGAAAAGAGAGTTAGCTTCAGTTATGAGAGGCAAATTTAAGTTTCATACTTTGCACTTCCTTAAAGAGTACCCACACTGACAGAACCCTTGTATCTTAAAAGTAACCTCACCTTCATCAAGTTCTGGTTCAGAGTCACCAAATACTTCATCTTCATAACGAAACATATCATTGTGAACATAGAACTTATTTGGAACAGATCCCTATAGGAAAATAACATCCAAATATTCCATTAATACCCATAAATGTAGCATTAAATACAAATAAAAACAATTTCTATCTTAGTACAGAAAATGTTTCAAAGTTGAACATGCTATGATGTTAATACAAAGTAAATCACAGAAGATCACTCAAAGAATACTGGAGCTCAAGAAATGGCTACTCAACATAAGAGAACCAGAATTTACAAATGGAATTTTCCCATTTTGTTTATAATGTTATCTATTAAATATAATATGCTTTTAATATTATTTCTGTAGTCTTAATTATCTACTATCAGGACCTCACTTTTACTGAGAAGTCAAAGCACACATATAAAGCTCAAATAAAGTAATCAACAGATACAGTACAGATTTCTCAAAAATAGCTACATGCAGCGAGTTCCCATCGTGGCCCAGTGGTTAATGAACCCAACTAGCATTCATGAGGACATGGGTTCGATCCCTGGCCTCGCTCAGTGGGTTAAGAATCCAGGGTTGCCATGAGCTATGGTGTAACTCTCAGATACAGCTCAGAACTGGCATTGCTGTGGCTGTGGCATAGGCAGGCGGCTACAGCTCCGATTCGACCCCTAGCCTGGGAACCTCCATATGCAGCCCTAAAAACACAGAAAACATACACAAAAAGCCACATGCATATCTGTATCTGTAAGAAGAAACTCTGGACACTTCAAGAAACTACTAATAGCAAAATAAAACCACATAAATGAAAATTAATCGAAGTGAAAACTTACTTCAGGAGCCAGAACGAAGGTCTGCATAAACTTCCTCTCTGGCTGTCCGCTATTAGACAGCAAACCCATGACCTGGACAACTACTCCATCACTCAAGGTTGCATGAGCATCCACGTGACGAATTTTAGTATGGCATTCGCTGAAGTTCAGAGACAATACTTTGTGGTGTATATCCTTTATTACAAAAAGAAAGTAGGTGGGAAATACAAACTTGTGATACTGCATTACCCATTCATTATTACAAACTTTCACCGATTTCCTCACAACTCTAGAATATTGACTACTGAATCTCTCTGCCTTATGTGAATCCATTCCACCATGTTATGCATTACTGCCAGACCAATGTTCCTAAATCCACTAGTTTCAACATGTCACCTCTCTGTACAAGAAATCACAATGCCTGTCTCGTATTACAGGGTTTATACAGCTTTCTCCCGCTGTTCTGTATTAAGTATTCAGTCATTCACACAAACTGTGTTGACTACTCCTGGACCTCACACCTAATTTTAGGTTACTGCTTGCCAGCTGGTGTCATTTCT
Organism: Catagonus wagneri; assembly: GCA_004024745.2. Taxonomy (NCBI): domain Eukaryota; kingdom Metazoa; phylum Chordata; class Mammalia; order Artiodactyla; family Tayassuidae; genus Catagonus; species Catagonus wagneri. Next base: position 16,837,437 of record PVHT020000886.1, on the reverse strand, counting down.
TCTACTTGCAATTTACTCTTGTTTGGCAAGGCCAAATCCTATGACTCAAGAGTCTCATTCAAGTTCCACATCCTCTAAGAAATCATAAGGACTATATAATACTGTGCATTACTATAACATAAACTTTATAGGAGTATGGAGTTTATAGATGCAAACTATTGCATTTGGAGTGGATAAGCAATGAGATCCTGCTGTATAGCACAGGAACTTTAGTCACTTGTGATGGAACATTATGGAGAAGGATAATGTGAGAAAAGGCATGTGTATACACACACACACACACACACACATACATATATATATATGTGTGTGAGTGTGACTGGGTCACCTTGCTGTACAGTAGAAAACTGCCAGAATACTGTAAACCAACTATAATGGGAAAAATTAAAATCATAAAAAAAAGCTTTATACAGTCTCAACTGTTTCATGTATAAAACACACCAAAGATATAAAAAATGTCCCATTTTCTCCTTTGTAGTCAACCCAAATGTAATACCATCCTTCATACAAAAATGGGTGTTTATAAGAACTCAACGTACATTTGACAATTACTGTAACAAATTCCAGTACAGCTAATTGATCATATTCAAGAAAAAATCCATGGGCACAAGAAGGCTGTTTTCCAAATCTCTCTTAATTAACAAAAAAACAAAAATAATCTAAATGTATATGAAATTGATACTTACATTTTGGCCATAAACAGCCTCCTGGGGCTTTCCACTAGCATCTACTCCACCATGAACATAGGAAGAATTCCTACCATAAAACCTGTAAAACCATGGATAAAAAAAAAAAAAATTAAGAGGCAGTAGCATTCTGGTGTCAAACAAACCTAGTTTCTAGGTAACTTCTCCACAGGGTTGTACAGATTAAATGAGTAATGACACAGAATTCTTAGCGTGCCTGGCATGCTAAATATATATACTCAATCATCAGCTATTCTCATCTAATTCTTGCCACATCTTTATTTTGTTAAGTGGAAAAATGAATATTCAAAACATATTCTAAATACTGACATTGTAGTAATTTACCCATTTTTTTCCCTTCAGATACAAAAACTCAGTTATCTAGATCTGCTTGGGAATCAGGTACTGTTTAGCATTCTACTCAGTTTCAAATGATTACTACATCAAAGGCCTAGTTAAAAGTTTAGATTAAAATTAACTGAAATACTGGAGTTCCTGTAGTGGCTCAGCAGTTAACAAACCTGACTAGCATTCATGAGGACGCGGGTTCAATCCCTGGCACCACTCAGTAGGTTAAGGATCCAGCATTGCTGTGAGCTGTGGTGTAGGTTGCAGATGCAGCTCTGATCCCACGTTGCTGTGGCCAGCAGCTATAGCTCTGATTGGACCCCTAGCCTGGGAACCTCCATATGCCGTGGGTACAACCATAAAAAGACAGGAGAAAAAAAAAAGAAAGAAAGAAAAAACCTGAAATAATTCATTATTTCAGCATCTAATCTCATTAATATTTGTATACTGCTTAAGTACATGATAAATTATTATTTCTCTGGTAATAATCTAAAGCATTTAGATTATCTATCTAAATTAAGGTTATCAAACATGCAATGTTAATTTTTCATGAAGAGAACTCAGCTCCTACTGTAATAAAACATGTAGGACTGGCTCTAAGCCAAGCAATGTTTTCAGCACACTATATATATTCATTCACTCAACCTTCCTAACAAACTCAGAAGTGCTATTATCTAAATAAGCAAACTGAAGTTCAGAAGACAGATAAATTAATCAGGAGCTCCTGTCATGGCTCAGGGGTTAACTAACCTGACTAGTATCCATGAGTATGTGGGTTTGATCCCTGACCCTGCTCAGTGGATTAAGGATTCGGCATTGCTGTGAGCTGTGGTGTAGGTCACAGACGCGGCTCAGATCCAGCGTTGCTATGGCTGTGGCTGTGGTGTAGGCTGGTGGCTACAACTTCGATTCTATCCCTAGCCTGGGAACTTCCATATGCTGAGGGTGCAGACCTAAAAAGACCAAAAAAAAAAAAAAAAAATTACCTATCAAGTGGGGCAGCTGGCTCCAGAGTCCATGCTTTTAACCACTACTTTCCTTCATGTTCTACTGGGAAGCATGTATATGGCTATCATTTTTCTGGAAGATAATCTGGCTATAAGTGTGTGTGAGAAAAGCCTCAGAGATGACCATATCTTTGACTTAATTTCTTATCCTAAGAAAACAACTAGAAAGGTACATAAACATGTATGTGTAAGGATATTCACTACAGTGAATTTTTATTAATAAAAAATCTGTTAAAAAAGCTAAAAATGCAAATACACTGTAAAGAATAAAAATTTTAGATAATGAAAGGCTTTATTAATCCCATTTTCCTTCAAACGCATATACACTGTCAACAAGAATGTTTTTAATTTTATAATTAGAGAAAGGTCCAGGTATTCACTTTGAATTTTTTGGAGGGTGGGGATGGGGTTAGTTTAAAAGTCTTCCAGAATAACGCAGAGATTACACACGTTTAACAATGGAGGGCATAACGCAAAATCTAACTTTAAAATGCCCAGTAAGGTTATAAAGAGAACCTATAAATAAAAGGATAAGTTCTTTAAACAGTCTTTCCCAAACGAAGTGGCAATGATGTATTTATCCTGAGCTCTCTTAGCTACTGTGTTCTACAACAAATGCAATGCTTGCAAAACCTAATCTTTACAAAAGTCTCATTCATATCTCATCTGCTCCAGGAAGAACCATCCAAGGAAAAAAAATAAGCTTACAGAGTTACTGTTGCTGTTTTATCGATGAATACTATTTTGCAGATCAATCAGAGGGAATTTTCACAAGTATAATCACTTAACTAATTCATTTCCTAACACTGCTACAGAAAAAAAACAAAAACTTAAGCTGTGAAAGCCTGTGATTTCAATCAAATTAGACCCCATTAACTGGCCAAACCTGTACTTTTTTTAAATGAAATATAAAATACCAGAGTATTGCATGTGTATGTACATATGAATGTGTTACATAATGGGATATGATGTGAATTGTTTTTCTGTGGATTTCAGTAAAAAAAAAAAAAAACTTAAAAGATTGGTTTTAAGCCATCAGATTGATAAAATATTGGATACAGTTTGCTAAGATACTGTAGGACATGATGAGGAAAGACAAAACATGCAGTCACACTCAAGAAAATAAAACTAAGTAAAAATAGTAAATAATCCAATTAGAATTTACCTGTGCAAATACTCTGGAGCTTTATTCAGCAAAGTATAGTATTGCCTCACAAACTCCCGCCCTACAAGCAGCGGACTGGGCTTCTCCATAACCATTTCTTTGCTGCACTATGTCAAATGCTAAAGGAGCAAACAAGAATAATCATTATTAAAAGTCATCTTTTGTTAAATTCTATGAAGTAAATTTTCTTAGCCATTCAAATGAAAATACCATTTGTTAAAAGAGTAACTACAAAAGCAAGTAATAAATTCCCAACCAACTACAGATAAACTCCCAACATTTGCCATCTCCTCTCTGTCTCTATTTATCTCCCCGTCCCTCAACACAGGGGGAAGTGGCATAGTTCTCGTCCTTATTCTCACGGAGAGTGCAGTGCTTTCTTGACTAGGAACACCATAATAAAATCTTTCCACTCACAGGATCTTTTTCCTTTGGGGACCATAATCTCCTACATTCTTGGATTCCAATGATTTGCTTTCAAAAACTTTGTCATTGTGCACAAGGCAGGACCTGAAGATTACATTTATCATGGACAGTACTGACTTTTGTCTTCTTTGTACTTTCTCCGATTCTAGGGATTAATTTCACTGTTTTCAAAATGATAATAATTATCATTAAAAATCAGCAATAACCTCAATACTCAGAAAATAGCTTTATACATTTGGTGCCTGTCTTTTCAAACTTTCTATTAATTATCTACATGCCAGGCACTGTCCATAGGGATACCCCAGAGAACAAGGTACTCTAGCCCTCAGGAATGTATAAGCTGTAATGGAATAAACAAGCAAGCAGGAAACAGAATGGGTTAGGTGTTATGATAAAGCACCTCTAAGCCAGATATCTCAAAGATAAGGTCACGAAAAACAAGAACAAAATAAAAATAGAAACATAACCTTTCCTCATTTAAAGTAAATGATTTAGGAGTTCCCTTTGTGGCTCAGCAGTAATGAACCCAACTAGTAACCATGAGGACCCAGGTTTGATCCCCTTGGCCTTGCTCAGTGGGTTAAGGATCTGGTGTTGCCACAAGCTATGGTGTAGGTCACAGATGCAGCTCAGATCTGGCGTTGCTCTGGCTGTGATGTGGGCCGGCAGCTGCAGCTCTGATTTAACCCCTAGGCTGGCAACGTCCATATGCCGCGAATTCGGCTTCAAAAAGACAAAAAAATAAATAAATGATGTATATATTTACACCCCCAAAGAGTAAAAATTATAAAAAATATCAGGAATTGGAGAAAAGGTAGAAAAAAAGAAAATTTGAGTATTATTTGTTTACACACACGTTTGTGTTTGTGTATGTCTAACCAGGTAATTAGGATGCAATTTAAATTTGTTAGCAAATAAATTTCAACATAGATTTCCTTCAAACAAATTTCACAGCCATGGATAGCCTGCCACAATCATTAATTATGATGCTGGTTTTGATAAAAATCACATATCGGCCATAAGAGAACCTACATATAAGACTCTAAACAATTCTAGTGACTCCACATTCAACTCTTACATAGTGCTCTATTAAGTTCCTCATTTCTCCTTTTGCAACTGTCCTGAAACTCTCAGTTGATATTACAAGACAAATAAGGGAGTTTCCCAGTGGCCCAGTGGGTTAAGGATCGAGTGTTACCACTGCTGTGGCTTGGATTCAATCCCTGGCCCAGGAATTTCTGCATGCTGCAGGCATGGCCAAAAAACAAACAAACAACAACAAAACAAAAACAAAAACAAAACCTGCTTACATTTTTTATATAATGCCTAACACAAGTTCAAAAATAATTAATTCAGGAGTTCCCTTCGTGGCTCAGTGGTTAAAGAATCCAACTAAGAACCATGAGGTTGCTGGTTCGATCCCTGGCCTTGCTCAGTGGGTTAAGGATCCGGCGTTGCCGTGAGCTGTGGTGTAGGTCGCAGACGCGGCTCGGATCCTGCGTTGCTGTGGCTGTGGCGAAGGCCGGCGGCTACAGCTCCTGTTAGACCCCTAGCCTGGGAACCTCCATATGCCACGGGTGTGGCTCTATATAAAGACAAAAAGACAAAAAAAAAAAAAAAAAATTAATTCAATGCTTCCATGGCAGGGTCTGAAGAAGGGGCAGTGGCAAGTTCATAAAGCAGCCAAGAAGCAGGCCAAGGAGATGGAAAATAGTTAAAAGTGAAGGCCATGCGGAAGGGTCCCTGGGCCATAGGTAAAATTAAGAAATCTGGCAAAAAGTAAGCTGTTCCCAATGCCTCAGGGGATGGTGACCCTTACCTCAGTTACTCTTTAAACATCCAAATTCTCATCCATAACATCTACTGCCACCTACAGCTAGTATAAAGTGTTGTCTTGCAGCCTGTAGCACATCTAAGACTAAACTTTGTAAAAAAGAAAAAAATCTTTACAAAGATTATCTTATCTCTTCAGTTCTTTTCCCTTAGCCATTTCTAGCTTAGTTGTGAGGTCAGAGTAAACCCAGCCCAGAATTCTGCCAATTTCTTCAGTCTTTGTTCCATACCATTAAACCAGCTCCTTTTTCGTTTTTCTTTTGTTTTTTAAGTTAATTCACAATCAGATACTGTCATTTCAGGTGCAGTTAGTTCCCCTCAAACCTAAAAACTCCCAACAATAAGGACTCACAAATCTTAATGCATAAAAGGACTCTCATTTGCTATATTTAAAGTAGTGAAGCTATGCAGCTCCCGTCGCGGATCAGTGGTTAACAAACCCAACTAGTATTCACGAGGATGTGGGTTTGATCCCTGGCCCAGCTCAGTGTGTTTCGGACCAGGCACTGCCGTGAGCTGTGGTGTAGGTTGCAAACACAGTTCAGATCTGGCCTGGCTGTGGCTGTGGCTGGCAGCTGTAGCTCTGACTGGACCCCTAGCCTGGGAACCTCCATATGCCTCAGGTACGGCCCAAAAAAAGGGGAAAAAAAAGTAGTGAAGCTAAGAAACATACTACCTTTATTTTGAATGATGGGGAAAGGTGAAGAACAGCAGACTCATCTAGTAAAATTTTATAAAATAACAAAATGTGGAAATCATATACACTTAAACACTGTAACAAACAATGTTATGCCATGGGAAGATACTAACTTACCTTTGAATAAAATAATTATGTACAAAATAGGTTTATTCAAATGGCTAATGACAGGAGTTCCCACTGTGGTACAGCAGAAACAAATGCGACCAGTATCCATGAGGATACTGGTGTGATCCCTAACCTCACTCAATGGGTTAAAGATTTGGTGCCTCAGTGAGCTGTGGTGTGGCTCACAGACTGGGCTCAGATCCGGGGTTGTTGTGGCTGTGGTGTAGGCCAGCAAGTAGCTCTGATTCAGTCCCTAGTCTGGGAACGTCCATGTGTCTCGGGTGCAGCCCTAAAAAGCCACAACTAAAAAATAAAAAAAAAAATGGCCGATAACAGAAATACTATTAGGGATTGCTTCTGGGTTTGAGGACGCTTCTTTTTTCCATTCTTTTCCTTATTTCCAAATTTTCTACAGTGAAGACTCCGTCATTTATTCCAATCTTCCATCACATTTAGAAAATAACACATTCATCAACCATTTTTGTCAACTACATATAACCAAATTAAAAGGTACCATCTAAAAATAGCAGTATTAAAGAAAGCTTGGAGTTCCCGTTGTGGCTCAGTGGAAAAAATCTTGACTAGTATCCATGACGATGCAGGTTCAATCCCTGGCCCCACTCAGTGGGTTAAGCATCCGGCATTGCCATGAGCTGTGGTGTAGGTCACAGAGGCAGCTTGGATCTGACGTTGCTGTGGCTGTGGTGTAGGCCTATAGCTGTAGCTCTGACTAGACCCCTGGCCTGTGAACTTCCATATGCCGCAGGTATGGCCTCATAAAAGGGGGAAAAATAAAAAGTGAATAACTAGTATAATGGGCCTACCCCAAAGGCAAATAATTCAAAGCTACGTTAATATGGACATAATGTCTAAAATGAGCCGACAGTTCTGTTCCAAATTGCACAAGTTAAATACTAATTGAACAGTCAATGGAAATAACAAGAAGGAAGATTTAGCTTCAATATAATGCAGAATAACCAGAACAGAGCTACTTCATGAATAACCAGTCACTGCAGGTATTTATTCCAGAGACTAAGTGAACAATTTAGCAGAAACATAGCAGAGTAGTATGTCTAACAAACGCACTCATTTGGACCCAGCTAAAATACTGTTCTCCTGAAGATCTTTCCTGATCCCTGAACAGAATGTAATTGTCTTCCCTTGAATTCTCAAAGTACTCTCAGCCTTTATCATGGCATTTTATTAATCATATTCTTACCTAAATTACAAACTACGCATCCAACTTTCCCTTCTTCCCTCTCAAATTCTTTAATCTACACTTTCTCATGAATACAATCCTTTGGAAAGTCACAACTCTCAAAGTCCAGTGACCTCAGTCTTAAACCTGTCTGCATTATTGCTATTGATCACCTCTTCCCTAATGCTTCTAGATTTCTACCATGTAGCAATTTTCCTTCTCATCAAAATGCCTAAGTTCTAAAGTTCTATCTTCTAATGTGGCAATTTCAGATTGTCAATCGGCTTCAGCTCTCATACCTATATCATTTACATGCAGTCTCTGACATAAACTCAAATTACACATTTTTAACCCCTTGCTCTACACCCAAACACAACCTCTCAGGTAACCCAATTCATGCACCCTCTCTCATACAGTGAAGACAGTTGCCTTATTTCTGCTAATGGCGCGACCTTTTATTTTGCTTGAAAGCTCAGTCCTCAATGATTTTCCCTCTTTCAGCTCAAACTGTGAAATCCTGACAAGTTAAAAATCTCTTGGAATTTGTCCCATCCTTTCTGTTCCCACTGAATTCACATCCTTTCAGTTCTTCCTCAACAGACTTCCAAACTTCTGTATCATGTATAGCATACAATGCATACAGTAAAATCCAAACATTTGCTTCAGTTTGAGGTATAAGGCCTTCCGTAGAAATCCAGTCTGACACACAAGGCCCTAATCAACATTTCGAATTTATCTTCCACTTTGTCTCCAAGAATTTTTTTTTTTTGTCTTTTTGCCTTTTCTAGAGCTTCACTCGGGGCATATGGAGGTTCCCAGGCTAGGTGTCTAATCAGAGCTGTAGCTGCCGGCCTACGCCAGTCACAGCCACGCAGGATCCAAGCCGCATCGGCAACCTACACCACAGCTCACAGCAACAACGGATCGTTAACCCACTGAACAAGGCCAGGGATCGAACCCGCAACCTCATGGCTCCTAGTCGGATTCGTTAACCAGAGCCACGATGGGAACTCCCATGTCTCTAAAAATATTATTCCACGTAGCACCATTCCCTGAATTTGCAATTTTTCTTCCCTAGGCCACTGTCTTACTATGTTCAACACAGGCTGGGTAAATAGGTGATACAACACAAATTCATTCAACATTCATTGAATATCTACTATATATGTGCCATAAACTATGCAAAGAGGAGTTCCATTGTGGCGCAGCAGAAATGAATCTGACTAGGAACCATGAGGTTGCAGGTTCGATCCCTGGCCTAGCTCAGTGGGTTAAGGATCCGGCACTGCCATGAGCTGTGGTGTAGGTCACAGATGCGGCTCAGATCTGGCACTGTTGTGATGTAGGCCAGCAGCTACAGCTCTGATTAGACCCCTAGCCTGGGAAACTCCATATGCCGTGGATGCGGCCCTTAAAAAAAAGAAGAAGACGAAGACGAAGAAATTATGCAAAGAAAAGCAAAGGTGAACATGACAGACTTGATCCACTGCTTCAAAGATATTTAAAATCCAATGGCAGAGAGAATGCCTAAACAATTACCTAATGTGATAAATGCTAGAGCCCTACTACAGAGAATGTACCACTTGAACTGGAACAGGAGTAGAAATCTGCCATGCAAAAAATGACGGAGTATTCCAAGCCAGAGTTAAAAAAAAAAAAAAAGTTTTAGGGGATGATCATCTCCTCAAAAACACCAAATACTCTCTCGTGCACTTTTCAGCAGCCTACTCAAGGTCTTATTCCAACCCAAGCTGGCTTTTATGCTAGGCCCCTCAGGCAGGAGTAATCACTTCTTCCTCTTAATATTACATACGCCATCTTTAGCTCTTTTATTAATACATTTAGTCCTAGTAATATGTGTGCATGTGCACAGGCACACCACCCCTCCTGTTTAGAACACTCTAATGCTGAACAGTGTTATGCTTCGCACAGAAGCTCCAGAGAAATTCTCTGCAGCCTCTACTATTACTTTGCACATAAGAGGATTAAAAAATTTTGTTGAACAAACCTGTGATACTAAAGGTCTCAAGAGAAGGAGCCTCTGGAGTTCCCATTGTGGTGCAGTGGAAACGAATCCAACTAGTAACCATGAGATTGTGGGTTCGATCCCTGGCCTCACTCAAAGGGTTAATGATCCGGTGTTGCTGTAAACTCTGGTGTAGGTTGTAGATGAGGCTCGGATCCTGTGTCACTCTGGCTGTGGTGTAGGCCAGCAGCTGTAGCTCTGACTTGATCCCTAGCCTAGGAACTTCCATATGCCACAGGTGCAGCCCTAAAAACCAAGAGAAGCAGCGTATCAAATAAAAAGACTTTTCAATAGATAATGGATAAAGCTTCTATGAGGGATATAATATACAACACAATAAATATAATTAACCCTGCTGAGTATGTTATACATGTAAAATTAAGAGGGTAAATCCAAAAACTTTTATTTTTGCATCTATATGAGATGATGGATGTTCAAAATCTTATTGTGATAATCATTTCATAATGTAAGTCAAAATCATGATGTACACAAACATATACGTCACGGTATGTAAATTATATCTCAATAAAACTAAGTAATTTCTAAAAGCTACTGTGAGGGGAAGGAAAAAAAAAAAAAAACAGGAGTTCCCGTCCTGGCTCAGTGGTTAACGAATCCGACTAGGAACCATGAGGTTGCGGGTTCGGTCCCTGGCCTTGCTCAGTGGGTTAAAGATCCGGCGTTGCCGTGAGTTGTGGTGTAGGTTGCAGACGCGGCTCGGATCCTGCGTTGCTGTGGCTGCGGTGTAGGCCAGTGGCTACAGCTCCGATTAAACCCCTAGCCTGGGAAACTCCATATGCCGCGGGTGCGGCCCTAAAACGACAAAAGGCAAAAAAAAAAAAAGTTCTGAGATCAAGGTCCAAGCAAAACATACACAGCAGCTTTAGCACAAATAATTTTAAGAACTTTTAGAGATAAATTCCACAAATTTAGCAGGACAATAGGCCCACACAACACTTCAAAGGTACCAAAGTAATTCTGTCTTTTCAACCAAATGATTTTGGAACAACTTGATACCCACACATTAAAAACAAAAAGAACTTTGACTCATATTTTGTGCCATGTACAAAAACTACCTTGAAATGGACCATGGACCTACATATAAAACCTAACTCTAGGCTTCTAGCAAAAAGCATAGGAAAAAAACTTATTAACCCTAGGTTAAGTAAAACTTTCAGTTAAGATCACAAAAGAACAATTTTTTGGCCTTTTTCCTTTTCTTTTGGTCTTTCTGGGCCACACTGGAGGCATATGGAGGTTCCCAGGCCAGGGGTTGAATTGGAGCTGTAGCTGCCAGCCTACTCCACAGCAACGCCAGATACAAGACACATCTGGGACCTATACCACAGGTTGTGGCAACAACGGATTCTTAACCCACTGAGCCACAACAGGAACTCCCAAGAAATCCAATTTTATTTATTTATTTATTTTTGTCTTTTTGCCTTTATCTAGAGCCACACCCGCGGCATACAGAGGTTCCCAGGCTAGGGGTCTAACAGGAGCTGTAGCCGCCGGCCTTCGCCACAGTCACAGCAACGCGGGATCCAAGCCACATCTGCAACCTACACCACAGCTAACCACAACACAGGATCCTTAACCCACTGAGCAAAGCCAGGGATCAAACCCACAACCTCATGGTTCTTAGTCGGATTCGTTAATCACTGAGCCACGACAGAACTCCCTAGAAATCCAATTTTAAATAGGCAAAAGATCTGAATACAAACTCTATACCAAGATAGACAGATTGCAAATAAACATGAAAAAATGCTCAGTATCACTAACAATTGAAAAAAAATCCAAATTAAACAATGAAGTTCTACTGTACAGCATAGGGAGCTACTCAATATCTTGTGATAAACCACAATAAAAAAGAATATATATATGTATGTATAACTGAGTCATTTTGTTGTACAGCAGAAATTAACAGCACTGTAAATCAACTATACTTCAACAAAATAATTAAAAGAAACCAAAAACCCTGCAAATTAAAACCACGATAATATGCCACTAAACACCTTTTAAAATAGCTAACATTAAAATCTAAAAATACCAAATACCTGTAAAGATGGGAAAAACTGGTAGGAACAAAAAAGAGTAGTTACTTCGGAAAAACGCATGGCAGTAAGGTACGATTTCAATAATGTAAAGGCAATGTATGTACTTGGGCAAGAAAATGAACTTAATCTCTTACATTTGCTACAGCAATTATTAGAGCAAATTACATAGAAATGACAAGATTGATCTAAATGAAATAATTTCACATTCCATTAGCTCGTTTTTAATCTTAGGGATCTTTGAAACAGCATCTCCATTCTCTAATGAGTAACAAAACTGGCTACATCTACATATGATCATATAATGTAATTATACTAAACTTAAAATACCTGGCAGCAACCACCACCAAGTGTCAAAAGGTTTCCTTTGCAGCTCAGCAGTTAACACCTGACTAGGATCCATGAGGATGCCGGTTCGATACCTGGCCCCACTCAGTGGGTTAAGGACCCGTGTACTGCCATAAGCTGTGGTGTAGGTCTCAGATTTGGTTCAGATCCTGCATTGCTGTGGCGCAGGCTGGCAGGTGTAGCTCAGATTTGACCCCTAGTCTGGGAACTTCCATATGCGGTGGGTACAGCCCTAAAAGAAAAAAAGAAAAGAAAAGAAAAAGCACAAACAAAAACTCACTCTTCAAGGAACCTGGAATGTTGTGACTGCCATCTATAATAAATGATGAGAACTGTAGCATTTCCAGGGGAGGGGGTTACTGATTAAAAATTACTGACATGGGAGTTCCCTTTGTGGCTCAGTGGTTAATGAATCCGACTAAGAACCATGAGGTTGCGGGTTCGATCCCTGGCCTTGCTCAGTGGGTTAAGGATCCGGCGTTGCCGTGAGCTGTGGTAAAGGTTGCAGACGTGGCTCGGATCCCGCGTTGCTGTGGCTGTGGCGAAGGAAGGCAGCTACAGCTCCTGTTAGACCCCTAGCCTGGGAACCTCCATATGCTGCAGGTGCGGCTCTACATAAAGGCAAAAAAAAAAAAAAAAAAAAAAAAATTACTGACATGAAATTTCATGTCACATTTGGTGGCTATTTCAATACTTAGTCAAGACACTATGCTGTCTTATTTAAAGAAAAAAAGTCAAGAAACTAAAAGAAAATTACATTTTGAAAAATAGTAAAAAATCTAGAAAAACAATTTTTCAGTATTGTAAAGTTAGATGTAGTACTTTATCTTGCTTTTCATAAAAATAACATCCTGGAGTTCTGGTTGTGGCTCAGGGGAAAGGAACCTGACTAGTAATATCCAAGAGGATGTGGGTTCGATCCCTGGCCTCAATCAGTGGGTTAAGGATCCAGTGTTGCTGAAAGCTATGGTGTAGGCTGCAGATGTGGCTCGGATCTGGCGCGGCTGTGGCTGTGGTGTGGGCCGGCAGCTGTAGCTCTGATCTGACCCCTAGCCTAGCCTGATGACTTCTATATGCAGTGCCTGAGGCCCTAAAAAAATAAATAAAAGAATAAGATCCTAGTGACAGGATGCAGTTCTCTTCACCGGAAGCTATGTCACCCATATATGTCTATGCTAGAACACAGCGTATCTCTACTGCTGGATACTTACCCTGGCCCTTCCTCTCCAGAGCTCCTCACTCCCAGACAGGCTCACAAGTCAGGCCCAGGACCCTTCTCATGGACGATACCCCATAATAAAACCAAAACTTTTGGGAAGTCCAGCTTTTTTTTGTTTGTTTAAAATAACTTTACCAATCAAACAGCAACATATCTATTTAAAGTAGCAACCTTCAATTTGCTGTGGCATATCATGTAACAAAGCATCACAAAGATCTAAGCACCACTCACAGAAATCAACGATAAATGGTAGTTGTGGACTAAGCCTTTTCTTTCCTCAGGCCCCAAAGATAAGGAGGCAAGTTTTGAAGTTCAGAAATTTTTACAAACGATCAAGCATTAAAGAAACATGCCGCCCCACAAAAACAAAAGCAGGTTAGGCTTTAACAGGTAACCTACGCGTTCCTTTATCTCTTTGAAACAGGGTATTAGGTTCATTTACAGAAAATGAAACTATGTTTGAGAGAGCCTAAGTAAAGAAGTTCAAGGCCCCGCAGTTACAGTTATGAGATAGTATCTGAAATCAGGTCTCTTGTCTCTAGTGATGTTTTCATTGCACCTGTTTAAAAACAGCTTTTGAAGAAAAGACAGGGATGCAAGAATATAAAAAAAATTTTAAGTCCAACTGTTAACTTATTTGATACTGTAGGGAAGAGCTAAAAAGAGGATAACAGTAACATAAAAAGGAAATCCACAAGTGTCATCCCTACACAACTACAATGGTGTATCAACACAGGGTAAACTAGAAGATAAAAATAAGCTGAGGAACAGCCATCATGAAACTGATTCTCCTCCTTCTGAAGCCAGTCCAGGGTTCTGGGAAATAGAACCTGTTTGTTCTGTCAGCTCTTAAGTGTTGCCCCGTGGAGAGTAAGTCATGTTGGTCATGGTACTGAATTTTATTACAGAATCACCTTTAAGTTTGTACCTAGCAAAAAACAACCTTGAAAGGAGTCATTCCTCACCTCCACACCCACTCGGTATAAAATATGTGGGAAGGTCTTTTAAAGCAACCTAGGAAAGCATTTTCGATCCTGATAACGAGTAATCAACAGCAATAATTCTTCAGGACAAGGAAGCTGTTAATTTAGACACTACTCATATTTACACATCAATATACACATTTCAGTTACTGAAATTTCCTCTCATAAGTGAAACAGGGATAATGAACATATCCTATTACCTCTAGTGCCAATACTATTCAAACTAAAGTTGTCTACTGACAATTCAGCTGCTCACAAGCTAATACTCACTTAACTCGACTATCCAATTTATAGACGTTTTCTTCCCCTTTCTTTTATTTCTGATCCACATCCATCCCACAAGCATTCTAGTTCTTTTCCTCTTGCTAGTTTTTCACCACTCACATATATTTCAGCTCCCGAATACTCAACAACCTGAACTGTAGAACAGTTCAAATAGTAAGCAGTCCATCTGAGGTCCTTATCCACCCTACAATTCCTTGATGACCTTTCAGAATGAAACAGTCTCTAGAGAGAAAAAACATAACACCAGGATACACATGACTAATCCTAAATATTTAAGAAAATGGGAAAATATCACCAAAGAAATAACACAATTCAGTTCTACGAAGTTCAAACTAATCATATCTATTTTCTGAGACCACGAATTTTGGACATCAAAAAGACCACTGGACATTAAAAGAGCCAAGTGTTTACTCAGAAACTTTGTTCACATGCCTAAGGCTATATTAACTGCCAAATATGGAGCTGGACTAGGAATCCCCATCTTCTTTCCCCTCTAGCATACGGGGCTCTATAACTGTAGTTAATGGTTCACAGATCCAGGTACATGCAAGGCTAACGTTTGGAAGACCAGCACGAAGTGTTAAAACCAGTATTTTAACACAGTATCATAACAATCATACGGGAGGAAAGAGGGAACAACTTTGCTATTACTTCAGCTTTGGTACACGTGTGCCTGCTTTTTGTTTGTGAGAAGAGCAAAGGCACTACCCCTCCAAATAAATTCTAAGAAATCAGGCATACCTTGGAAGGAAAACAATTGATCTATGCGGAAAATTGTAGCTGCAAATCTATATTGGCCCCAAAGTGGCAAAGGGCCATCTTAAGAAATCTGCTTTGAGAGATGCAGGTAAAATTCGATCAGACTCGACTAACAAAATTAACACAATCTAGGGACGCTATGTCCCTCTCTTTCCCACCCTCCCCAAGAAGAGACGGGGCAAGAGGAAGAAACCCATTCCCCAAAGCAATGAAACATCTCTTCTATTCCTGGGTCAGTAAGAGATCGCCCGCATAGAAAGGGCACCGAGAAGCCGTACGTTATATATAGCCCCAGTTTCTGAACTCGTTGGGGATAAACCCGAGGGGGGTCAGAGACCGCGGAACACCAGGTACCGGGTAAGCAAAGCGGAGGCTGCCTTCAGACCCGGATTCTGTTTCCGCGCACAGAAATGGTGCCCGGAGGCCGCTACTTTCGCATCTGCGTCGCTTCAGCCTCCGCCGACACAGCCTCTTTTCCCCTCCCCCACGGGCGGGGCGGCGACGGCCTCCCCGCTCCCGAGGAACCGGGAATAAGAGCCGCAGAAGCATCCGAGACCGGGCTGGTGGGCTCCGTACCCGAAAACATCCTCTCGGGCAAGCCCACTCCCACACGGCCCGTCCGAAGCCTCCGTCAGCGCGCCTTTAGGGAGCCGCTGCCTGGCGTTCCCCAACTCGCCGTCTCATCCCCAACCAGCCCCGGCCCCACCTGTGCCCTCGCAGCCCCCAGTCCGCACGGCGCGCGCCGGTCACCTCCCCGCCCACGCGGCCTCCCATCCCTCACCTGAGAGGAAAGGCCCGGCTTCTCTCACGCACACACGGCGTAGGCAGCCGGCCAGAACAATGTCTCTCTCTGCCGCTGCGCCTCCGACACCGGGGCTCACGCACAGGACGGTTGCCTCGAGCCGCCGCGCGAGCCGGGAAGGTCCCCTTCCGACCACCACACCGACTGCCCTTCCCGGCCCCCGTACACACCTCCAACCAACAGCGGCGGCGGGTACGTCGCGCGGAGGTCAGCGGGAGAGTCGCCGAAGACCGGCTGCAGCGGATTCTTCTCGCTCGCCGCCCCCTCCCTTCGACAAACCTCAAGCCTCGGAAGCCGGAGAGCCGCGAGCTCGTCCCCCTTACAACCACCTCTTCCCGGGCTCCAGGCGCTGCGGCGAGCGACAAGGAACACGGACGTCCCGCCCCCTTTGCCGCCGCCCCCTCTTATTGTTTTACCCCTGCCGAAAGGGCTGGGGAACCCCCCAGCACAGCTCCAGCCAATCACGCATCTCCTCCGCGAGCCGGACCCAACCTTCTCGCGTCCCTCTGCGGAGCACGCGCAGAACGCCGCCGCGCTCACGTACTCTCGCGCCCGGAAAGCCGGGGAACCGGAACCGGCCTGAAGCCGCGGCGAGAGTCCGCTGATTTGACGTCACAAGGAGGCTGCCTTTCTCCTGCCCAGGGCTCCGGCCTCGTCGCCCTTTGAGATCGCACCCAAAGAGGAGGAGCCCGGTCGCTGCAGCGCTGTACCTTTTGCACTGTCTTTTGGAGACCGATCTGTCTGGCCCTTTTTGATTATTAGAAGGGAATTTAGTGATTTTTCTCTCTGCACTAGGTGTCTGCAGGTTGCTGCTCTGAGAGCTTAAAACGCAGCCGGTGGTTTCAGCTGGTGGCTCCGTAAATCAGCCTAGGAAATGGAGATTCTTAAGCTCCACCGAGGTCAGATCGTTCAGACAAGCTCAATGCAATATACATTACGGGGCCTACCGGGTGCTAAGTACTGGGATGTTATTTAAAAAAAAAAAAAAAAAAAACATATATATATATATATATATATATATATATATATATGACGTGGCTTCCACAGAGGAGAAAAAATCTATTTCTTTGTATGCCTGTTGAGTGTTTAGGCGTTGCTAAATACACACTAAGCATTTTACATGCTAAGGCAGCTAAAAGGCTGAAATCCCAGGAGATATCAGGATTACAGCCTTGTCCTAGATCTAGGTCCAGACTTGGCCCCGGGGGCATAGCTGGGAAGACACTAGACATTGACTCTTGACCTTGATTCATGGAAAAAGCCAAACCTCCTAACAGCCAGGGAAGCCAGTTTGCACCTTCTTCTGGCAGTGTTTCTCAGAGACTATCAAGACAGCCGAAGAATTTTGGAAGGGAGGACTGAGGAAATGGTGAAAGAGATAAAAGGCAATTAGGAAAGAAAGGATAATAAACACATTTTATTTTTGTATCAAGCAAAATGAGGGCACATATATTTCACCAGTTTTCTTCACAATCCTATTAGAGCAATTTTAAGGTATTTTTCATATGTGAAAACTGAGGTATACTGGACAATGCCAATATATGAACCTCCAAAATTTACACTGCTTTTACCTTAGGCTGGTCAGTCATTCGGTTACATGCAAAATTTATGAGCAGACTATGACTTTTACGAGATGACCTTTGACATGAACTTCAACATGTTTTTCCTTAAAGCAACACAATATGTTGCATGCAGATTGCCCTTCAAAGCTTATATTTAGGTACCAGCCACTCTTCTACTTTGTTTAATCCTCACAATAACCCTATAAAGTAGTTACTATTTTTATACTCATTTTACACATGAGGAAACTGAGGCTTGGATAGGTCAAGTAATTTACCCAAAGCCAGTTACTGCTCTGGTGGAGCTGGGACTCAAAACACAAGCAATCGGCCTTCACACTCCATGCCCTTAACCACAAACTACAGAATGCTCTCACTATATTAATTGTCACAACTTACTTCTGTTGACTGACATTTCTACTGCTTCCAGTTTGAAGCTCTTAGGCACAACCTGTTGTTCTTATTATTTTTTTTTAATGTATAGCTGCCTACAGGGCAAGTGGAAGTTGCCAGGCCAGGGACTGATTCTGAGCCACAGTTGTGACCTATGCCCTTAACCCACCGCGCCAGGTGGGTGATCCCAAGGCGCTGCTGCAATCCAAGCCACTGCAATCGGATCCTTATCCCACTGGACCACTGCAGGAACTCCAACACTTACTCTTCACCAGGTACAAAAATTTCTCTAGAGCAGAGATTCTCAGAAATTAACATGCATCAGAATCATCTGGAGAACTTGTTAAAACATACTGCTGGGCCCCACTCCCAGGGTGTTTTTGATTCAGCAAGTCTGTGTAGAAGCCTGAGAATCTGCATTCCTAATAAGTTCCCAGGTTGCTGCTGCTTCTGCTGCTCTAGGAACCACACTTTAAAAAAACCACTGATCTGGAGTTCCCATTGTTGCTCAGAGGTAATGAACCCAACTATTATCCATGAGGACACGGTTCGAATCCTGGCCTCGCTCAGTGGGTTAAGGATCCGGTGTTGCCATGAACTGTGGTGTAGGTTGCAGACGAGGCTTGGATCCTGCGTTGCTGTGGCTGTGGTGTAGGCTGGCAGCTGTAGCTCCTATTCAGCCCCTAGCCTGGGAACTTCCTTATGCCATGCGTACAGCCCTAAAAAGACAAAAACAAACAAACAAAAACCACTGATCTACACCATAGGTTGGCAAACTTACACTGCTAAGGACCAGACAGTAAATATTTTAAGTTTTGAGGGCCACAAATGGTCTCTGTTACATAATCTATACACCTACTCCCTTTTTTAAAAGTCCTTTAAGAATGTAAAAGACATAGCTTACCTCTAGGCTTATGTAAAAATAGGTCTCAGGCAACCCCTTGCAGAGTATATATCAACAGATGGAATTCTTGGGAAAAAAAATTCTATCTTCAATTTTATTGAAAAACCCCAAACTTTTCCTGTTTTTGTTTGTTTGTTTTTGCTTTTTAGGGCTGCACCTGTGGCATATGAAAGTTCCCAGGCTGGGGGTCAAATCGGAGCTCCAGCTGCTGGCCTATACCACAGCCACAGCAACTCAGGATCCCAGCCGTGTCTGCTCTGACCTACACAGCTCACAGCAACGGGGGATCCTTAATCCACTGAGCGAGGCCAGGGGTTGAACCAGGGTCCTCATGGATACTAGTCGGGTTCGTTCACTGCGCCACAACACTCCAACCCCAAACTTTCCCTAAGTAGTTATTTTTCCTTCTTAAATGTCTCTCAAATCTTTGCAGGCAGGCTCTCCATACTTAACAGCCTCTGCCCAGGTTCGGTCCCCTTTCACCTTTCAAGACAGAGGCAGTAGCCTCCTAACCTCCCTGCCCTTCAAAGATAAGCTCCATGAAACACTCTGTCCCCTAACAGGCAATAAGGCAGGGAGACCAGAATGAATGTATTCATTCAGTAGCTCAGGCCAAAAACCTCTAAGTCACCCTTGACTCTCCTTTTCTCACACCACACAGCCAATCACCAGTAAATTTCGTTTCCTCTGCCTTCGAATTTTACTCTAAACACTTCTCATCACTCTCACTGCTGTTATCATCGTCGTCCAGGTCACCATCACCTACTTCGAGAGAGCCTTTTACTTAGTCTTTTTTTTTTTTTTTTTTGTCTTTTTAGGGCCACACCAGAGGCTAGGGGAGGAATTGGAGCTGTAGCCACAGGCCTATACCACAGCTACAGCAACGCCACAGCAACGCCAGATCCCAGCTGCGTTTGTGATCTACACCACAGCTCACGGCAACGCAGGATCCTTAACCCACCAAGCAGGGCCAGTGGTCGAACCTACGTCCTCATGGTTCCTAGTCAGATTCGTTAACTGCCGAGCCATGACGGCAGCTCCTACTATGGTCTATTTTCGAAGCAGCCAGATCCTTTACAGCTACAAATCAGATGACATTCTCAAAACCTTCCAAAAGCAACACAATAAAAGTTACTGCGGCTTGCAAAGTGTCCCCAGTTGAGCCCTCACCGGTTACTTCCACCTCTTTTCTTACCACTTTTTCTTACATGCCTCAGCGTTTCCTTTGACACTTCCTATTTCCACCCCAACGCTGGTCCCGGATGCGAACCTTTATTAAAAGTCTGTGAAAAATCAAAGTAAACTGCCTCTACCGATCCCCGCAACTACTTATAGTGAACTCTCTCGCTCAAGCATTCACAAGGTGAGTTAGGCATGCTTTTCCCCTTACAAACTATCCCTCATAGAATTTCAATTAACCGAATACTGCCTGAAATGGTCTACTAGCTTGTCTAAGCTGTATTCAGTGGTTAGTTTGTATTCTAGCTGTATTATATAGTTCCTAGATTCTCTTCTAGGTTGTTTTTTATAAATAGTATAAATCATATGGTAACTACAGGTTGTCTGACAGAGTGTCTACTTACTAATATCTTACAGGATTCATTCATTCATTCATGCACCACCCTTGAGGGCCAGGGATCAAACCCGTCACCTCATGGGTCCTTGTCGGATTCATTTCCACTGTGTCACAATGAGAACTCCTTTATTCTTTCTTAATGATTAATAATACGTTTTTGGGGGGGAGTTCCCATCATGGCACAGCGGAAACGATTCTGATGAGGAACTACAAGTTGTGGGTTCGATCCCTGACCTTGCTCAGTGGGTTGGGGATCTGTGTTGCCCTGAGCTGTGGTGTAGGTCACAGACTCAGCTCGGATTCTGCGTTGCTATGGCTGTGGTGTCTGCCAGCAGCTGTAGTTCCGATTCGACCCCAAGCCTGAGAACTTCCATATGCCTTGGATGCAGCCCTAAGAAGCCAATGATAATAATAATACCTTTTTTTTTGGCTTCGCCCATGACATGTGGAAGTTCTCAGGCCAGGAATCGAACCCGTGCCACAGCTGTAACCAGAGCCACAGCAGTGACAATGCCAGATCCTTAACTGGCTGAGCCATCAGGGAATTCCAAATATTAGTTTCTACACTGTGGATTTTCTCTTGCCTATAGTTTAGGCCACATCCCATACATTTTATTCACTACTGTTGTAGTCTAAATAGTTTGAAAGTATAGTATTTCTTCTTCTGGTCAAGACAGAGTTGATTGAGATTATCTAGGTAGTTTGGGATTTTAAACTTTATATTTTTACTTGTTTTAGCGCTTTCAGTCTGTGAGTGTGGCATGTACATTTCTGCGCTTAGTGGAATTTGCTGAGATCTTCCTTTGTGGCCTAATGCAGGTACAAGTTTTGTAAGTTGTCTATAAAATGCTGGTCTGTTGAAATTTTCTATTATGCTCTCTTAATTTCTTTTTATCTAATAGTTTTTACAATACATTTTTAACTTTTTATTTTGAAATAATTTCATAGATCCTGGAAAGCTGCAAAAACAATAGATGGATTCCCATCAACTACATTCCTCAAACGCTGATTTTGTTTGTTTTGTTTTTTTAATGGCTGCACCCACTGCAAATGGAAGTTCCCAGGCCAGAGACTGAGTCCGAGCCACAGCTGATCTCTTGAACCCACTGCGCCGGGCCAGGGACTGAACCTGCACCTCCACAGCAACCTGAGCCGCTGCAGTCAGGTTCTTAACCCACGGTGCCACCTCTGGCACACCCCCAAATGTTAATATTTACTACATTGGCTTTATCATTCTCATTACTTCTCTCTTTTTCTCTCCGCTTATCTCTCATAGGCTATCAGTTCCCTGAGGACACATTTCAATTGTTTTTGCCTCATCCTGTGCTTGATACATTGACACCTAGTGGTGGCTACTGAATGAACAAAACCAGGAGTTCCTCAATCTTCTTTCACGACCTTGACACTTGTAAAGAATACAGGACAATTATTTTGAAGACTGCCCCTGATTTGGTAACCTCTGCTGTTCCTGATATTTAGATCTAGGTTGTGTATTTTTGGTAAAAATACCAGAGAAGTACTGTTCTGTCCTCGATGCAATATGTGGGGACCTGTGGTGTCCAGGGGTCCTGTTGCTGGTGAGGTTCACTTCATGTGCCTCCTACTTTTCCACTGTCATGTCACTTTCACAGTTTAAAAAAAAAATTGTTAAATAAAGCCATTGCCTCAGTGCCTGAAGGAAGAGAAGGTTTTAATTTTTCATTCTCTCAGCTCTGTTTCCTCTCTCTCTCATAACCTATAAACAAACATTTATATCATCTGAGTAGAAGCCAGATTAAGCCACCAGAAGATACAACTGGAAAAACAAAATAAATGAATAAAAGGAGAAGGCAGACACAAATCTACCAACTGATGTTAATGAAGAGAAGATGCTGGTGAGTTCCCTTTATGGCTCAGCAGTCAATGAACCCAACTAGGATCCATGAGGATGTGGGTTCGATCCCTGGCCTTGCTCAGTGAGTTAAGGATCTGGCACTGCCGTGAACTGTGCTATAGGTCACAGACGCAGCTCGGATCTTACGTTGCTGTGGCTGTGGTGTAGGCCGGCAGCTGTAGCTCTGATTCGACTCCTTCTGGGAACTTCCATATGCCACAAGTGTGGCCCTGAAAAGCAAAAACCAAAAACCAAAAAAAAAAAAAAAAGGAAGACATTCAGACCCAATCACCATTAGCAGGTGAATTTTTTTTTTTTTTTGGTCTTTTTAGGGCCGCAACCTCACCATATGGAGGTTCCCAGGTTAGTGGTCCAATCGGAGCTACAGCTACCAGCCTACGTCACAGCCACAGTAATGCCAGATCCGAACCTTGTCTACTCACAGCAACACCAGATCCTTAACTCACTGAGTGAGGCCAGGGATCGAACCCGCATCCTCAGGGATGCTAGTCAGATTTGTTTCTGCTGCGCCACAGTGGGAACTCCAGCAGGTAAATTTTTAAAAAGAGTACAATTATTAGGATTATATTAACCGATTCCTGACTTTATCATAGTTTTCAACACAAAATACTTCTCTGACATTTTACCTTACAAAGCTTTTCCTCTGTACCCTCTCATTTGACCATTTTCAACCGTACTGGATCTTAAATGACCAGCCAATTTGATTCCCACCATTTGCTGATGAAGGAAGTGTGTAAGGGATGACTTTACATGTTTAAGGACCACATGATCTACATAATTAAGGTAAGATCCAAAACTACGAGGCATTGGAAGGGAGCCAAATCCAAATCCTCAGGGATACTCATTTTTTCTCAGTGTATCTTTACTCATCACAATGTTAACCTTTCAAGACTTACATAACATTTAACCTTTTGAGACACGCGTAACAAATGTCTTGGGCTTGCTGCCAATTCAGTTAGGAAGGGCTCTGGAGCCAGGCTGCCTGGATTTGCATCCCAGCTTTAATGTCATTATTCAGTAGATGTATTACCTGGGTAGGTTTCCTAGGTACATTACTTTGGGCAGGATTCAGTGTTTCTCATCTGTAAGGTGGGGACAATAATTTCTACCCTATTAAGGTCCTGCAAAGATTAGGTTAATGGAAGTAAAAGATTTATGTCATGCCTGGTATAAAGACTCAGTAAACATCAGCACTTCATGTTTGGTGCTTGAAAAAATACACGCATCAGTTGCTTTTAACGAATGCCTTTTTCACTTACTGCTCTGCTCTGAAGTAACAACTTACAGTTGTATATAGCATTTACACTAATTTCTAAACACTTTCAAACACATTACCATTTCAGTTTCGCAGGCAACTCGCAAAGCAGGCAGGCTGCAGTAGGCAAAAAAATGGCCAGTTTAGGAGTTCCTGGTGGCCTATCAGGTTAAGAATCCAGCATCGTCACTGCGATGGCGAGGTTTGATCCCTGGCCTGGGACCTTCTGAATGCCACACGTACCATCAAAAAGGAAAAAAAAAAGTGGCCAGTATAGAAAAGGGACCCCAGAGTCCCCCACGGCTCATGCCATTCGACTATATATCCCATCGCGGAATGATGAAATTCCTTAGCCTTGCAGCAAGAATTCCTAATTGAAAATCTGTTGCTGGGAATTTCAGGGCTCTCTAGCTACAGTGGGCTCCTGTATAAAGCTTTCTGATGCAAAGAGAAATGTACTCCGGTGAGTTCGATGAACTCACTCCTTTTGGAGGAGGAAAGGAAAAAGACCATTATGGCCTGAGAAAAGAATCAAATGTTCATTTCTCCTGAAATCTTCCCATCCATTATCTTTGTAAAATGGGGATCGGTTTGGATCTAAAGAGATGTTCTTCCTCCCTGGCCGGGTGCTGTATGGGAAAGGGTCACACATCCAGAAAGGTGCACGAAGTAGTCCCACGGCCTGCCCATTCGTTGTTAAATACATAATGTAAATAAATGAGTGACTGCTACAGGTGGTGGATTTTAGCTGTGAAGCTGGTTTTGATCACATCTTTTGTTGTTGTTGTCTTTTGCCTTTTTTAAGGCCACACCCATGGGCATAATATGGGCCTAGGCTAGAGGTCTAATCGGAGCTACAGCTGCCGGCCTACAACACAGCCACCAGCCATGCCAGATCCGAGCCACATCTGCGACCTACACCACAGCTCACGGCAACGCTGGATCCTTAACCTACTGAGCGAGGCCAGGGATCGAACCTGCAAGCTCATGGTTCCTAGTCCAATTTGTTTCCACTGTGCCATGACGGGAACTCCGATCATATCTATTAGTCTTCATGTAGCAGAGATTCTAAAAGCTACCAAGCTTGAGAGAATAAAGGTTGCAAACTCTGAGGTTACTTCTCCAGAATTTAGGGATAAAAATCTCAATCAAAAATCAGTACCCGGGAGTTCCCATCATGGCTCAGCAGAAACAAATTTGACTAGCATCCATGAGGACGCAGGTTCAATCCTTGACCTTGCTCAGTGGGTTAAGGATCCGGCGTAGCAGTGAGCTGTGATGTAGATCAGCAGCTGCAGCTCTGACTCCACCCCTAGCCTGGGAACCTCCATATGCCCCGTGGGTGCAACCCTAAAAAAACAGAAAAAAAAACACCCAAAAGTTCTCGTTGTGGCTCAGTGGGTTAAGAACCCAATATGGTGTCCTTGAGGATATGGGTTCGATCCTTGGCCTTGGTCAGTGGGTTAAGGACCAGGTGTTGCCACAAGCTGCAGTGTGGGTTCTAGATGCGGCTTGGATCTGGTGTTGCTGTGGCTGTGGCGTGGCTTGGCGTAGGCCAGCAGGTGCAGCTCTGATTCCACCCCTAGCCTGGGAACTTCCATATGCTGCAAGGGCAGCCGTTAAAAAAAAAAAAAAACACCCAAAGAATTAGGTTTGGGATTAAAAAGTAACCCCATCTGAGTAACGGTTTGTACATTCTACTGGATTCTATCCGATGCTCAGAAAGTAGGGATAACAGCTAAAATCTCCATAGGCCTAGGGATCCAAAAGATACAGTGATCCTGGCAAGTGTAACAAGATACTGTAAATACAAGAGGGGCCATCTGCCCTGCGTGCCTGGAGTCCGGAAAATGATGACTCTGGAAAGAGGCTTCACCAGTGCTCATCTCGCACGGTTCAGGGTAGACTCTATCCGGCAGACATCGAGCCATCCTGAGGCTGCAGGGTGTGTGCAATTCTAGAAAGGCGATGCGTCCAGGTTACCTAACTCTCACTAAGCACTCTGACCCCGAGGAGGGGCCCCGGTCAGCGGACAGTCTATTTTAAAGGCACGGCTCCCTCGGTGAAATGGCATTCTGGGGTACTTATGAGCCTCCAACGGCTTAAGTTATAGTGTCAACTACTATTCCTCAGCCAGATAGCCTTATGGAGGGGAGGGGGCCGTGAGAGGCTGTACCAGTGTGAAGCCAGAGTGGAGAACCAAATTCCCCACTTAAATATGAGAGGCTAAAGGTGGGGCAGGGGGAGAGGGTGGCATGGACTGGGAGTTTGTTGTTGGTAGCTGCAAACTGTTACATTTAGAATGGAGGAGTTCGAGTTGTGGCTCAGCAGAAATGAATCTGACTAGCATCCATGAGGACACAGGTTCAATCCCTGGCCTCACTCAGTGGGTTAAGGATCCAGCGTTGCTGGGAGCTATGGTGTGGGTCGCAGACATGGCTCGGATTCTGTGCTGGCCAGTGGCTACAGCTCCGATTTGACCCCTAGCCTGGGAACTTCCAAATGCCATGGGTGCAGCCCTAAAAAGCCAAAAAAAAAAAAAAAATGGATAAGCAATGGGGTCCTACTGTACAGCACAGGAACCATGTCCAATCTCTTAGGTTAGAACATGATGGAAGATAGTATGAAAAAAGAACGCATGTAGAGGTATGACTAGGTCCCTTTGCTGCAGAGCAGGAATTGAAGGAACAATGTAAATCAGCTATACTTTAACCAGAAATTTTTTAAAAAATCAAATCAAATCAAAAAAATATAGGAGGATGATACACGTGGGATCAAATCTTATTTTCTTCACGGACTAGTTTTGTGATACCGGTCAGGTTAGTTCACGTCTTTAACCTTTAGTTTCCTCATGGATAAACAGCCAGCCTTAGGGTTGTTCACGAATTATTTATAGTGTTTAGCACAGTGTCTGGCATAGCGGGTATATGGGTCTGATTCCTGTTATAACACCGAGGCACATTTCGACCGCAGACCCAACACTGTGCTTCGGAAAGTCAAACAGCCCCTAGGGCAGGGCTGCTTTCCAAGCTTCCACCCTCCTTCTCCTCTAGTGTCAGACAGATACTTGGTTTGACAGTGCAGAGAAACCAAGACAAAAGACTTTGTCTTAAACAGACAAATTCAGAAGGAGGAGGAAATGGATACCATACCTTTGAAAGCAAATTTGTTTCACTGTCTCTCAGCATCCCAGCTATAGAACCATTCAGGGTGGTAAACAAACAAACAAAAACCGTAGGTCAAATAAAATACATTCGTCAGCAGACGGGAAACGTAAAAATGTTAGAGCGGCTGTGAAACTCTGATTGGAAAAAGATCATCATAAAAAATTAGGTAGCTGATACACAGCGAACGCATTCTGCCTTTCGTTTACCTTAGCCAACTGAGAGCAAAACAGCCAATTCCTCCTGCAAAGTGTCAGCATCGGCCTTTCTTTCCACCCACACGTTTCCAGGCCTAACCACTTCCCCTGTCTAAACTCCGCCTTCTGGCTCCAGGGCAGCGGAACACTGCTCCGAGCGACACCTCAGCAGCAGGCATACAACAGGTTCAGGGTACAACAGGTGCACGACCAAGGCAAGACTCTTTCTCAGAATCCAGATTGACCTGACCCTTCTAAATCAGACCATCAGCATGGCTTCTCTTCACATCTCTAGCCACCTTCTTCTAGAAGGTTGCAAAACTGACCTGTGGCTCGTTTCTCACCCTCTCTGGTGAGCCCTGGCTGTGGAAATCCATTTCCCGCCTCAAAACTGACAGGCGCTCCCACTTACATTCTCATATCTAGCTGGGCTTCAAAGATCCCGGGCCTGATCCCCAACTCCAGAGCCATTACCCCGAATTACCCAAGTCTTCAATGGTGACTTGAAAAGCAAAAGACAAAGTTCCTGACCAAAGGACTTTCATCCACAAGAAAACACGCCCAGAGAAAGCTGTTCATAGGGGCAATAATGCTGGCAGCAGAGTTCTTCCTAAGCAACCAAGACCTAGAGGAAATCCAAGGAACTTTCAGCCCCGTGCGTAAAAGAGTAGAGCTCCTGTTGTGGTTCAGTGCGTTAAGAATCCAGCTAGAATCCATGAGGATGTGGGTTTGATCCCTGGCCTTGCTCAGTGGGTTAAGGATCTGACGTTTCCATATGTAGGTTGCAGATGCAGCTCATATCTGGCATGGCTGTGGCATAGGCTGGCAGCTGCAGCTCCAATTCAATCCCTAGCCTGGAAACTTCTACACACTGTGGGTGTGGGCCTAAAGGACAAAAAGGAAAAAAAAAATTCTAAGAGGACTTGGAGGTTTTTCTATAAGCAGAGTTGGGAAAGATTTTTTAAAAGCACTGATAAGGACTGCTTCAGATTTAAGAAAACGTGATTTCCTTAAATGTCACTCTAAACCAGAAAACTAGAGGTGCTTTTTTTTAAATTTACTTATTTATTTTTTTGCCTTTTTGCTTTTTGGGGCTGCAGATACACCATACGGAGGTTCCCAGCAAAGCCAGATCGGAGCTGTGTCCGTGATCCATGCCACAGCTCACAGCATCACCAGAACCTTCCCACTGAGCAAGGCCAGGGTTGGAACCCACATCCTCATGGATACTAGTCGGGCTCGTTACCACTAAGCCATAATGGCAACTTTCTAAACCAGAAGTTTTTAATCAGAGTCTATGCACATTTTAAGGGGTGGAGATAAAGGGTGTTTATAAAACCATGAATATTTCATTTATTTTATTTTTTGGCCCCACCCACAGCATGAGAAATTCCCAGGCCAAGGATAGAACCTGTACCACAGCAATGACAATGGGGGATCCTTAACCCACTGAACCACCAGGGAACTCCATGAACATTTTATGTATGTGTGTGCGTGTCTTTTTTTTTGCTGAAAATAGACATATTTCATTGCCTTCTAAAATATATCCAGGAGTTCTCTTGTGGCATAGCGGGTTAAGGATCCAGCACTGTCACTGCAGTGGCGAGGGCTGCTGCTGTGGCATGAGTTCGATCCCTGGCCAGGGAACTTCCACATGCATCAGATGTGGCCAGAAAAAACTTAGCAACAAACAAATAAACAAAAAGAAATGCGTATGCCATACTGTCGTTAATGGAGGAGGGATTTGCCAACACACTTTCACAGTTAAGAAGTAAGCTTTCTGATCATCAATTTACACGTCTGGAAAAAGAGGTTAAGATTTTTTAATCTCCACCTGATTTTTGTGGAGATTAACAGAAGACTGTGTTTAACACTTTACAGAAAATACATTTAAAGAAAAAAAAAAATAGGGAGTTCCCACTGTGGCGCAGTGCATTAAAAACTGACTGCTACAGCTCAGGCTACTGCAGAGGTGCAAGTTCGATCCCTGACCCTGCACACTGGGTTAAAAGGATCCGGTGTTGGAGTTCCCTTCGTGGCTCAGTGGTTAAAGAATCCGACTAAGAACTCTGAGGTTGCGGGTTCGAACCCTGGCCTTGCTCAGTGGGTTAAGGATCCGGCGTTGCCGTAAGCTGTGGTGAAGGTTGCAGACGCGGCTTGGATCCCGCGTTGCTGTGGCTGTGGTGTAGGCCAGCGGCTACAGCTCCTGTTAGACCCCTAGCCTGGGAACCCCCATATGCCGCGGGTGCGGCTCTACATAAGGCAAAAAGACTAAATAAATAAATAAATAAATTTAAAAAGTAAAAGGATCCGGTGTTGCACCAGCTGTGGTGTAGGTCACAGCTGTGGCTCAGATTCAATCCCTAGCCTGGGAACTTCCATATGCCCCAGGTTCAGCCATAAAACAAATAATAAAAGAACCAATGATCTAAACCACGTACTTCTTCAATGTGTATCATGATAATAATGAGTTGTTTATCAAAATGAAGGCTTCATGGTATAAAAAATCCTGTTTTCACTAAAATTCTGTGCTAATCAACAAACTCAGCTTACCACACCTTCCCTTACATTTCTTTGCAACTTTCTATTAATCTATACTTATTTTATTTCAAAATGAAACAACTAAAAAAATTAAAGTTCTGGAATCTGGTGGAGTTTGGTTCTTAATGCCGGCTCTGAATTTAAAATTTGTATAATGCAAAAAAAATAAAAAAAATAACAACGAAACAACTTGTATGATACTGGGACAACTTATTAAGTTGTTTCTCATCTGTAAAAAGGCACCACTGCAATTCTGTTTTTTCTTTTCTTTTTGTCTTTTGTCTTTTTAGGGCTGTACCCGCGGCATATGGAGGTTCCCAGGCCAGGGGTCCAATTGGAGCTACAGCTTCCAGCCTACGCCACAGTCACGGCCACGCCAGATCTGAGCCACATCTGAGACCTACACTACAGCTCACGGCAACACCGGATCCTTAACCCACTCAGCGAGGCCAGGGATAAAACCCGCAGCCTCATGGCTCCTAGTCAGATTCATTTCTGCTGCACCACGATGGGAACTCCAGCCATAATATGATTTCTAAAAGAAAGATAAAGGGAGGGTTACATAATTCATCATTTTTATTAATAATTTGCTTTCAAGGAGTGTATATGCTAAGGTTTAAGACAGAGATTTGCTCACAGCGCATTGAGAACAAACAGAAGGGGCAATTACGTCAAACTAGAGGTTCAGAATTCCTAGAGGCGATGACACCAGAGCTGAATCTTGAGGGTGCAGTAAGAATGAGCCAGGGAATAAAGTGCAATGGTTGACAACAGCTGTCCCAGGCAGAAGGAACGGCAAGCAAAAAGGGGCAGCAGTGGTGACGTGCACTGGCAAGAACAGAGAGTTTGGTGTTAGCACAATATCAAGCTCAAGGCTGGGCATGACATCTCAGAAAGGAGCGGGCTACGGTAAACGGCACTGAAAGAAAATTTTTCTATAAGGTTTCCCACTGTACACAAATCCTAAAAAAAATATCTGGACACTCACTTTCACCCCCAAACCTGTTTCTGTGATGGGAAAAGATGACAAGACACATGTCCTGGAAAAGCTGGGCTTAATTCCCATGAACAAACTCTGCATTTCCTCCCTATTTTTCTCTGCAAACCGAGAAAATAGACAGTTTTTCTGCATTTAAAAGCAGTCTTGGGGAGTTCCCTTCGTGGCTCAGTGGTTAACGAATCCGACTAAGAACCGTGAGGTTGCGGGTTCGATCCCTGGCCTTGCTCAGTGGGTTAAGGATCCAGCGTTGCCGTGAGCTGTGGTGTAGGTTGCAGAAGCTGTGGTGTAGGTTGCAGACGCGGCTCGGATCCTGCGTTGCTGTGGCTGTGGCGAAGGCCGGCAGCTACAGCTCCTGTTAGACCCCTAGCCTGGGAACCTCCACATGCTGCAGGTGCGGCTCTACATAAAGGCAAAAAGACAAAAAAAATAATAATAATAAAAATAAAAGCAGTCTTGGGGAGTTGCCGTCGTGGCGAAGTGGTAACAAACTCCACTAGTATCCATAAAGACACGGGTTCAATCCCTGGCCTTGCTCAGTAGGTTAAGGATCTGGCGTTGCCAAGAGCCTTGGTGTAGGCTGCAGACTCGGCATGGATCCCATGTTGCTGTGGCATAGGCCAGCAGCTACAGCTCCGATTTGACCCCAAGACTGGAACTTCCATGTGCCGCGGGTGTGGCCGTAAAAAGCAATAAATAAATAAATAATAATAGAAAGCAGTCCCCCCCCCCCGGAACAGGCAGAGTTCTGATGACTTTTCCTATAAAATGTGGGCTCTCCAGGAAATCACAGAGGAAGCTGGATGGACAGCTAGTCACAGACACTGTAGAAGTGACAGGTTTCTGCCAGTTGGCAGACGGATACATATTTCAAACCATTTTCAGAAATTTCTGGTCTGAGGACTAATAATACGTCATTGCTAATTTTATGGGCACAGGGAGGTAGTGTCTAGTAAAGGAAGTACATACATTAGCTATTAATTATGTTTCTTGTGTGTTTTTAAAATGTCACAGAGCGTCCATCTTCAATGCTTCTGATCTAGTTGATCACAAACTAAGACCCTGACTCACACCCTAGTTGCTGTGATATCTCGGAAAAGAGAGCACAGCCCAAGTCCTGCATCCCTCCCCACTTTCAGAGCCTCCCCAAGGCACCTGAAAATTCAAATATGTTAGGAAAGACTCGATTCACAAAGACCTGCCTTGTGCTTTGTACCTTATAACCTTGTTGGTACATAGAAAGAAATTCGACGGAGAACAAATTTCTGTGCCAAGTCCTTCTCCGTGTTTAGCAAGCATTCCACTAGCTTGTTTGAGTGTGCAAGGAACCTGGGAGTAAATTATACAGCACTTTCTAACACCTGCAGCTATAAAAACACTGCTTCAACCCTAGCTTTATGTTTGGTCTTAAACGTTCCTAAGTGAAGAAAGGCATGGGTCTACAGTCCTGGACATTAGATGTGAAAGAGAAAAAAAAATGATATAGGAGGAAAATCAGAAGCAGTTCCCAAAGGCATGCCAAAGAAAAGATCTTAGGAAGACAGACCTAAATAAGGAAGTGGCTTATTCAATAAATCACCTGAAGAATATTTTAGCATCTCAATGAACCTTTCCCAATAACTTGTTCTGAAGGAAACTAGGTGAATTTAACCTCAAAAGATCCCATGGCCACTGACCAGGATAGATCTCACAAACATAATGTGAGTAAACCTCAAACATGATGTTGAGTAAAACCGGAAACAAAAAAGGATAAACTCTACAATTCTATCGGTACAAAATTCAAAAGGAGGAAAAACTAATCTGTGCTTGCCTAAGTGTGAAGAATGGTTACCCTTGAAAGAGGAGGGCATGAGAGAAGAGTCTGAGATGCTGACAAGGTTTTTTCTTAACCTAGGTACTAGTTACGCTCTGAGTTCAGTTTGCAAAATTTTATTGAGCTATAGACCTATGGTTTATGCTTTCTTTCTGTACATACGTTATGGCTGAATAAGAAGTAAAAAATGCAGGAGTTCTCTGGCGGTGCAGTGGGTTAAGGACCTGGCGTTGTCACTGCAGTGGCTTGGGTCACTGCTCTGGCACAGGTTAGATCCCTGGCCTGGGAACTTCCACATGCCGTGGGTTTGGCCAAATAAAGGGGAAAAAAACACGTTAAAAAAATACCAAAGATAGTTAAAAACCAATATTTAAGTCCAGAACGGGAAAAGCTACAGAGAAGGAGAGTAGATTAGTGGTTGCTTAGGGCTGATGGTTGGCAGCTTAAGGATATGGAAATTCCCTGGCCAGGGATCCGGGGATCCAACCCGCACCACAGTGGGAACCTGAGCCCCAGAAGTGACAACACCAGATACTTAACCTGCTGAGCCACCGGGGAACTCCCCGGAGTTTCTTTCCAAGGTGATGAAAATGTTCTAAAATTGACCGAGGTAAATGGCGTAGCGCAGCCCTATGACTATACAGTAAAATCTACTGAACTGCATACGGCTTTTTTTTTTTTTTTTTTTTGTCTTTTGTCCTTTTTAGGGCCCCACGCAAGGCATATGGAAGTTCCGAGGCTAGAGGTCTAATTGCAGCTGTAGCCACCGGCCTACACCACAGCCACAGCAACGCAGGATCCGAGCCGCATCTGCAACCTACACCACAGCTCACAGCAACGCCGGATCCTTAACCCACTGAGCGAGGCCAGGGATCGAACCCACAACCTCACGGTTCCTAGTCGGATTTGTTTCTGCTGGGCCACGACGGGAACTCCTGAACTGTACACTGCTAAAAAATGAAAGCAAAAACTAACATTTTGAGAACTATTATTTGCTACTTGAAGAAAGCGAATAAGATTAACACTACTTGGGGGGGTGAGGAGAGGGATAAATTAGGAGGTTGGGATTAACGTGTACACACAGCTACACAGAAAACAGGTAACCATCAAGGACCTACTCGATAGCACAGGGAACTCTACTCAATGTTTTGTAAAAACCCAGAAGGGAAGAGAATATGTACACACACACTCATATATACACACGCATACATATATATATATATGTAAATATACACACACACACATATATATGAGTCACTGTGCTGTAAACAATATTATAATTCAACTATACTCAATAAAAAAATAAAAATAAGAAAATAACATTACCCGAGTTCACTGGCTCCCTGACTCCTGTTTGTTCCCACTGCTTTGCTTCTGTCCATGAGCAATGCTCAGCAGGGTCAGTACTGTGGGAAGGGCTTAGGGGTCCCCCACCCCACCGTGGCTGTACACTGATACCACCTGGGGAACTCTGAAAATTACCCATCCCTGACTCCTACCCTCAGAGATTCTATTTAATTGGTACGAGGTGCCACCTAGGCACCTGAATTTCTTTTAAAGCTCCCCAGGGATCAAACTCCAGACACTCTGCTATAGTGCCTGAGCACAAAGACAAAGACACACACACACACACACACACACACACACACACACACACACACACACGCAGTCCCTGGGTAACTCTAATTTTCAGCCAGAATCAAGAGCCAGTGGAGCTGTGGTTTCCACAAAACTGAAAATGTGAATTCTAACTCTACCGTTTTATTAGCTGTATGACGTGAATATGCTATTTGATCTAAATTTTGCAGTGACTTTGAGACATCCCTAGCACAGAGTAGGTTTTTTAAAAATGTCAATTATTCCTCTTTTTTTTTTCTTTACTTCCAAAAACTAGAGAAGTCTGTTTTACTTTAAAAAGCTGTTGTCGTGCATGATGACACCCGAGACGTGGTGTTGGAGCTATTGTCTTGGGACTATTATCAAGTTCCATTCTGTTCTTTGGTGTCCTGTGTTTAGTATTTGCTCAGACTCCTTAACCCAAGTCACTGAACCTCTTGTTCCCTGGACTTGTAGATTGGGAATCTGATCCGGGGCTTGGCTGACCTCCCAGGATTTGGTTTCTAGACCACCTGTCAACCCACTTCTGATTTTGGCTTCCCCTGCTTGCTGCGGAAAAGCCAAGCAGGCCACACAGTAGACTTGGAGTTTGATCTTAAAGATCTGGTAGGAGTTAGGATTTGGGTCAATGGAGAGAACAGGGTTGGATGGTCTAGCTAACGGAATGAGAAGAACAAAAGGAAGAACATCTTTATAGCTCACCAAGCTGCAGAAGAGTTCAGGGTGGCGCTGGAGGGCAGGATGAGCGAAGTGAGGCACCCAGTTCAGAAATAACAGTTGGAGAAAGTAAGATTTTCAGAAAGTGTGAGCAGAGAGTAACACAAGCCTGAAGGAAGCTGGGGCAAAAGAAGGCAGGACTTCGAGAAAAGGAAATGGTCAAGATCTATGAATATCCCAAGGCCCAGCACCCAGGAGACTCTGTCATTGAAAGGCTGGGACGCAGCCTAGTAGGGTTGGGAAAAAACAAAGCAAGATTTGATCGCCTGGAAAGGGAAATGGTAAAACGAATCATTTAGGCGCCTCAGCAAAAAAGACCAGCAGCATCAAGGTGCCTGAGAAGGAAGGCTGGGTGACTGCAGCCCATCTCGGGTATCACGGACTCAATTCAGGCCTGCTGGGTGATAGCAATCAGACCCAAGTCTAAGATTCACCAAACTGTGATCCTTTTCAGTTGCCGCCACGATCATCTCCTGAACTGTGTGGGTCCGAGCCTGGAGTGTGAGGTCCTGGTGTCCAGGGCCTAAAGTTCAAGGCAGGAGTGGGGCTAAGAAGTCCCAGGGGAGCCAAGTCAACCTGGGCATCCCCAGAGATTAGCCAGAAACATGGGTTGGGAGCTCAGGAAAGAAGCTGGGCTTGAAACAGAGATTCAAGAACAAGCGGAATTGAAGCTGGGGAGGGCGTGGGAAGTGAGAAACATCGGAGCCACATTTACAGGATGAGGGACAGAAGCGGCCACCACAGCGGTCAGAAATTCCCGCAGAAAAAAATGAGTTGAACAGAATCACTTAGCAGCGCAGAAGAGAGCAAGACTTTTAAAGAAAGGGGCCGTTGACAGTCGCTTACCAAAGATGGGACACGGAGTACAGAGACCGAAATAACGTCCAGGATCCGGCTGCCTTCAAAAGAAGCATTTTCACAGAAAGGAGTGAGGGGAAACCGGATGGCAAGGAGTTAAGAGGAGGAAGTTAGAGGCTGCCAAACAAATCGGTTGGTATTTATGGTAGCGAGGCTAGAGTGGTGTTTGTTTTGGCGGTGGAGTTGCTAGGCTATGACAAGCACACGCTGAACTCCCACCCCGCCACCTCCCTTTTATGTCTGGATCACCTAGTCTTGCCGAGTCTTAATTAATGACTGCGCTGTGTGGATTTTGTCTTTTTTTTTTTTTTTAACGTGAAAGCCAAAGACTCTCTAATGCCCTCTGTGGTTGCCAACAGTCCATCACGGTGCGGGCAGTGTTAAACAAAGGATCGTGGGGCTCGTCCCTCTGAGCACAGGTGAGGGGTCACCCAGAAGCAGACTACAAAGAAAAGGATGAGGTCTACCCCTCACCTTCCTATTTGTTCTTACTTCCCAGTGCCCAGAGGCCTTGGAAGGAGAAGGAAAAAAAAAAAAATCATTGAATGGTGTAAATGATGCAGGCATGGCAGACAATTGCCAGCCTTCTAGCAGTTGCTCGCAATCATGTGTTGTCATGGAAAGCGGACTAAATCCGGAGTGTGGACATCAATGGGCCGACTGCTAATTTTATAATTGTAATCCTTTTACACAGTTCCCTGTTCACATGTACTCAAAGGGTTACCTGAGGCTGAATTCACAGCGTGTTCCACGTGGCAGGTGCTCAACTATACCTGTTCAAGCAAAGTGTCATTCCTAATGAAAACAAGTTAAAACAAAGGGAACGAGGCCTCCTTAAAAGGTACAAAAACTTAGAGTCAGACTTTATTGTCATCCCTTTTAAAAAGATAAATGAATTGGGCTTTTTTGTACATGGCACCAAAACCAGAAACCTTAGGAAAAAATGATCTAAGAAAATTTAAGTCATAAAATCAACGCATTTTGCTAAAATGATTACGGATGAAATGGTCTGATGTCTGGTATTCAATATAACAAATAACTTAGGAGAAGTAGGTAAGAATACAGATAAAATTAGGTTACCTTCGAGTCGCTAATTTCTTAAGCTTGGTGAAAAATATGTGGAGATTTAATATACCAATCGCTCTACTTTCATTTCTTTGACATTTTCCACAATATAAAGTTTTTAAAAGTAACATACTTTTGTAAGTTAGATAATACCTTGTAAACAAGATTGAAAAGCAAACAATAAACTAGGGGGAAATGTGCAAAATGCTGCACCGTTAAGCTTTATATCCTTAGAGAGAAGGGGTTTTTACAAATGAATTATAAAGACTAACAGCTAATAGAAAAAAATGTCAGGAATGGGTAATTCCCAAAAGAAATACAAAGAGCTAATAATCACATGAAAACATATTCAATTCCACTAATTACGGGAGACAGAATAATGGCCCCCCTCGAGGATGCCGGTGTCCTAATTCACAGACCTGTGAATGTGTTACTTTACATGGTAAATGGGGACTTTGCAGATGTGATTAAGGATTTGGGGACCAGGAGATCCGTTCGGGATTATCCAGGTGGGCACAAAGCAATCACAGGGCCCTCAAGAGAGAGAAACAAGAGAGGCCATGTCAGCGACAGAAACGGTGGAGAAGATTCAAGGATGCTATGTTGCCGGCTTTGAAGTTGGAGGAAGGCACCAGGAGCCTAGAAGGGCGAGTGGCCTCTAGAAACTGGCACATTCCAAGAAGCCCCTTCTGCCCTAGAGCCTCCAGAAGGAGGCAGCCCTGCTGCCACCTTCACTTTGACCCGGGCACTTTATTTATTATTATTATTATTATTATTATTTTGTCTTTTTGTCTTTTTTTAGGACCGCACCCGGGGCATATGGAGGTTCCCAGGCTAGGGGTCTAATCGGCGCTGTAGCCACCAGCCTAAGCCACAGCCACAGCGACGTGGGATCCGAGCCCCTTCTGCAACCTACACCACAGCTCACGGCAATGCCAGATCCTTAACCCTTCTGAGGCCAGGGATCAAACCCACAACCTCATGGTTCCTAGTCAGATTCGTTAAACCCTGAGCCACGACGGGAACTCCAGCCCAAGCACTTTAAATTCTGACCCACTGACTTCCAGTGGGCCCTCGATGACCGTACCGCCACTGCCGCCACCACAATTATGCAACATTTCCTCTGGCTTTATTCCCCTAGACGACTGTGTCCCAGCTTCTCTCACGGTGCTCAGCAACGGCTCCCCACTCGTCCTCCAGTGCATGCTCTTCAGTGGTGCTGTTTGCTCGATGGACTTCATCCCCCAACACAGTCTAGAGCAATCGGGACACTTGCAAACTCTCCCACTGCTCAGGCGCCGGTATCCACGCCCGCCGGCTCCTCAGTCCCACCTGCCTGGCTCCCTGCGCCGCGCTCCTCCAAGGCCAAGCCACCCCTGTCCCGACGCCGGAGATCACTGGGCAGAGCAGTTCTCCGTCATCGTCAATTTTTCTCTCAGCACTGGACCATCCCATCAGCATATAAACAGGCTGTAAAACAGTAACAAACTGCCCCTGCCTCATTTCCCCCCTGGCTACCGCCCCATTTCACCGCTTCTCCTTGGAGTGAAATTCCTCAAAAGAGTTTTTTGTATGTGCTGTCTCTAACCCCTCTTCCACCCTTTTTGAACCCACTCCAATTTGGCTCCATTCTCAGCACAGATCTGCACTGCGGGAATCAGTATTCCCGTTTACACAAGAGGA
This sequence comes from Catagonus wagneri, assembly GCA_004024745.2. NCBI lineage: Eukaryota > Metazoa > Chordata > Mammalia > Artiodactyla > Tayassuidae > Catagonus > Catagonus wagneri. The sequence goes on along the minus strand of PVHT020000886.1, from coordinate 16,799,260 downwards.
AACGTGTTCAAAACCACACAGTCTATAGCTGACTAAAGGCTGGGCCCTTTCTACTCACTGCTCAGCCCGGCTCTGCAAGTGTCCTTTCTTATTTCTTCCTGCAAACTGGACCACCCAGCCAGCCTCCTAAACACTGGACTGGCTTGCATGACTTATAAAGTATTTATGGGATTTGATTCTTTTTAAAAATTTTTTTATTATAGTTGATTTACAATATGGTGTCAATTTCTGCTGTACAGCAGTGACCCAGTCATATATATACATCCTTTTTCTCCTATTATCTTCCATCATGTTCTATTACCAAGAGACAGGATGTAGTTCCCTGTGCTGTATGGTAGGACCTCATTGCTTACTCATTTTATTTTATTTATTTTTTTTATTTTATTTTACTTTTTTTTTTTGCCTTTTTAGGGCCACACCCATGGTATATGGAGGTTCTCAGGCTAGGGGTCGAATCGGAGCTATGCCAGCCTCAGTCACAGCAACACCAGGTCCGAGCTGCGTCTGCAACCTACACCATAGCTTACGACAACGCTGGATCCTTAACCCACTGAGCGAGGCCAGGGATCGAACCAGGAACCTCAGGGTTCCTAGTCAGATTCTTTCCACTGCACCACGACGGGAACGCCTGCTTACTCATTTTAAAGATAATAGTTTGCAGCTACTAGTAAGATTTGATTCTAATTAGTTTATGAACCACAACATACTATATTGATTTTGAAACTAATATATTTCAGATTTTATCTGTGTCATGGCTTATGCTGAGAAAATGTTTTCTCTTGTAGCTATTCTTTTAGGAAAGATTTCATGACTATTTCCCCAAGCAATACCATATCACTTATTCATAAGTTTACTCCTTATTTTCATTTTAAGTAATACATGTTTAATACAAAAATGTAGAAAATGGGAAGCAAAACTACATCGGCCATAACAACACCACTGAATACAAATACTGTTAGCACTTTTATTTCCCTCCAGGTTTAAATATGTATTTTTTCTAGTTATAATCATAGCAAATATGGAAAAGTAATCTTGATTTGTCCATTAAAATATGCAAAGAAATCAACATAAATAAAAACAGAAGTAGTTAAGGACCAATGATACAAATGTTTAATTCAGTGTGGGGAAAAAAACAGAAAATAATGCCCAAGAAGAGTCACATAATTTGTTTCCTCTTCTGTAAAGCTGAAATAATACTAGTATTTTATGGATTATAAGAATTAAACTAGAAAATGCAGAGAAAGCATATAACATAGGAAATACAAGTGATCAGAAAGCATATTATTTGTACAACAGCTCATTTCCTCAACCCCATCTATACTCTCTAACACAGCCCCTTCTAGCTCAGCTCAGAGTTCTCTATCCTGGCACCACTCTTCAGAGAAAGACTCATTACTCTTTGGATTTCTAGATTCCCAGGAGATGAGGTCATTCTGTCAACCTAAGAGGTATCAAGGATATTCATTCTCCTGTGTCCTACTTCCCCAAAGGTAAATTCTGCTGCATTATTTTGCAGGTATCAAATCTCTTCTCCAGCTTTCGACATAAATTAACGAATATTCTGACCTCTCAGGAGGAGTTAAGACTGTTTGGCCTCCCCCCCCCTCCGGGGGGGAGGTGTTTCTTTCTCTTTTCTTCTTTCTCATTCGCTTCTGCCCTCTAGCAGTAAATGCTCAGTCTTTTTAATCCTGTATTGAGTTTCCTTGCCCATCTTTGGCCTATCACAAAACCAGGCACAAAATAAAACTCTCAGCAAATAGAACAGTGCTGGTACGATAAGCATTTCTTGAGTTAATGAAATTATTTCTTTTTACTATCGAAAAAAGAGAAAAGGGTGCTGAAAATATACTATTAGAGTTTATTAACACCACCCTTAAAGATGGGAAGATTAAATGACAAATGACTGGACTAATAATTTTAACCCGTTTGGTTTGAATAAAATCTTTTTCTCATCCTCCTCAATTTGCTGAAAGGAATCTGGCCGAGGAAGCAGTATTTTACACTTGCAACAACAGTGTCATCTGGATCCAGTAAATAATATCCTAGTCACTATGTTTTTATTTGTTTTGTATTGTAGCTACTTGTTTGAAAGTTTCTGGGCTCAAATACAACTACTGATACAAATTTTGGAGAACAGCTTCATCCAATTATCTGCTTCCCACTGGAATACTCTAAGGTAAGAAGATAGATGCAAAAGGGGTCCAGAATATGTCTCTGTGGCATAAAAATGATTTTGAGCAGAAGGCATTTGAGTTCCTGAAATCTCTCATCTGCCTAAAACCAGAGCCTCCCAAAGAACTCAAAGAACCTAATCCTCAGAAATCTACCAAAGAAGAGTCTCATCACCGGAGATCTAGAGTAGTCTCTGGCCCACGGCTAAACCAACAATGTCACAAAAACTAACGTCTGTCCCTCAGGGCCCATGCAACTTTCCAAACACTCATTTGTTTTCCCATACGCGCCCTTTCTTCCTCTCCCCTCCCCTATTAAGAAATCTGTAAGTGCTTTTCTCTCTTGCCCTTTCCTCCACTAAGATGGTGTGTAAGCCCCAGATCCCACCTGCCCCCTTGAGTCACATTCTGTGAACTCTTGGACACACAGTAATAAAAACAAGTGCTTGAATGTCATCTTTTTTCTTGCTAATCTTTGTCGGTTTAATTCAAGGCCCCCCCCACCACCACAACCGAACCTAACAGAGCAGTTCTTTCTCCCTGACAACCTTATAATCAAGTATTTCCAATATTTCATTGTAAATACTGAATTCTAAATCTCCAAATGGGCTCTGCTGTAAGAATAACGTGGTTGGGTTCGCTGTTTTTTTTTTCCTTTTTTGGCCGCACCTGCAGCATGTGGAAGTTCCTGGGGCCAGCGATCAAATCCGAGCCTACATCTGTGACACAGACCACAGTGGCAGCAACAGCACAAAGACAAGCCGTATCACTAACCCAGCCGTGCCACAACAAACACTCCGGAAAGAGATTTTATGGTTTTATCAGCAGAACTATATTTGGAAGTTACAAGAGACCCCTCCCCAGTAGGTTCACCCTGGAATCTGGAAATAAGATGGGCATCAGACACAGCAGAGGTCAGTGGCCCAGAAGAGACTTCTAATGCTTCTGTGAGAAGTTCCCGCCGTGGCTCAGCAGTAACAAACCCGACTAGTATCCATGAGGACGCAGGTTTGATCCCTGATCCCACTCAGTGGGTTAAGGCCCCGGCATTGCCATGAGCTGTGGTGTAGGTCACAGATGCAGCTCAGATCTGGCGTTGCTGTGGCTGTGGTGTAGGCTGGCAGCTGTAGCTCCGATTGGACCCTCTACCCTGGGAACCGCCATATGCTGTGAGTACGGCCCTAAAAAGCAAAAAAAAAAACAAAAAAAAATGCTTCCATGAGTGAAACTGGACATAACCAGACTGAACATGTAAACAGAAGGACTCCGTGAGAAGGTCAGCTGGTCAACCTTGAAAGGATGAAAGGATAAAAGAAGAGCCCAGGGCCCGATCTTGGGGTGCTTCCTGCAGCATCCAGGGTCAGAGCCAGCCCACCAGAATGGTAACACCTCCAGAGCAGGGAGAACTGTCTCCTAAACTTCCTAAGCGGAACGACTGTCCTTAAAATCACTCACATGCTTTGGTTCCAACACCAAGTAGGCACCTGGTAAGTACACGCTTACTCAAGTACTAAAGGACGGAAGGACGGACGGACAGACGGAAGGAAGCAGGTTCCCACAAGCAACCTACTGATTGTAATCTGGCTTCCCTGTGACTTCCTGTGGGGAGAAAAAGTGCAGACAAGAAGGCTCTTCCTCCGGACACTTAACATTTCTTCTTACACACTGACAAATGACCCAACCTGAGGCTGGTACAAGGTTTTCGGTTAGCAGAAGCCAGTTTCTCAGCATTTCAAGCAATTATGGACCAGTTGTTGTGACCTGACAGTATGAGGGAGCGGCTCCAGCCCAGAAGCTTCCATCAGTCAGCCTCTGCCCTCCCACCCACTGCAGGTACCACTTACCCAACTTCCCCTGGTGTTCCCCTCCCCCAGCCACCCTTTCATTCCACAACGATTCACTCAGCGTCTACAAGGGCCAAACACTATATTGGATAGAGGCCTGTGAAAGAGCCAAGACGGGGTTCTTGGCCTCCTGTGGGCTGAGCTCTGCTGAGCGGGACATACAGATCGGCCAGCAGGGAAGATCAACGCGGTGGGATGAAATCTACGGGACAGGCAGTTTGGGAGCTCCAGATTCTGGGGGTTGGGAGACTGGAACTGAAAGGCAAGCAGGAACCAACTGTGTGGATGGGACACAGTGGAGGGCAATTAAGGACAAACTCCTGGAGGTAAGAACAGGAACCGAAAGCTGTTTCTCGGGAAGCTGGTGTTTAGGAAGTTGGTGGCTGGGCGACAAGGAGAATCTAAAGTCTAAAGAGCTGATACAAATCAAACATTTTTGAGCTTTATCCTGAAGGCGGTGGGTAAGTCCCGAGGTATGTTAGCCAAGGCAGAAACCAACTTAAAAATATCACAAGGGCTCCAGCAAGAACAAAGGAGGGGCAGGAGGAAGACAGAAGGTAAGACGTGCCTTTAACTAGTGTCTTAGGCAGAGGCCGTGACACCTGTCATTCATCATTCCCTCCCGTCCTTCACTATTCAGTTGACTCTTAAGATGCTTTCACGGTCACTTCGTGTTCTTATTATGAGTTGAACTGAAAGATAATTTTAACCTAAATACAATTTCATTTTATAGCAAAGGCTCTTGTCTCAGAGTAAAGGCTTCCCCTGATATATTTTGAATCTTAGGAAAAATGCCCTCTGTGATTTTTCTATGAATAAATAAATAAATAAATAAATTTTATTCAATCATTCATTCATTTATTTGTTGACTTTTACCTCCAGCCCTACCCAGCGATCTCCTAAACTCACGGCCCATTTGAGGGAGGAAATACCCAAAGGGGATAATCCCGGGGTGGGGGGTGGGGGGGACAGGCCCCCACCTGGGGCCCCTCAATGATGCAAAGCGCCCACCTGAGGAAACGGAACACCTAAGAAAAGCCAGGGCTGCACCTTCAGCCTGAGCTGGGAGGTAAAGGCCCACCCAGGGTAAATCGTTTTATTCTCGGAAGTGAAAGCACACAGACAAAGCCTGAAAGCGCTTCCAGTTTACCATTTAAACAAAGTCAGGATTATAGAGCTCTGGCTCTCCTCACCTTTGTACTTTCTTATGGATTTTCCTGTGGCCAGTTTCCAGTCCCTTCCCCCACAGGGATGAGCTGTAAAGCTTATTTAGAAAACAAAAGGCCTGTGCAGAGGAGGAAAGGCCGAGAGCACTCCCCGCCAACACAGGGCCCAGGGAGAGGGGTCCCCAGAGAAAGAGCGGAGGGGGAGGAAGCCAGCTGGGGGAAAAGGAAAGTTCAGGTGGAGCAGGCCCCACCCATGGCATATGGAGGTTCCCAGGTTAGGGAAACCGAGCTGCATCTGCCAGCCTACACCACAGCCACAGCAACACGGGATCCAAGCCACATCTGCGGCCTACACCACAGCTCATGGCAATGCCAGATCCTTAACCCAATGAGCGAGGACAGGGATCGAACCTGAGCCCTCATGGATACTAGTCGGGTTTGTTACCACTGAGCCACGACGGGAACTCCATGAGAGCTAACAACCTTAACAGCAAAAGAGAAATGTACAAACATAAATATTCAAGCGTGTAAGTGAAAACATGTTTGACGGGAGAAGAGCATAATAATATGTGCGTGCCGGGAGACCCTTCAGCCCTGTACGTTCACGACCAGGTGGGGGTGAGGGAGTGGGCCCGAGATTCGATCTACAGCATTTCAAAGGATCATTAAACTGGTGAAAGAGGATACCACTCCCATTTCTCCTATAAAGGCTCATTACCGCTTGTCTTCATTAGAGCCCTAGGGTTCAACAAAACAATTTAGAAACAATTTACTAGCCCTAGTCTTGCCAAACATAAATTTTATAAAATTAAAATAAACTTTGTATATTTCAAACTTGATGACATTCATTCAGAACAGAATTGGATTTTTTTTTTTTTTTTTGCCTTTTGTCATTTTAGGGCCGCACCCGCGGCATGTGGAGGTTCCCAGGCTAGGGGTCTAACAGGAGCTGTAGCTGCCGGCCTTCACCACAGCCACAGCAACGCGGGATCCGAGCCGTGTCTGCAGCCTACACCACAGCTCATGGCAACGCCGGATCCTTAACCCACTGAGCAAGGCCAGGGATTGAACCTGTAACCTCGTGGTTCCTAGTCGGATTCGTTAATCACTGAGCCACGACGGAGGAAACTCCCAGAATTGGATTTAATGAAAGTAGAATCTGGAGTGCCCTGGTGGCTCAGTAGGTTAAGGATCTGGCATTGTCACTGCTGTGGCTCTGATTATTGTTGTGGCACAGGTTCGATCCCTGGCCCAGGAACTTCTGCATGCTGTGGGCACAGCCCCACCACCCCTCCAAAAAAGTAGACTCTACTATTCAATATAAATATTGAATCATTTTTTTTCTTTTTACAACTGCACCTGTTGCATATGGAATTTCCCAGGCTAGAGGTCTAATGGGAGCTGCACCCGAGGCCTAAGCCATGGCCACGGCAACACCGGATCCTTAACCCCCTTAGCCAGGCCAGGAACTCCTCATGGATACTAGTCAGGTTCTTAACCCCCTGAGCCACAACAGGAACTCCTCAATCTTTTTTTTTTTTTTGTCTTTTTGCCTTTATGTAGAGCCGCACCCGCGGCATATGGAGGGTCCCAGGCTAGGGGTCTAACAGGAGCTGTAGCCGCCGGCCTACACCACAGCCACAGCAGCGTGGGATCCGAGCCGCGTCTGCAACCTACACCACAGCTCATGGCAATGCCGGATCCTTAACCCACTGTGCAAGACCAGAGATTGAACCCACAACCTCATGGTTCCTGGTCGGATTCATTAACCACTGAGCCATGATGGGAACTCCGGAACTCCTCAGTCTTGAGAATAAAGATGTAAACATAATCCCAACTAAATGAATTAGCTATTTGGTTTTCTTAGCTGTTATTATCCACAGCTGCTCTTTGGTCAATGTATATATAAAATAGAAAATTATTGCGTAGCAAATTCAAGTGCATATGTAAGAAACGGATCCTCTATTATGGGAACTGACGAAATGAGTAAGGGCTGTGCTGCGAGCTGCAGTGGCTACACCCTGCTGGGGGAGGTGCTGTCTGAAGGGAGGTACCCTGGACTCCAAACCAGAAGACCGACACTGTGAGGGTGGATCTAAGGAAGGTGCCAGGACCTCTCCCTTGCCGTGTATCTCCCCCACTAGACTGGACTCTGAGAGGGGATCTTGCGTTCTGTCTGCCCAGCCCCTCGCACCAGGCCTGGCAAATGGCTCCTTTATGTTGGGGCAAAGAGGACTCCATCTGTATCAGTAAGTCCAAGAGCCAGGAAGATAGGAAGCCCCGTGAGACGCGAACACTCTCGATCAATACACTCTCCCATAAGCCAGGTCATAAAGACCGCATCACTCTCGCTCTCTGCGCTTATTTCCCTGTGGTATTTCTAGCAGATAAAAAGAACCAGCTTCAGTTAGGCTCAGCTCTAGATTTGATGCACAGCCAGTGACTGGTCCACAGCCCTGAAGGGGAAACAGTGCCTCCTAGTGGCCAATACGCTGGTGGCAGCAGTATTTTGTGAGCGACCTGCTAATGTGCATCCTGGGGAAGGCAGTAATAAGACTATGGTCCAGCAGATCCTTCTCCTTCAAGTATAAAGTCAAGGTCTGTTGATCATTTTTACTTAAAAAGTGTCTTCTTTTTTTTAACAGAATCTTCTATTCGAAAGGTTGCTAACCTGTAAACCACCATTCCTTTAAACTTCATCAACCTAACTTCAACCGTGTGAATATGTGTGTACCCCCACAAATTCATACGTTGAAATCCTAACACCCAATGTGACGGCACTTTAAGTGGAGGCTTTGGGGAGTGAACAGGTCATGAGAGCTTCAAATGCGATTAGTGCCCTGAAAAAGAAGGCCCAAGAAACCTCCCTTCTGCCATGTGAGGACACAGCCAAAAGATAAGAGACTGTGAATCAGGAAGTTTAACCTCACCAGACATGGAATCTGCCGGCACCTAGATCTTAGGGAACTGGGAGAAATAAATGTCTGTTGTTTACCAGCTGGCCAGTCTATGGTGTTCTGTTAGAGCAATGCAAATGGAGCAGGACCCCTGGGTAATAACAAGCCAGCTCTGATGACCCCCAGCTCAAGTTTTATGAGAGAATGTAAGCTCAAGTTGGCTGGTTAAGTTTAATGGGGGGAAAAAAGCATCCCATACCAAGTGCTGTGCCAGGTGCTAAGTGCTAAGCTATTAGTGACATCAACGCTAGCTTATATAATTGGCAACGAGCAGTGTGTGTTTGGACCATTTCTTGACTTGAACTGGTGGATGACTCAGCATGAGAAGCCAAGAAAGCGGTGTCTTCTTGTTTAGCTGTATTCTGGCAAGATCACAGCTTCGTCTCGGACTGGAAACGACCGGGAAACACCGTTACCGGATAGACCTCGGAAACCCACTGGTTAAGAGTTCCCCTCGCGAATGATCCACTTCTCCAAAGTGGGAGAGCTTACCTGGGAGAAGCACGGGGTTGAGCTACTGCCGTTGTCAGGACCAAGCCAATGACACGCCCAGGGACGGATGTGGAAAATCAGGAGAGGGCACAGGATCTGCAGTCGGAAAAATCTCAGATCAAACCCCCGTCGTTGGGCCTTGGGACCTTCACAAGTTACCTCTTTCCTTCAACCGTTTTCTTTTGCATAAAGAGGATGAAAGTAAGGAGGCTGGGACAGTTAACGGAGATAATGTGTGTAAAGGTCTTAGCACAAGAAATTGTTAACAGTAATTTTTGCTGTCAAGAAATAGTATCAGGAGTTCCCGTCGTGGCGCAGTGGTTAAAGAATCCGACTAGGAACCATGAGGTTGCGGGTTCGATCCCTGCCCTTGCTCAGTGGGTTAACGATCCGGCGTTGCCGTGAGCTGTGGTGTAGGTTGCAGACGCGGCTCGGATCCTGCGTTGCTGTGGCTGCGGTGTAGGCCAAGTGGCCACACAGCTCCGATTAGACCCC
>PVHT020000886.1:16768560-16789135 GCA_004024745.2 Catagonus wagneri | reverse complement strand
AAAAAAAAAAAAAAAAAAAAAAGAAATAGTATCAACTACCATCACACTCGGGTAAAACTGAATCATCCAAAGGGTCTTACACTCTGTGAGCCATGATAAAGCAAAAAAGGACACAGGCAACAATGATGAAGGTATATGGAATGACTGGCCAATGGGGACCTGCTATAGAGCATCTGCTGTCTAACCAATAGTCTGCGATAATCTACGTGGGAAGAGAATCTGAAAGAGAATGGATGTGTGTACATGTATAACTGAATCACTTAGTTGTGCAACAGAAATTATCACAACATTGTAAATCACCTATACTTCAATAAAACTTTAAAAAATGAAAAAAAACCAAAACAATAATGAGGTCACATTTATTAAGCATACCTCCGAACTAGACTGGATGGACACCTGACCCAAGTTGAGCCAGTCAGCTCCCCAGAGTCATCCTGAGTCAGTTACAGGGAGCTGAGCTGTGAGGTTATGCTGGGTTTGGGCTGGGGTCCTGGCAGTGGCCAAGGCCACCTGCAAGCTTGGCAGCAGAGTGGCTGTGAGTCGGCAGAGAAAGCAGCTCTCTCAGGGAGAAGCAAGAGGATGGAACAGACTCACTGAAAAAAGCAGACTCACTGAAAAAAGCAAGAGAATGGAACAAACACACACACACACACACACACACACACACACACACACACACACACACACACGTCGACGCTTCAGTTCTCCTAAAGCCAAGCAGTACTTCCTGAAGATTTCCTTGAAGATTCCCTTATATCCTTAAAAGAGACCCTTCTTTCTTTCTTTCTTTTCTTTTTTCTTTTTTTTTTTTTGCTTTTTAGGGCTGCACCTGAGGCATATGGAGGTTCCCAGGTTGGGGGTCAAATCGGAGCTGCAGCTGCCAGCCTACACCACAGCCACAGCCACACAGGATCTGAGCCGCGTCTGCGACCTACACCACAGTTCACCCCACTGAGCGAGGCCAGGGATCGAACCCGCAACTTCATGGTTCCTAGTCGGATTAGTTTCCGCTGAGCCATGACAGACACTCCAAGAGACCATTCTTTGGTCTGAGTTCTTTTGTAAGACTTTCCATTCACTGAAACAATAGCAGAAAAAAGAAAAGAAAAAGAAGCAGGAGGGACCCTAGACTTTCACAGCACGTCTTCACAGCCTTAGGTGACACGATTTCCAAAAAAAACCGAAGAGAAGCACAATTGTGATTGAGGCGAAGAATGAACTGGAGGGAGGGCGGAGGATGTAGAGACAGAGATGTAAGATTTTAAATTTTGTTATTTTCAGAGACCCAGAGATCTCTGACAGGTGGCGTACTGTTACTTAAACACGTGAGCAAGAGGCAAGTTACCAAATGAACAGAGGGCCTGCATTTACACCTCAATGGGGCTGTTACTGATTTTCATGCCTTTTTTAAAAATTTATTCATCCATTGTTCATATCTTAGTCACTCTGAGAGGGAGATGATACACTCCCCGATATCTGACAATGTGAAGGATTCAGGAAGGTCACAGATGTGTATAGACTAGGAATGTCCCAGTCCTAAGACACTCTTTAAAAAAAAAAACCTTGGCTAGGAGTTCCCTTACGGTACAGGGGGTTGAGTATCCAGCGTTGCCTCCTGCCTGGGTAGCTGCTGTACTGTGGATTCAATCCCTGGCCCAGGAACTTCCACATGCCATGAGTGCAGCCAAAACAAAACAAAACAAAAACATAAAAAAAACTTGGCTAAGGCAGGAAGGAGGAGGAGGAAGGGGGGGTTCCTAATATGGGAAGACTTCTGGATGTTTCCCCAAGACAAACTCATCCGACTCCTATACTTTAGGGGTGAAACGTGTTCCGAGAAGCCTAAGGCTGTTCTGCTTTCCTCTTTCTGGCCTCAATTGCCCTAAATCACCTCTTGCCACAGGACCCTCAGGCTGCTTACTCGGAAACCCACCCACTCGAGTTAACCCTTCCCTGACGTACCCAAGAGTCTTCTCTTCAATTAAAATGTTTACCCTCACAAAGCAAGGCCCTCATTTAGCTCCCGAGGTATGAATTAATCCACACTAATACATAAAGGACTGTTAGGCCTAATGACGATGTTCCGTTGACGTCTGCATGGAAGGACGATGTCTGCTGATGCAAGAGGTTAAGTCCTTTATGGCACACTCTTCTGCGTTATAATCATCTGCTGCGCAGATATTTTTTGATCCAGGGGTCGTACCAGGACCTCTTATATCATACTCTCTAACCCCACTAGAATGTACGTTTCACAAGGGCAGACATTTTTACTTTTTTTTTGGCTTTTTAGGGCCAAACCCGCGGCATATGGAGGTTCCCAGGCCAGGGATCAAATCGGAGCTGTCGCCACTGGCCAATGCCATAGCAACAGCAACGCCAGATCTGAGCCGAATCTGCGACCCACACCACAACCCATAGCAACACCGGATCCTTAACCCATTGAGTGAGGCCAGGGATCGAACCCGCATCCTCATGGATACTAGTTGGGTTCATTAACCACTGAGTCACAATGGAAACTCCCATTTTTACATTTTTATCTTTCTGGCTGCACCTGCAGCACATGAAAGTTCCTGGGCCAGGGATCAAACACGCACAGCAGTGACCGAGCCACAGCAATGACACCACCAGATCCTTAACCAGCTAAGCCACCAAGGATTTCCATTTTTCTTTTTTGCTTTTTAGGGCCACACCCAAGGCATATGGAAGTTTCCATGCTAGGGGTTGAAATGGAGCTGCAACTGCTGGCCTACACCACAGCCACAGAACACCATATTCAAGCCACATCTGTGACCTATGCAGCAGCTTACAGCTACGACAGATCCTTAACCCACTGAACGAGCCCAGGGACTGAACCTGCATCCTCAGGTTCTTAACCTACTGTGCCATAAGGGAACTCCTCCTTATCTGTTTTTAAATCACTGCTGAATCTCCAATGCCTATGACAGTACATGGCATGGTGATTGCTCAGTTCATGTTTGTGAAATAAATAAATGATGAAGCGAGGATTCAAATCTAAGTCTGTCTGATCTTAAACTGTAATGTTCTTTCTTCTGTATGAAGCTCTCTTCCTTATAATTACTCTCTTCACCTATGTTACAGTAATAGGAAAAGATAAAAGAAATAAAGAATGGAGGAAGGAAAACAGATGGTACCAAAATGAATGAAATGAAATTCAGGCTCAGGCATCAGAGCTCCTTGTGTCTTTTCTCAAAAGGAAACTAACAGTTTTGTCAGGAGCTCCAGATGTTTCTCTTCCAAAACTGTTTCTATTTAATATCTTTTCAAAATTTGTTACTATTTGCAATTATTTAGAGGAAAAAAAAGGGAACACTTGTTGGAAGAAAAATATATCCAGTAAAAATTATGGAACAGTTGAAGTTTCCGTCGTGGCTCACTGGTTAACGAATCCAAGAACCATGAGGTTGCGGGTTGGATCCCTGGCCTCACTCAGAGGGCTAAGGATCCGGCGTTGCCGTGAGCTGTGGTGTAGGTTGCAGACGCGGCTCGGATCCCGCATTGCTGTGGCTGTGGTGTAGGCCAGCAGCTGTAGCTCCTGTTAGACCCCTAGCCTGGGAACCTCCATATGGCGTGGGTGCGGCCCTAGATAAGTAAAAAAAAAAAGACAAAAATAAAAAATTATGGAACAGTTTAAAGAAGAAAACATCACCCCTATTCTTCTACCAAAATAGCACTACTCTGAATTCGCATCTTATGTTTCCTTCTAGGTGTCTTCCTATGCATATATTTTAAGTTTAGCTATGATCATTCAGTATATACAATCCTACGTCCTGATTTATCAGTTTTCTACAATCATTTTTTATTTCTGTCATGTACTGACATTATTATTCCACGATGTTCAATGTAAAATTCTGAGTTAAATGAAGTGAGATTTTTGCTGACAATTGGTATTAAAATTTCATGATCTTTCATAGTGATTCTGTGACAATGGAAATTTAAAATTCCAATTCTTATCATTGGCAGCAGACAAAAGAGTTTTAGAATTCTCTCTGTTCAATATTTTAAAAACTTCAGGAAGTTCCCATCGTGGCTCAGGGGAAATGAATCTGGCTGGTATCCATGAGGACACGGGTTCGATCCCTGGCCTCACTCAGTGGGTTAAGGATCCAGCATTGCCGTGAGCTGCAGTGCAGGTCGCAGACACAGCTCAGATCAGGTGTTACCATGGCTGTCATGTAGCCCAGTGGCTATAGTTTCATTCGACCCCTAGCCTGGGACCCTCCATATGCCACAGATGCAGCCCTAAAAAGACCAAAAAAAAAAAAGGAAAGAAAGAAAAACCCTGCAAAGAATCAATAAAACACACAGTTGCATTTACTTCTAAGGCTGAGCAAACACCTTATTCTCTGGCCATTTTCCCCCCCACAAGTCTTTCCAGATTGGAACCCTGGAGGAATTAATAGCCATTGCCCCCAAAAAGAATAACTTCCTTGATCTATACGCAGATGAACACCCCCAAATAAGGAAATTTAAATCAAGTTATACACATAATGCTATCTTCATCTAGCAAATAGGATCATTCCACATCAGCTGCACAAATTAACATGGTATAGAGGTAGTTTTAGTCATTAGCTGAAAAGATGCCAAAAAATGTAAGAGAATGTGGAATTTCTAAAACCAGCAAAAGGAAACTATGGTGTAGGGACCAGACTAGGGTTTGCAGACCCGTTCTGCTATTTACTAGCTATGTGACAAGTGATACCAAAAAAAAAAAAAAAACCCAAACAAACACAACCCCTGTTCCTATAGGTTGGAGAGGGATATTTTAAAGTATCGGCCATGTTACAGGCTCCTTGGTAAATAGTTTAGAAACATTATCTAATTTAATCCTTACAATGATGCTACTGGATTGGCAAATTGCAGTAAACTCTTATTCTCCCCTCTTTACTAAGAGAACCCCAGTTTTACTGAGGGTAGCAATATGCTTATACCAAAAGAAAATAATGCAATAATGCACTTCCCAGGCACTCTTGCAACACAGTTCTTTTATTATTTTTTATTTTTATTTTTTTCTTTTTAGGGCTGCATCAGCGGCATATGGAAGTTCCCAGGCTAGAAGTCGAATAGGAGCTACAGCTGCCGGCCACAGCCATAGCCACAGCAACTCGGGTTGCTGTGACCGGGTCTGTGACCTACACCACAGCTCACAGCAAAGCCAGATCCCCAATCCACTGAGCAAGGCCAGGGACTGAACCCGCATCCTCATGGATCCTAGTTGGGTTCCTTAACCACTGAGCCACGAAGGGAACTCCCTGCAACACAGTTCTTGACAAAATAGGTGGAAGTTAGAAGATGGAGCTTCCAGGAAAGGGTTTATAGGAACGACAGACTGGTAACTACCACTGATTCTGGTAAGATGCTAAAAGTGGAAGCTAAGAGTTTGATGAGAAACAGGATATTGATCAATATTAAAACATATCCCCCCAATGATACCTTTTTTTTTGGTCTTTTTAGGGCTGCAACCACAGCATATGCAAGTTCCCAGGCTAGGAATCAAATCGGAGCCGGAGCTGCTGGCCTATGCCATAGCCACAGCGATGACAGATCCAAGCTGGGTCTGCAACCTGCACCACAGTTTACGGCAACACCTGATCCTTACCCCACTGAGAAAGGCCAGGGATTGAACCTACGTCCTCGTGGATACTAGTCAGGTTCTTAACCCACTGAGCCACAGTGGGAACTCCAAAATGATACTTATTAATATCAAAGGAAAAATAGTTACCTGAACAGTGAGGAAGTTTGGCAGACAACACCTTAAACAATGATCAAAATTAACATCACTAATAGTGGGGAAAATGTTACATGACTCCTGAGAGAACACACTGTGAGAAGGACAGCACTTTTGCGACATTCCTAGCAAAGATGATAAAGATGCACCATCCGAACTTAATCACAAAGATGAGACAAACCCTGGTTGAGGAGCATCCTACAAAATAACTGACCTATGTATGTTTCAAAATATTAAAATCATAAAAGACAAAGAAAGACAGAGGAACAGTTTCAGATTTAAGGTGACCATAGAGACAAAACATCTAAATGTAATGTGTAACTCTGGTTTGGATACTGGGCCAGAAAAAAAAAATTTCCCCCAAAAAGGAAAATAACTGGGACTTCTGGCAGGACTTGAATAAGGTCTGCAGATTAGATAATTGCAATATTATCAGTGTTAATTTCCACTAGGAATTAGACACTGAAATTGTGGCTGTGTGTGTATCTGTCTTTTATTTAGGGCCACACCCACTGCATATGGAGGTTCCCAGACCAGGGGTCCAATCGGAGCTATAGCTGCCGGCTTTCGCCACAGCCACAGCAACACAGGATCTGAGCCGTGTCTACGACCTGCATCACAGCTCATGGCAATGCCGGATCCTTAACCCACTGAGCAAGGCCAGGGATCAAACCCATGTCCTCACGGATTCTAGTTGGGTTCGTTAACTGCTGAGCCAAGACAGGAACTCCTAGACACTGAAATATTTGAGGGGGTAAAGGGACATCATGCCTATATATTCCTCTCCAGATGGTTCAGGAAGAAAAACGTATATACGTAGAGAGAAAAAGTGATAAAGTAATTTAGGGATAAAAATGTTAACATTTGAGAAATCTGGGTGAAGAGTATTTGGGAATTTTTAATTTTTTTTTAGCCATGCCCACAGAATGCAGAATTTCCCAGGATAGGACTCAAACCCATGCCACAGCAGTGACCCAAGCCACAGCAGTGGCAACAGCAGATCCTTAACCTGCTAAGCCACCAGGGAACTCCCCCATTTGGGAATTCTCTGTATAATTTTCACAGCCTTTCTGCAATTCTAAAATTCTATTAAAATAAAAGTTACAAGAGGAGTTCCCGTTGTGGCTCAATGCGTTAAGGACCCGATATTGTCTCTGTGAAGACAGGGGTTCTATCCCTGGCCTCACTCAGTGGGTCAGGGATCAGGTGCAGCACAAGTCGCAGATTCAGCTGGGATTTGATGTTGCTGTGGCAGTGTCATCACAGGCTAGCAGCTGCAGCTCCAGTTTGATCCCTGGCCCCGGAACTTCTATATGCCAGAGGTGCGGCCGCAAAAAGAAAAATAAAAGTTAACACGAGTAAAAGGCTGGGGGATGGGTATCAGTGAATAGGTAACTTTTGACCTTGGCCTTTCCCCTTCTTTCTTTGTAAATAAGGATGCAATGCTGGAGGTGAAGCAACCAGCTTATAACAACAAAGACAAAAGCTTCAAGCCAAGGATGGCAGAGCAGAAAGATTCTGGCTTATATCCCAGAAAAGACGTTTTAAGCCATCCATTGGTTTTCTGTTGCAAGGCAGGGTAATCAAAACCAACATAGCAAAGTTAAGTTAAATCTGCCCAAGACGACATCATTCAAAAGCGGCAGGATTAGAATGAAGACCCAGTTTCATCTAGGTTTGCAAACAAAATGTGCCTTTCTGGCCTGTACCAGGCTGAATGAAGCCCAGGCTTTGCACTCTATGAAACAGGAATAAGAATTTTAGCACTCCAGAATGAGATGCACACAGGCGAGAACCTATAGCAAAGCCTGGCAGAGAAGACGGAGACTCAATGTTTGCTGAATCAGTGGTTCAGGAAACCAAGTACATCTGTTTTTGGTATTCAGTTATCCTGAGCTATTTTTAAGTACTGAAAAAAAAAAAATTTATGTGGGTGTAATACTCTAGCTGCGGATATTAGTCAGCAGTTTCATTCAGGTTCTTGGATCTCTCTTACCACTTTCTCCCCTTCCTCTCTTTGCCTCTTCTCTCCTTCACAGAAGCCCAGCCCTCTCTCTTGATCGAGCAGCTCCTGCAACTCCATGTCCCCCCAGCACACCACCCCTCAAACAGAGGGAGGGGCTGAGTACAAATCTGGGGAGAGAGGCTCTCTGAACAAAGCAGCTCACTCTGCTGGGGAAGGCAGGAGTTAGCCCAAAAGAAGGACCATCCTTCCTGAAATGCCAAGGAAAAATGAAAAAACAGAGAGCCCACATCCCTGGCCAAAGCCGAGTAGCTACAGGCCAAGGTTCTAAAGTTCCAGGCGGAAGAGTGAAAACCACAAGAAGGCAATGAATCCAGGCCTGAACAACCCATCAGACATGTGACTCTTCTGAAGTTGAAGGACACAGAACTTAGAATCACTAATTCAATTATTCTACTAAAACGAAATGAGTCAAATATGTAGTTTCACTGATTTGTTTTTGTTTGTTTGTTTCTTTGCTTGTTTGTTTGTTTTTTAATGGCTGCACCCGCGAAAGTTCCCAGGCTAGGGGGTCAATCAAAGCTGTAGCCGCCGGCCTACACCACAGCCACAGCAACGCAGGATGCAAGCCGCGTCTGCGACCTACACCACAGCTCACAGCAACGCGGGTCCTTAACCCACTGAGCAAGGCCAGGGATTGAACTGGCAACTTCATGGATACTAGTCAGGTATTTAACCCACTGAGCCACAATGGGAACTCCCTGATTTGTTCTAAATGGTATGAATTTAGAACTTTAAAAAAAAAAACCAAGGCCTTGATATTTCTTATAACGTGAAATATCCAGTACCCAATTACCAGGATAGTCATTTTGTTCTGACCCAGAAACTTGAAACAGACCTAGATAGCAGCACCCTCACAGGAAGGCTGACCTATTGAGATCTTGGATTCTGAGCTATTTAGGAGTCTCCATGCACATACGCGGCAGAGAGGGAGCAGCTTAAGGACTTGGATCTGGGTCACTTTGGGTCTCACAAACCATGGGCCTGCCCAGGAAAGTCCATGTCTGGATGGGGGTGTTGGAAGCAGGGAGAGGGCAGTGGGGAGAGTCATCAGGAGCTCTTCAAGCTCTTTACCCACGACTAGGTTGGTGTTTGAGATCCTGGACAAAGCAGCATCAGGGACGGTCAAGCCAAAGAGAAGAGCTCGCTGCTTTGCTCGGAATCTCATCCTCTGTCCCTCTGCCCACGGCCTCCTGAGGGGCCGGCAGACAATCAGGTCCACACTCAACTGCCTCTTCTTTCCTCAAACTGCATGTGCCAGCTCTGGATTTTCCACCTAATCCACAAGTTACTGAGCCCAAACATTTGTCCAGTGTGATCGTCCATCACAGGCCATTGGTTGCTTACAGTGCACATTTTTAAAGAACTGGAACTGGGGAAAGAGGGGACCTTGGACCTTTTCAAAGTGCACTGACATTGAAAAGTTCTGGTCCAGGTCCATTACCATCCTGCTGGCCTGGAGGCCCAACCTACAATGACAGACTGTTCTCTGATCTCAAGAGACAGCCTACAGACTCGCTCTTTCTTTTCTTTTTTTGTCCTTTTTAGGGCCCCACCTGAGGCATACGAAAGTTTCCAGGCTAGAGGTCGAATTGGAACTGCAGCTGCCACAGCCACAGCAACGTTGGAGCTGCAGCTGCTGGTGTAGACCACAGCCGCAGCAATGCAGGATCTGAGCTGTGTCTGCAACCTACACCACAGCTCACGGCAACGCCGGATCCTTAACCCACTGAGTGAGGCCAGGGATCGAACCCACGTCCTCATGGATACTAGTCGGGTTCATTACCACTGAGCCAAGTCGGACACTCCCATACGGTCCCCTGCTCTTGAACTCACCTGGGCCACAGACTCAGGCAAATGAGATGGTTAGCTGCAACCTGCTCTAGGTCATGGACTACTGGTGAAGGTGGCAATGACTCCATAATAAGTCATCTTAAGTTTCCAGGAAATCTTGGCATCACTCAGTAACATGAACTTCAAAGGACTTGGTCTGGCTGTGGAATGGGACAGTAAAAACTTCACCCTCATCCTGGCTATGCAGGACCTGCCTGTACAGCTGGTTGGTGGGGATGGGGGAACACAGTGGGTGTGGAGAGGTGACAAATTCCCCAAAGGTGGTAAAAGTGCCACGGCCTGCATCTGATCAATCTGTCCCTCAATAAATAATCTTATTAAAAAAAAATCCATTAGGGAGTTCTCTTCTGGCACAGCGGGTTAAGGATCCGGCATCGTCACTACACTGGCTTGGGTCGCTGCTGTGATGCAGGTTCAGTCCCTGGCCCAGGAACTTCTACATACTGCAGGCACAGCCAAAACAAAAACCAAAAAATCCTTTGGGGACTGAAAATGGGATCTCCTAATTCAGGTGTTTCATAAGTAACGATTCTTCTTACTGTATTTTCTGGAGAATGGAAACACATCTGGACTGTACTTTTTAAAAAGAGGGTGTAGATACAGCTTTTCTTATAGATATCAATGCAAAGCAATGTAAAATTACTTTTCTTAAATGATGGAACACATCTTTCTAACCTTTTGCAGAGCAACAAAACTGATATTAGCAAATGCTGGTGCCACTGCTGGAAAGACATTTTTCAAAACACCTGGCAAGGAGTTCCCATCGTGACGCAGAGGAAATGAATCCGACTAGGAACCATGAGGTTAGGGGTTCGATCCATGGCATCACTCAGTGGGTTAAGGATCTGGAGTTGCCGTGAGCTGTGGTGCAGGTTGCAGACACAGCTCAGATCTGGCGTTGCTATGGCTGTGGCATAGGCCGGCAGCTGTAGCTCCGATTCAACCCCTAGCCTGAGAACCTCCATGTATTGTAGGTGCGGCCCTAAAAAGCCGAAAACAAAACAAAACAAAAACAAAAACAAAAAAAAACCCCAGCAAGGAGTTCCCATCGTGGTGCAGCGGAAATGAATCTGATTAGGAACTATGGGTTGCAGGTTCGATCCCTGGCCTTGCTCAGTGGGTCAAGGATCTGGCATTGCCGTGAGCTGTGGTGTGGGTCACAGATGCAGCTCAGGTTCTGCATTGCTGTGGTTGTGGCGTAGGCTGGCAGCTACAGCTCCGGTTGGACCCCTAGCAGTCAAGTCCATTAGGGTACTTAGTGAGCATCCACTGTTTTTCCTACCCTGATATACTTTCTCCTGGCACAGTATTCTAGCTTTCCTTTGAAGAACAGTTTCCCTGTCCTTATGCCATATGCTTTGAGATGAGCGGAGGACTCCCACTGCTTGTTTTGGAGGTGGGGGTGTGCATCGAGGCCAATCAAAGCATCTCAAACCCTGGGCTACAGGAGTTGGCCCCACACGTGGACATGTGCCAAATGAGACCCAATGAATCATAAGAGGACTTTTGCTAAGGAGAAAGAGGTTAAGAGCCAATAAGGTTTGAGTTGAGTACTATTACAGGATAATTTTTTTTTTTTTTTTTTTTTTTTTTGCCGCAGCATGCGTGGGATCTCAGTCCCCAGATCAGGGACTGAACCTGGGCCGCAGTGGTGAGAGTGCCAAGTCCTAACTACTAGACCAACAGGGAACTCCCTAGAGGATAATGTTTTAAAATGCTTGGTTAAGAAACTGATGACACACACCAAAGATGTCTGGGTCTCCATTCTAATTTTTATTGCGTACTTAACCTGCTTCAAGTGCTCAAGTACTACGCACAGCAAAGCAATTAGCTAATAAATGACAACCAGAAGAGGCGGGGACTATTATTGTTCTCAAACAGGTAGAGCAGGAATCGGCATCCTGGATCTAGAGCATGTGAGACTGCTTGACTATTCCAAGTCCTTGCCTTGTAAGGAGGTTCACATCTCCGAAGAGAGGTGGCTGTCCAACATTTTTGCCTCTAAATATTTTTTGTTGAAATGAAATAGAAAGTATAAAGAAATGAAATCAATCAAATGGAACAGGATGGAGGCCCCAAACCATCTATCTTTTCTTTTTCTTTCTTTTTTTTTTTTTAGGGCTGCGTCTGCAGTGTATGAAGGTTCCCAGGCTAGGGGGCGAATCGGAGCTGTAGCTACCGGCCTACACCACAGTTACAGCAACGCAGAATCTGAGCCACATCTGTGACCTACATCACACACGGTTCACGGCAACACTGGATCCTTAACCCACTGAGTGGGACCAGGAATCGAACCCGAAACCTCATGGCTACTAGTCGGATTCGCTTCCACTGTGCCACAACAGAAACTCTGTAAAACCCTCTTTCTTGTACCCTTCTCTTCCAAGGAATTCCCAGGGCTTTAAAAAAAAAAAAGTATATATATGTATACATATGTTTTTTTAATGGCCACACCCATGGCATATGGGAGTTCCCAGGCCAGGGACTGACTCTGAGCTGGCAGCTGTGACCTATGCTGCAGACGCGGCAATGCCAGATCCTTAACCCACTGCGTTGGGCCAGGATCGAACCTGTGCCTCTGCAGTATCCCCTGCGCCACAACGGGAACTCACTAAAATATTTTAAAGGCACTTCACGGAACACAAGAAAGGATGAAGAACACCCCTTCTCGCATGCAACAATTTATAAGATATATTAAAGGGGGAAAAGGTATAGAACAGTGTGTATGATGTGCTAACATTGATTAGTGTGATTAAAAGAGAGATTACATAATTACACACATGTATACCCAGAAGGGTAAAGGAGAAATGTTTACATTAATTGCCTGGGTGGCCAAGGAATAGCACAGAGATTTTTTTGCTAAATATCCTTGCGTACTTTATGTAAATGTATTACCTTTCTTAAAAAGAAGTCTGCAATGATGACAACAACTGCATTAGTGTAATGAATTTCAAACCAAAGTGAGCTGGTCACTGGGGGGTTGACATGGTTCTCCCAGTGGGCTGCTGTCCAATCCTAAAAATTTAATTTCTCTCTTCCACAGACATTTACCTTTACATATGACTAAATGTTAAGTTACTAAGTTGATCATTGAAAGCCAAGAAAATAAACTTAGTTAATAAAATTTTCGGAGGACCCTGATTCAGACTCTGTTGAGGAAATCTGGCTGCCAGGCAATGCAGCAACACTGCAGAATTTTTGCTCCCACGTGGACAAGCTGAAGGTGAGCACTGCCTCATTTGGAGAGTTCATTCACCCGCTAGAGAGCTACCAAGTGCTGACTACGTGTCAGATACTGTGCTTAAGAACTGAAGAGAGAAGAAGTTACAAAAGGACTAAAATCCCTGCCCTTAGAGGTTTACACTCAGGTGACGGTGGGGAAATATACAATAAACAAGATAAAGATGCAAAAGGCACACTCTATTCCATTAATCCTACAATGAGCATTTGTTTACATTTTATGAAACCTAAAATTAGGGTGCATCTTTTGGTTTGATGGCATGTTACAATCAGCAGAGTTTTGTTTCATTTTTCTCTGAGGTACACCTGATGGTGTCTTGGATCTAATGGAATGTGGGAAAATAATATATATGTGAGAATAACGTGTCGGATTGGTAAGTGCTACAGAGAAAAATAAGAGCAGGGGAGGAGGATGGAGAGGTTGCCACTCAGAACAGTCAGAAGAGACCCAAGCGACACTGGAGCCGACTGAAATAAGGTGATGGGGTGAGCCATTTCTCCACAGTGGGCAGGGTAGCCAGCGCCCCGAATACAGGAAAGAACAAGTGCAAAGGCCATGAGGGGAAAGCAAATCTCAGAAACATAAGGAGACCGGCGCTGCTAGAATGGAGGAAATAAAAGCAGGAGATGAGGCCAGGCTGACAACGGAGAGGCCAGATGACAGAGGGGTTTGTAGACCACATTTCTGCTTAGTGCACGATCATGGTCTTGAGTCGAGAGAGGTCCGACAGAACGGTGTATGAGAACACAGGCTTCGGTCCCAGACTGCCGATTTACGTCCCGTCTCTCCCACTTTCCAGCTGTATGACACCCGGCAAGTTACTCTCTGCGCCGGTTTCACCACCTGAAAACTGGAGCCAATAAAACTACAAACCTCATAAGGTTGTTGTGAGGATTAAGTAAATTATTTTATGTAAAGCCCTTGGAATAGAGTCTAGCAAAGGAAGAGCACAAATATGTTTGATACCGTTATCATTGATTTATGGTTTTCAGCTACTGCTGCATCATTATCAACTTCTTTTGCTGCGTGTTGTTTGGCTAATGGATAGTAATGCATCATTCTATCTACGATATTTTTGTTGGTTTTTTTTTTGTCTCTTTGCCTTATCTAGGGCCGCACCCGCGGCATATGGAGGTTCCCAGGCTAGGGGTCTAACAGGAGCTGTAGCCACCGGCCTTCGCCACAGCCACAGCAACGCAGGATCCGAGCCACGTCTGCGACCTACACCACAGCTCACGGCAACGCCGGATCCTTAACCCACTGAGCAAGGCCACGGATTGAACCCGCAACCTCATGTCTCCTAGTCAGATTTGTTAACCACTGAGCCACGACGGGAACTCCATATCAACAATATTTTTGAACCCTGATCTTCCAGTCACTAGTTTTTTAAAAACCTGTACGTGATATATTTCAAGCACAAATTATCACCTCCACTCAGCCTCCTAAGCAGGTATGGACAACACTCCACGACATCACCGCCACCCTCGACCAAAAAACAGTCTTACATAATGATGTTCCATTGCTGTGGAAGAATCTGCCACTAGAAAGCAAGAAAGGATGCGGAAAGTAGGCCACTGAAGAGAGCCACTGAACTAGGGGACGGTAAGGAAGCAACTTCAAAAATGAATTTCAAACTGGAGTTCCCGTTGTGGCACATCAAATCCAAGCCACATCAGCAGCAGTGCTGGCTCCTTAACCCACTGTGCCAGGCCGGGGATGGAACTGGCAGTGCCACAGAGACAGGCCACGGCATTAACACGCTGTGCCTTAGCAGAAACTCCACAATTTTTGAACTATATGTATTTTATGATTGATGGCATTCCTTTTTTTTTTTTTTTGGCTGTGCCTGTGGCATATAGAAGTTCCTGGGCCAGGGATCAAAACTGTGCTGCAGTTTCTGCCTGTGCCACAGCTGTAGCAACACCAGATCCTTAACCCACTGTGCCACAAAGGAACTTCCTCATGGCATTCTTATACTGAATGTTTATACATTTATGCAAGTGAGAAGTAGAATGGCATAAGGCAGGCAGTCACATATGTTTTCATTTTTTCTCTTCCTTTAAGAAATGGTTTCTTGAGCCACTTGCCATATTAAAGGAATTATGCTAGATGATTAAAGAGTACAAATAGGAATAAGATACAGTCCCTGACTTTTCTCTATAAAATCACTGGAAGTGGATTTGCATGTAATCTCTTTTCTCTTTTGAGTCCTTTCCAAATGATGTCTTTGCTCCCCTTTCAGACCCTCAACGGGGAGAAAAATTAGCTACTGAACCCTCTCTGCCTCTTCCTAACCCTGGAAGCAACGAGTAGCTCCATCTTTTCTCAGACATCAGGAGAGAGGCCTAGGAAGGCAAGGGGAAATCTGGGGGCTCCACACTCGTCTCCTCTGCACCAAACCATCCATCCTTCCTAACCGGTGGGGAACCAGAGAAGAAACACAGGTCAAAGGATGGGAAAACTCAGTACGCTGCTGGTGACTTACGACAATCACTTAAAAGTCCAAACAAAGCAGGGCATTTTGAAAAGCAGATGACTTCAAACAACTCTGCGGAAATGTCAAGGTGCTTTTTATGATCAAATAATGCATGTAAGAGACACCCATAAGCCTCAGTCCATCCCAGAGTTGCATCCCTGATAATGGGGTACAGTGAGGTCCCAGGTGGAAGTGGGGAGAGGCTCAGGGAGGAGTGAGGCTGAGGGACTGAGTGAAGTTCTTTGCACACCTTACTTGGTAATAAAAATGCTGAGCATTTATTGGCTACTTTTTTTAGGCTGCAACCAAATGCCCCATGGAAAATGTCTGAAGCAAAATGTCAAGTGTCTAGTTTTAAGGCAGAGGACAATGCTTAGTGTACAGTATTTTTGGCAGCATGATCTCCACCGCTCTCCAAGTCACCCAGGCTTATAATCCTGGCACTAGGAAAGGAACCTGCACGACAGGCTTTGTGACATAGCTTATCTACAATCCCACTGTACTTACAGCTGCAAAAGGAACCTCCCTCCTCAGCATAATAGTCATATATCCTTTCATATTTTCTGCATGTATCCATCAATATCACCTTTTATGGGACACCGCTAAGCCACAGAGATATAAAAATGAATATATTAAATAGCCGTGCCTTAACAGTCCAGTTCAACAAGCACTGGCTGAGAGCTCCCCACCTATTAACAACTGCAAAGTGCTAGCGTATACATATGTATCTGGATTTCAGGGAAAGCTTTCAGAATATGCCAGAGTTAGGTCTTAAGGAACTAGCAGGGCTTTCCTTGATGAAGTGGAGGGAGAGGAAGGGTATATCCAGGCAGGTGTCCAAAGCACGTGGGGGAGGCAGAAGCTAGAAAGACAGCAAGAGTCAGAACATAACAGGCCTGTATACCCGCCTAAGGAGTTTGCATTTTAGTATGGCGAGAATGAGCAATAACTGGAGCACATTAAGAAGAGGACCAACACGCATAGGTGTTTTGTCATTGGTAGGCTCACCCAGGGGTGGACTGGAGATCCGACTGGAAAGAAGCCAGGGCTTGAATGCAGACAAACGAGTTAGGAAGCTGTTACCATAATCCTGGTGAAAAATGATGTGAACATAAAGTATGTCAGGCAGAGAGGATGGAAAGCAGGGACCTACTTGAGAAATATTCTATAAATAGAGTGATAGGACTTGACTGCTGGACATGTGTCAGTGAAACCCAGAGTTTCAGATTCCTCTCGGCTTCCTTCCTCTTAGCTTAGGCAATGATTTGGAAAGTGGTACTAGGGAGTGTGGCAGGGCACAGAAAAGATGCATGTCGATTTTTCTTTTCTTTAAGGGAGGCTGGGGAGACCTGCAATTGGAGAGGTGTATGAATCAGCTAACTGCACTTTTTTATGTTCAAGACATTTACAAGACTACTCCATAAGCATGTGTGCCTGGCACTCTCGTTTCGAAAGAAACAAGGCATGCCGATTTGAAAGATGACATTTTTCATGTTAAAAAAACAACACTGAAAATGTAGGGGTTTAGAGTTAATAGTAAAACATCGTGCTACTAGTTGCCAGTCTGACACTGCAGATCAATGTATTTTCTCTAGTAAGCTAAAGACAGGTTTTCGCCTCACACCGCTTGAAAAGAGCGGTGTACCAGGTGCTTAGATCCAGGAATTCCTTTTAGAGGGTTTAAGAGCAAGAGCTGAGAAATGCGCCCTCCCGTGGTAGTGGAATGAGGGTTCTGGCACACTTTCTACCACCAAACAAAGCCCTGTAAAGAAATGCAATTTACGCGGATGGTAAGGCCACAGCGCTGGTACCGCTACACCGCAGAACCAAAATGAACCTTCCCAGGCGTCGGGACCCCTTACCTGTCACGTCGGCCGAAGGAAAATTTCACTTTCGACTCAACAAAACACGACTCCTGATTTGACAGCCTGCAGTAAGTCCCGCTCGGTGACAATTAAACACCCTGCAAGCCAAAATGCGTACACTATTCGGATCCTCTCCAGCCGGTAGGGCCGGGCTCCGACCACGTGGGTGGTTGAAGCCAGCAGAAGCCACCAGCGAAGGGCGGGAGTAGGAGGCGTGTCCCTGCGGAGGGAGGCGGGGCCTGCGCACTGGGCGGAGCTTCGCGACCCGGGCTGCGGGCCTCCGCTCGCCTACTTTCCCCCATTGCCTTCGCCCTTCGAGCCGCCACGTAATGCCACGTCCCCGCGCATGCGCATCTCGACTGGCGGCGGCGGCTGTTTCCGGGCTTAAGGGGCTGGAGCGGCCGCCGAGTAGGAGGCGGTGGTGGCGGCCGCGGAGTGCAGAGTGTGGGCCCGGAGGCCAGGCCCCGCGGAGAACAGAGGAAGTTATCTTTTCTTTCCTGAAGGGGTAGGCAGAGCCGGTGGCTGAACGGCAAGATGAATTTCCTCCGCGGGGTTATGGGGGGTCAGAGTGCCGGACCCCAGCATACAGAAGCCGAGACGGTGAGAGGAGCGACGGGTCCGGGACTTGGGAAGGGTCCGGGCAGGAACCGGGACGGAGGACTCGGGGGCCCGGAGGTCACCTCCCGCTCCCCACCGTGGGCGGGAAGTCCACACGCCGCCTCACCCTTGGCCGGCGTGCCTCCCTTCCTCTCCCGAAACCCTGGAGTTATTCCCTCACGCCCCCGGCGCAGCCGCCGGCGCAGCGGCTCGGCCCTGCTGACAGCAGCCGCGCCGGAAGCTCCGCAGGCCGCTTGGTGGTGGTCCAAGGGTGGTAGCGCCCGGGAAGTGATCGATGCAGGGCAGAGGTGGCCTGACCTGTCTCCCACGCCCCTCGGGGCCGCGGGCCTGCCCTTCCCGTTCCTCTCTGGCGGTGAGGAACCTAAAGTCCAGCTCTGTCCTTCGCGGTCTGCTGATAGGGGGCTTTGGGGAGGACTGCAAGAAGGTTTAAAACCCAGCTGTTGACCGAGCAAGTGGCCAAGAATAATACGATAGTTTGGGGCACAAAGCCACCTGCCCCTGTCCCTTTAACTGGAGAGACCGGTCGTTCTGCCAGGAGTTATTAGTCCGGACCCTGTTTCAAGCTCACCGAAATGTTTGGGAAACACTGGCCCGGATGCTATGGGCTCTTTCGCGCTCAGTCCGCTTTGAGAACCCGTTTTCTTTCCATTCACCCCATTCAGAAGTCTGAACTCGTGGTGACGCGATTTGCAGCGTCACTTTTAATAAATTGTTGACTCCTGCAAAGAGCAGTTGTTAAGTCAGTTTGAATTTAGGTTTAGAAAGTTTGATTAATGTCAGTTGGGAAAGAGTGTAGATGACTTTTTAAAATAAGCTTTTACGTTGAGAGTAACTTTAGATCTCCCAAAAAGTGACAAAGTATGACATTTTTTTAAAGGTAAACTTTGGGTAGTATTCATAGATTTGACGGAGTTGTCTGTGAACATGTCCTGTGTTACTGGGATCCTCAGGGGTAAAATTATAGTGATCGTTTGTCAAGCTCTTTCTTACCTTGTGCTTTCAAGTTTACATTCTCCTTAAGCCCCTAACCTCCCTGCTGGATTGGCGATAGTACCCTCACTTTACAAAGGAAGAAATAAGGGTTAGAGAGGTGAAGTAACTTGACCGAGGTCACAGGGCTAGTGAGGGAGCCAGGATTCAACCAGGATTTGCCTTGCTGATGCCCGTATTTTAATACATATCTGGGAATTTTGGAAATTTATATACTTGTAAAGTTAACCTCACAAAATCTGAGTTAGAACTGTTCAAAGCGGGAGCTGAAGGCTGGTGAATCTGTTTTCTTTCATTTCAAAATAGGAGACTTTTACATACACACACACACACACACAAAAACTGATAGTCAGCTTCTCTTGTCCGCTCCCACATGGCTGTAGTAAGGCAACTGAGTGGCCCTGTTAGAAGACTGTGCTGGAATTCTCTTGCGGCTCAGCAGGTTAAGGATCCAGTGCTGTCACTGAGCTGCTCAGGTCCTGCTGTGGTGCAGGTTCTTTCCCTGATCTGATCAATGGTGGGTCCAAAAAAGAAAGAAAAGGCTATGATCTCTCCAGGTTATCATAGTCACAGCCCACCTCTTCAGCTTGTGTTCATTTGTTTTATCTGTCTGATATTTTTGTTTGAGGCAGCAAGTTTTAAACTGTAGTTCATTAGAGTTTGCTTTGGACTTAGACCTTGATTTGAATCCTTGCCTTCCACCCCTGATTGCCTTGAATTGGAGGCAAGAGACAGCCAGTACCCTATGACTAAAGGGAAATGCCTGCTCTGATGAGTGTGATGAAGATTAAGTGAAATAAGAAATAGAAAGAGCCTGGCACTTAGTGTGTGTTTGGTAAAGGCTAGTTTTTTTTTATTTCATGTTTTAGGGAAAGAATACTCTTTCTTTTTTTTGTTATAGTTAACCTTGTCAAAATGACTTCTGTAGAAAAGATGATGTATAAGTAATTGAGTATAGGATTTAAAGCTGAAAGGCCCTTTGCACATTATCCAGGTTGAACCCCCTCATGTTACAAGTTAGGAAACTGAGGCACAGAGCCCTAAAGCAACCTGTACAGTATTGCACTAGAACACTTTGATCTTGCCATAGTGGCTGGAACAACATAGCTTTTACATGGTGATTTAAAAGTGAAGCTTGCACGTCACTTGTGTATCTTGTACGCATAAACTGAAATGAAAGTGTGTGTCCTTGTTCTTGCCTAACTGTGAACATGTATACTCAGAATTGGAAAACGAATGTGTCTTTTGAAGAGAAGTAATAGTTACTTAGAGTCATTGTATGAATAAAGTTTATTTCACCATCTTATTTGGTCAGAAACAATAATTGGTATAAGGGGTCATGGATCACTAATTTAGAAGTATTTATGGAGCATCAGTAGAGTGTGTTGGTACAATATTAAATCTTTTAATTGGTGATGTGATGTGACCTGGATATTCCAGTTGTCTGAGCTTAGAATTTCTAACTTCTATATTATCAGGTAGTATTTTGTAGGTTTTCCCATTTCTCCAAAATTAAATTATTTTCATTGTGGTTTTACGTCTTTTTTTGCTTTTCTCATCTTTTTCTAGACTCAAAATATTCCAAACTGTACAGGATTACTGACTACCAGATGATAGAAACATAAATATTTATTACTTTGTTTCTGAAAAACATCTTAATACCAGTCCAATTTTACTCTTAAGTGGGAGCATGAAAAGCTAGGTACTATGCAATCAGTAATGCAACTCACACATTAGAAGACACTTTAGATAAGAAAAAGCA
>PVHT020000886.1:16724010-16765322 GCA_004024745.2 Catagonus wagneri | reverse complement strand
TGCTTTTTCTTATCTAAAGTGTCTTCTAATGTGTGAGTTGCATTACTGATTGCATAGTACCTAGCTTTTCATGCTCCCACTTAAGAGTAAAATTGGACTGGTATTAAGATGTTTTTCAGAAACAAAGTAATAAATATTTATGTTTCTATCATCTGGTAGTCAGTAATCCTGTACAGTTTGGAATATTTTGAGTCTAGAATTTCATTCACATTAAACCTTTCATATTTTAGAGTCAAATGCTTTTTAATTAGATTTTCTTCTTCAGTAGACAGAGGCGCTGATTTCTGATGACCGAAGCCTCCTTGTCCTTAGCTACTTTGCTAGGTCCAGATAAACACTAATAGTGACAATCCTACTCATTCTTTAAAGTGCTCGGGCAGCCTTCATTCTCTGTCTGCCTTCCAGTTAACCTTTTTTAAAAGTGAGTTGCTTGAAAATCCCAAGAGAAGAGTTAACTACATTTGATGATAAATCATGGAGGGGGGCAGTTTCTCTTCTCAAATTGTGTCTCAAGGCATGAAAGTTGCAAAAGTTCAGAAAAAGTATGCAGAATTACTGTACTGTTAAGGCATCTCATTTATTTATTTATTTATTTGTTTGTTTGTTTGTTTATTGCTTCTTAGGGCTGAGTCTGGGCATATGGAGGGTCCCAGGCTAGGGGCCGAATTGGAGCTATAGCCGTAGGCTTACACCACAGCCACAGCAACGTGGGATCCGAGCCGAATCTGCAACCTACACCACAGCCCACGGCAGCGCCAGATCCTTAACCCACTGAGCGAGGCCAGAGATCGAACCTGCATACTCATGGTTACTTGTCAGATTCACTTCCACGGTGCCACAACGGCAACTCCAAGGCATCTCTTTTTAGATCAGATTTTGGTCAGCTGGTAAAAAGCAAAGGGGCCAACAATATGGACATAGCTGTAGTTTCTGTTAATAAAAATTGTTATTAAGGAATGGGCAGTTAAATTTAGGCATAGTTTTAGTTTAGTCAAGCACATTATATACCACGTTACTATAAATGTGTAGCCTGAAACTCCTATATTTGGATTCATGTTTCATATTTTACATTAATAACCAGGTCAGTGTTGTAAGCCGTATATGTTTTTTCTCTCTTAGCTCTTACAATAACGGTGTCAGAGAAAACATAATGATTTGTGTTTTGATCACTTCTATACCCAACCAGAAGTGTCTCTTATATTCTTTTTAAGTTGTGATTGTTGAAAACTACATGGCTTTTTTGGAGGTTAATTATGGAGATTGTCTCATTTAAAATTTACATATCAAAGTATGTTCTTAAAAAATGTGAGTGAGTAGATGTACGTAAAAGGATTTTGTTACTAAAGAAGTGTACTCTGTGATGGTCAAAAACAAAGGGAAAAACCTAAGATTTGTACAAGGTTGATTAAACAGGTACTATGTTTTCAAATATTTTTAAGATGGAGACATAAAGTAAGTTATATTTGCCAAATCTAATTAACCATTTTACTTTCTCCAAGAAACCTAGGTCTAGTGTTCTGAAGAATGTATTTTGGGTAAAATTGTCCTAGAAGATATATATGTGTGTGTCTGTCTGTGTTTTTAGGGTCGCATCCGTGGCATGTGGAAGTTCCCAGACTAGGGGTCAAATTGAGGTTGAAGATGCAAGCCTACACCACAGCAATGCCAGATCCGAGCTGCATCTGTGACCTACACGGCAGCTCACGACAACTCACCATATCCTTAACCCATTCTAGGGATTGAACCGACATCTTCATGGATACTAGTTGGTTTTCAAAGATTTTTGCATGATAAAACAAGGCTGCTTTATTAGAAATTATTTAAAATACTAGATTTTAGTTTTTCTTTTTTAAAATTTTTTATTATAATTTTTTATAATGTTCTATTTCTGCTGTACACCAAAATGACCCAATCATACATATATATATGTATATGTATATACATTTGTTTCTCATTATTCTCCATCATGATCTATCACGAGTGATTGGATATAGTTCTGTATGCTATACAGCAGGACCTCACTGCTTATCCATTTTAAGTGTAATAGTTTGCATCTACCAACCCCAAACTCCCAGTCTATCCCGCTCCCTCCCCCTTAGCCACCAAACGTCTGTTCTCCACATCCTTGAGTTTATTTCTTTTCTGTAGCTAAGTTAATTTGTGCCATATACTAGATTCCACATAGAAGTGATATCATATGGTATTTGTCTTTGTTTTCCTGACTTACTTCACTTAGTATGAGGATCTTATATTTCCATCCATTAGTTGTTTTTTTTTATTCATACTATACTCGCTTCTAATAGACTATAAAAGCATCTTGATAAAAGGATCCATGTCTAATTCATCGTTGCATTTATATCTCAGAGCATCTAATACCTAGTTACCATAGTATGAATTAGTTTAAATACTGCCATCTCTTAAATTTTTCCTTATTACCCCTTTCTGGTCCTTCCCAAACTATTCTGCATTAAATTTTACTCATACATATTTTTTCTCTTTATAACAGGTTTTTATTATTAGATAGTATTCTGTTGTTTAGTGTAAGAATCACGAACTCAAATCCCAACAGTGTCGGTTGGGTAATAGCATCATTGTTCAGTGAAGCAGTCATTAGAGAAGACAGCAGAGAACTGGGATGAAACTGGAAGCTGCACATCCTGCCTTGGCAGTGTAGCTAGTGCTCAGCTTCAGCCACCTTGTTACTCAGAGAACTCACCCTCATGGTAAAGCACTCCTGCTGCTTGGCTTTGAATTCATCCCACCACCTACTAGTTCTGTGAACTTGGACAAGTCACTTACTCACTCTGCCTCTGTTGCCTTCTTTAAAATGTGGATAGTTATAGTGCCTATTAATAGGTTTTTGGTTCAGATTAAATAAATTAAAATATATAAAGAGAAGTCCTCTGGTGACCTGGTGGTTAAGGATCTGGCATTGTCACTGCTGTGGCATGGGTTAGATCTCTAGCCGGGGAACTTTCGCATGACACAGGCATGGCCAAAAGAAAAAAAATGTAAAGAACTTTGGAACATAGCTGGCACACAGTAGGTGCTATATATGCCATATTTTAACAATTCTGTAATATACTTAAGCATTTAAAAATCTCTGAAATCAGATTGTATCATTAATTATTGGTGGCATTTCTTTTTTCTTGGCAATACATTAAAAAATGGTAGATCTTATAATTGATGGATTCTTAAATGGTATGAAATACAATGTTAGCTACCGTTAGCTATCAGGAAGATTATTTTCAAGAAAAGGTGGGAATCTTGTGGGGGTTTTTGGGGGGGGCACGCCCGTGGCATATGGAAGTTCCCAGGCTGGGGTCCAGTTGGAACTGTAGCCACAACCACAGCAATGTGGAATCTGAGCTGCGTCTGCAACCTGCACCACAGCTAGCAGCAACGCTGGATCCGTACTCACTGAGCAAGGCCAGGGATTGAACCCATGTCCTCATGGACACCAGTCGGGCTCGTTATTGCTGAGCCACAATGGGAACTCTGGAGATCCTGATTTTTATAGGAAGTCTTTTGATTTTGAAATGTTGGGTTAAAAGTTATTTTAAACACGGTAAGGGCCAAATAGATTTTTCAGATATTTATGGAAAATAAATACATTATTACTTACTAGGTGAAATTGAATATTTTTAATGTATTCTAAGTTTTAAATATTAATTAGCCTTAGAATTTATCTAGTTTATTCTTCAATCTTGTAGGTAATGAAACTGACTTAGAAAGATTGTATTTAAGATACAGTCGATCTTCTGTATTATAACCCATTCTTTTGATCAGTAATGGCAGTAAAATGTTAACTGTTAAGGAGTAAGATGGCCTTAAAAACCTCTGGAATTTAAACTTTTACTTTCCTTTCAGTCATGTAGGTAAAAGTGTTGAGGGCTAGCACAGAGTTTGTTACTGCAGACAACCAGTAAATTTAGGAATTTTGCTTTAAACTGCTAATTGGCCTCCTTGGTCAGTTTCTGAAAGTGTGAATTGCTAGCAACATGTCTCTCATGTCAGGATCCCTTTTGGGACACGGAGTAAACATGTCCTTCCCCTCTAAAATTCTGTCCTTTTTCCTTCTGATGGTAACATCCTCATTCACTCTTCTGCACTACTTTTCTGCTTGCTTCATTCTTGTAACCCATTATCTTGTTACCACTTCCATCTCTGTACAAATCAGTGCTTAACTTGGGTCCCTCTTGCCAAAGTAGTATTCTCCATCCAGTCTGTCTCATCGCCCTAATCATTTCCCTCATCGCACGTATTATTTTCTGTTTGTCCTCTTTGTTTTTAATTTATTCTGTTGTGTCTTTGCCATTATAGTTTCATTTGAGTGGGTACCTTGCATAGTGGTTCATTGCTTTTTCCCCAGAATAGAATTTGCAGGGTCCAGGAAGACATGAAGCACTTCAGTAGTAGTTCTCAGACTGACTGTGGTGAAGGACCAGTTGGATTGGTTGATTGGACTGTTTGTTTTCAATTTCCAATTCATTATAGACCGATACTTTTGTAAAATACAATAAAAATGAACTGCTAGGAAAATGAAATGACAGTACACACACACATATACTTATGGACATACAAAATACAAGCCCAATTATTAAAAAAAATTAAATGGCCGTAAAACTATCCACTTGTTATAAAAGTTTCTGATGCTTAGTCCCAGTTTTTTTTGGGGGGGGCGGGTGTCTTTTTAGGGCCATACCTGCAGCATATGGAATTTCTCAGGCTAGAGGTCACATCGGAGCTGCAGCTGCTGGCCTACACCATAGCCCCAGCAGTGCCAGATCCAAGCTACGCTTCACCCTACGCTGAAGCTCACGGCAACACTGGATCCTTAACCCACTGAGCAGAGCCAGAAATTGAACCTGAGTCCTTATGGATACTAGTCAGGTTCATTACCGCTGAGCCAAAATGGGAACTCCCCAATTTTTTTTTTTTTATTGAAGTATGATTGACTTACAGAATTATATTAGTTTCAGATGTACAACATAGTGGTTTGGTATTTTTATATCTTACATAATGATCACTATAGGTCTAGTTATCGTCTGTCATCATACAAAGTTATAATATTATTGACTCTCTTCTCTATGCTGTACATTATGTCTCTGTGACTTATTTTATAACTGAAAGTTTGTACCTCTTACTCTCTGCCACTCCCCTGATTAGTCCTAGTTGCTGAATTTACTTTGTCACAAACCGCTGCTCTCTAGTTGCAATGACCATGGCAAATATGAGGATTGCAGCACCCTCATATTTGTTGAATGAGTGGATAAATCACCAGCTTCACAATTATGGCACTGAGATTCTATTATTCCTTTGACCTTTGACATTACCCAAACCAGAATATTCTGAGATATAGAAGAGTGATTACTGGTTAATGATATCAGACTTTAACTAGCTTATTCACTGCTGCTTTTTGAGTTTGTGATTCTTTTTTTTAAGATAGCAAAGGCAACATTTGAATATATACTTGTTTAATGAAGAGCTGTTAGAAGTGTATAAAGTGAAGAATGGAAGTCCTCTATGAATGGACATTTAAAGTCCTTTTGTTTCCTTTCCTGTTCCTGTGCTGCAGTGATTGTGTTTGTACTTATGACTTATATGTGCATATATTGCTCGAGAACAAATTTCTTGAAGTTGAATTCCAAACTGTAGCTGTTTCAGACATTTTATTCTTTAGAATCTCAATCCTCTTAAATTCTGTTCTTTCAGTTATTCTTTTGACTTATTTATCGCTTCAGCTCTTTGCCCGTTGCCACTACTCTAATGCCTTTTTTTAACCTGATTCTTGTCTGTTATAATGAACTGACATGTTTTCTTTTTAATCTCTTTCTGCTCAAACTTGTCCGTATTATCTCAGCCTGTTAAATTTTTTAAAAGTGAGTGTATTAATTTCTGAAGTACTTATATATGGTGCTTTTTCTTAAATAGTTGATGGCTTCTGATTATAGCTTTCCCAAAGTAAAGCTCCAACTCCCTTAGAACAAAGGACTGCCCTGGCTGGGCAATTAAGTCCCAGTCTTCCTGGATCCTTCCTGGACTGTAGTGCAAGTGGAAGCTGTTCATGGAAACCGCATTACAATGTCCCCGTATTTACCAAAAAAAAAAAAAAAAATTGTGGTTGCTGTCATTTGCAACAGATGTTCAGACTCACATTTCTCTGCATATGAGAGGGTGTAGGATAGTAAAAAGCGTGGGCTTTTGAGTGAGACATCTGTAGCTCAGTTAGAATCTGAACTGCGCCATCAAACGGACAGTGTATCTTGGGGTGCATTGCTTTATCCTGAACCTTAGTTTCCTCTCCTGCAAAATGAGTTTATGGTTTTGGTATTGGATCAGCTTCTGTAATAGAGGCCAGAAAGCAGAGATTTAACCAGGATAAATGTTTGTGTCTTTAATAAAAGTCCAATTTAGACGGCCGTCCCTAGGGTCGATTAGTTACGTTCCTCAGGGTGGTCCAGGGGCCCAGGTGCTGCTTTTTATCTTGTTCTCCTATCTCCTTGGATGGTGCCTGTGTTCACATTGTTGAAGGTGCTTCATTACCATCAGGTTCAGGTTCCAGGCGGAGGGAAGGAGAAAGAGGAATGAAAAACAAAGAGCTTCCTTTAAGGAGATGATTGAACGGTACAGAGAACTCATTGGCCAGAGTGTAATCACCTCTGCGTCTAGGTGCAGAGAAAGCTTGGAAGATAGTCTAGGCGGACAACGTTCGTGCCCAGCTAAACACAGAGGATTCTAATAAGTCAAACAAGAAAAGAATGGAATTCCCTGGTGGCTCAGGAGGTTAAGTGTCTGGCGTTGTCGCCGCTGCAGCTCTGGCTACTGCTGTGGTGCGTGTTCAGTCCCTGGCCTGGGAACCTTTGTGTGCGACGGGCACAGTCACACAATGGTAGGGAAGAATGGATATTGAGGCACAATTATATTGTATTGAGTTGGTTTATCAAGTCTGGAGTAATGGTCTCTGAAATCTTTAGTTCTGAATGCTTGTGCTACACGGTTTTTCTTTGGTAAATGTCAACTGAAAAATGCAGACCTGTGTTTGGTCTAAAACATGGCTAAGCCTTTGTAAGGCTTGGAACATGTATGATGTTTTCCTCTCGTTTGGTTTCTGCTGTCTGTAAAATGTAGCCACACAGCGCTTTATTATGGAGAGATAACTTATTTGGAAACTTGAATTGTCTGGAGTATTATCAGGAGGTAATAAGTTTTCACGTAGCAAAAGCAGAAGTTGCAAAGTCCATGTACTCAATCTTGATTTCAAGCCTGAGTAATTTGGAGTTTTAGGCATGTTATTACCTAGCTTAACTACCAGATTTCTCACTCAGCAGCAAATTAAAATCTGCAAAATTTGAATGATCCTGTAGAAACATATATGATAAAAATGACAGCCAAAAGCCTGATAGGATAGAAAAATAATACAGAGCAATCATAGGAAGCTGGGTGATGATAAAGTTTGTTAATGTTTATTGAGCGTTTTTAGGTGCCGGCCACTACGCAAAGACTTTTATATTCATTACTTCATATAATACTGAAGACATCCTTATATCGGGTATTGGAGAGGACTTAGGTTTAAATGCTTAGAAAGCTTATAATTGTCTTCTTTGTTTAAGAAGACAGAGAAGGTTGTACTTAGTTTTAGATTGCTATCAGAAAGCACTAAAATGAAAAGACTGTTTTAGTCTCTGACAGAAAGTACCTGAAATAGCTTAATTATGGTTCTGGGTAAGCAAGTTGTTCTTATATTCATTTTGGACTCTTTTTGGTTTACAGTATGGTTGACCGATTTGAGTTTAATTGTCTTAGGTCACTAGAGAGAAAGTTCTGTTTAAAATCCCCAGTTGGTTTGGGGTGAAGCAGAAATGAATCCGACTAGTATCCATGAGCATGCAGGTTCAATCCCTAGCCCAGCTCTGTCGGTCAGGGATCTGGCATTGCCATGAGCTATGGTATAGGACACAGACGTGACTTGGATCCTACGTTGCTGTGGCTGTGGTGTAGGCTAGCAGTTGTAGTTCTGATTCAACTCCTAGCCTGGGAACCTCCATATGCTGTGGGTACAGCCCTGAAAAGAAAAAAAAAATCCCCAATTGGGAAGAATACATACTTGTCACAAAACCAAAGTTTAACAGATAAAACGCATGTTTAAGCTTGCTTAAGTTTAAGGAAGTCTTAAAACTAGTCTTGATATATATTTACCCAAACTGAGGAATGAATGGATTTAAAGTAGTGATTCAGGGAGTTCCCACTGTGGCTCAGTGGTAATGAACCTACTGGTATCCATGAGGATGCAGGTTCAATCCCTGGCCCCGCTCAGTGGGTTAAGGATCTGCTGTTGCTATGAGCTGTGGTATAGGTCACAAGACATGGCTCAGTTCTGGCTTTGTTGTGGCTGTGCCATAGGCCGGCAGCTGCAGCTCCAATTCATCCTCTAGCCTGGGAGTTCACATATGCCACACCTGTGGCCCCCCCAAAAAAGATAAATACATAAGTAAAAAATTAAAGTAAAATAGTAATTCAGAGTTCCTGTTGTGGCTCTGCCAGTTAAGAACCCGACAGTATCGTGAGGATGCGGGCTTGATCCCTGACCTCACTTAGCAGGTTAAGGCTTCGAAGTTGCCACAAGCTGCAGTGCATGTCCCAGGTGCAGCTTAGATCTGGAGTTGCTGTGGCTGTGGCATAGGCTAGCAGCTGCAGTTCCAATTTGACCTCTAGCCCAGAAACTTCCGTATGCCACAGGTATGGCCGTAAAAGGAAAAAAAAGGAAAGAAAGAAAAAATAGATTAATTTTTAAGTTACATTTTTCAGCCTTCTAAAAAAGCTAGGGATTTGCGTATTAATCAGAGCAAATACATAATTTGAACTCATTGGAAAAGAAAGCTATTTTTAGATAAGATATATTCCTATTTTCTCACATTATATTAGATTGGTCATCATTCTCAGAAATAACAAGCATAAGCATTAGAATTATTATAGAAGTTCCCACTGTGGCACAATGGCATTAGTAGTGTCTCTAGAATGCTGGGATGCAGGTTAAGGATCCAGCATAGGCCACAAGTGTAGCTCAGATGTCATCCCTGTGGGGCAGCCAGAAAAGAAAAACAAAATAATTGTAAAAGGAAAGCTTTCATATTTTAGAAATCTCCTTTGATGTGTTATTTTAATGGAACAAGTATATATAGTATGTGTGTGATGTAAAAAAGTACTGTTTTCATTCAAGGTATATAAAATTTAAAAACAAATCAGACCAGTTTCCTATTCTAAATATGAAATGCTATTTTCTATACTATATTATGTGTAGATATTTATAAAGTAAAAAATTATTTTCTATACCTGGCATTCCTTCCCCATATTGTTTGATGAACTGCTCATCTTTCAGTTCTTGGCTCAAGAGTGGTGTCCTTAATAGAACATTCTTTTTTTTTTTTTTTTTTTGGTCTTTTTAGAGTCACACCCACAGCATATGGAAGTTCCCAGGTTGGGACTCTAATCAGAGCTATAGCTGCCAGCCTACAGCCCAGCCACAGCATCGCAGGATCCGAGCCACATCTGCAACCTACACCACAGCTCATGGCAACACCTGATCCTTAATCCACTGAGCGAGGCCGGGGATCGAACCCGCATCTTCATGGATTCTAGTCAGGTTCGCTAACTGCTGAGCCAAGAAGGACACTCCCTAATAGAACATTCTTAAACAGTGTCTGTTTAGTCTTTTGAGGCTTTTATAATGAAAATACTGTGGGTTGGGCAGTTTAAACAACATGCATCTATCTCTCACAGATCTGGAGTCTGGGAAGACAGTCAAGGTCCTGGCGGGTTCTTTGCCTAGTGAGGGCCTGCCTCTTGGATCATGCACTGCCGTCTTCGCCATTGTCTTCATGTGGCAGAAGAAGCTCTCTGGGGTCTTTTATATAAGGCATTAATCCCATTTATGAGGGCTCCACCTGCCTGACCTAATCACCCCCACAGGCCCCACATCCTAAAATAAAACCACATTAAGGGTTGGAATTTCAACATACACATTTTGCAGAGAAGTGTATAGCAGTTTCACTTTCAGATAGAGTTGACTGCTTTTTCTTTTGTGCCTGCTTTGTAAGCACATATTTATATATCTTTAATTTATTATTATACTTTATTTACGTGACTGTCTTCCTGTGTGAGCTCTTTGTGGCCAAAGACCGTATCTTACTTTGATTATTAGCATAAGAACAAATACATATATACTCAGTGTATATTGATTGAGTCATGACTGCATTCTAATCTAAAAAAAAGAGAGAAATTAGATTTTTTCCAATAGGCAACAGGGAGCAAAGTGAGGATATTTTTATTATGGTAGTTTATTTTTTTATCAGTGAAGAGCTGATTTCATGGAGTTCCCATCATGGTTTAGCGGTTAGCGAACCCAACTAGCATCCATGAGGACGCAGGTTCTATCCCTGGCCCTGTTCAGGAGGTTAAGAATCCAGCATTGCCATGAGATGTGGTGTAGGTCACAGACGCGGCTCGGATTCTTCATTGCTGTGGTCTTACACCGCAGCCACAGCAACGGGGGATCCGAGCCACATCTGCAGCCTACACCACAGCTCATGGCAATGCTGGATCCTTAAGCCACTGAGCAAGGCTAAGGTTTGAACCCGTGCTCATGGATCCTAGTCGGGTTTGTTAACCACTGAGCCACAAAGGGAACTCCCCAGGAATTGAATTTGAGCCACAGCTGCAACCTGTGCCACAGCAGGAACTCCAGTTAACTGTTTTCTGATTGATGGATAAACCTTTAGGTTCCACCACCACCCCCCTTCTTTTTCTCCCCAGTAAGCAGCATGCATTTATTGCTCACACTTCTGGATTCTGAAAGTCTGGGATCAGGGTGCCAGGGTGGTTTGGTGCAGGTACTCTTCAGGGTCAGAGACTTCTTATGACGTCCTTACGTGGTGGAAGCTAGGCTTGTTTTTTAGCTCTTAACAATATTGGTAAAAGAACATTCTAGTATATAACATTGTGTTGTTGTAGGCATGTTTTTAAAGGATAAATTCCTCAAAGTAAGAATGCTTGGGGGGAAAGGTATGAACATTTTAAGCTATACATTTTTTTGCCAAATTACCACTTTTTCCAGTTACTTCCCCTCTGATAGAATATAAGCAAGTTTATTAATCTCTATATTTGTCTATCCTGTATAGTTCTACTTAAAAATTCATTTTTTGAAATATATGGGAAAGTATGCATGTCATAATGTGTAAGCTTCACAACCTGAACACACTCATGTACCCAGCACCCAGATCAAGGAACAGATCATTACCAGCACCCTACAAGTCCAGTCATTGCCGCCCAGATGAGTGACACCCATCCTGACTTCTAATTCTATAGATTAGTTTGCCTGTTTTTTTTTTCTATTTTATAAAAATGAAATCATATACTATATGGTACCATGATTTTAATTTTTGTGAGTCTGATAGATTAAAAATAGCATCATTGCTATTTTATGTTTAGCTTCA
Organism: Catagonus wagneri; assembly: GCA_004024745.2. Classification (NCBI taxonomy): domain Eukaryota; kingdom Metazoa; phylum Chordata; class Mammalia; order Artiodactyla; family Tayassuidae; genus Catagonus; species Catagonus wagneri. Next base: position 16,753,830 of record PVHT020000886.1, on the reverse strand, counting down.
TAATGACTAAGGTTACTATCTCTGTGTATATCTTAAAGCTTTTTTAAAAAAATTAGTAAGTCTCAAATGTTAGAACAGAAAATAAAAGATTAAAAGTGAAAACAAAGCAAACCCCCACCAAGCTCTAGGATTATCACCTCTTGCCAATATTCCTAAAGCTAAATGTCTCTACCACATCACAGCTTTCATGCTTCTGTATTCAACAAATGCTGATTAAAGAGCTTCTAGACATGGAAGCTCGAAATTTTGGCACAAGTTCTGTCATACGCCAGCCAAAGATGGGGCCAACCGTAGAGTTCAAGCCTTCTGGGGTACTGGGACTACATACTCAAAGCGAGATGGAAGCTTAGATTTAGAATCAGTGCTTGTGATCTAGAGTTAGGAAAAAGCAGAAAATGCCTTCCCAATCATAATATCAACTCTAAGCTACCTAGAAAAAAACAAAAGATGTACAAGACCCAAATAGAGGAAATTATAATCATATACAAGAAAACTGTTTTTGGCTTAAAAAAGCCTTTAAGCTGAGAGTACTGAGATTCATGTTTTCAAGAGAAAATTACATAGTTTTTTAATGGCTAAAAAAAAAGGTTGTAGTAGGGAGTATCCATTGTGGCACAGTGGAAATGAATCCTACTAGTATCCATGAGGACGCAGGTTTGATCCCTGGCCTCTCTCAGTGGGTTAAGAATCCAGAGTTGCTGTGAGCTGTGGTATAGGTTGCAGACCGGCTCAGATCTGGTGTTGCTGTGGCTGTGGTGTAGACTTGGCAGCCGCAGCTCTGATTTGATCCCTAGCCTGGGAACTTCCATATGCCATGGGTGTGGCCCTAAAGAGGGAGGGAGGGAGAGAGGAAGGAAGGAAAGAAGGGAAGAAGGACGGAAGGAAGGGAGAAAGTGTAATAGAAAAAGAATCAACCAGTTGTTTGGTACAGAGAAAGTTTTATTATTTCCATTTTGGAAATATAATTACTGTGAAGTAAATACAATTTAACGTAAAAATAAATTCCAAAGTGAGCATTTAGAATGAGTAAAATCAAAAAGTAAAGCTAGGTTTGGTTAACATACTGCATCTGCAGTTATGAAGAAATGCAAATCAATATAGTAAAGACTTTTAGAAACACTGCAGTGCAGAAACCTATTTAATTTTTTATAGCCTTCTGTTTCCCACTTGTTATGTGATCATAGGAGGGCTATTAATATTTTCTAGGACACTGGAAGTCTACAGAACATAATTTGGAAAACACTATGTATTTAAATGCCATTCATTCTGATACATAGGATGCAAAATTTGTACCTCAAAATCTTATTTATAGAATCTTAGAACTGTTATTAAAGAATGAGTAATAATGTAATAAAATAGTAACTAACTGTTACAGCTACAAAGGACCTGAGTGTAGTGGTTTTAAAAACTTATCAGGTGTTTTCCAAGTATTTTCATCAATTCTGTGGCTTATCTTTTCACTTGTTTAACAGTTTCTTTTGAAAAACAGGCTTGATGAAGTCCAAATTACTGTTTTTCTTTTATGGACTGTACTCATAATATGTGTCTGAGAAAACTTTTCCTAATTTAAAATCACAAGGATTTCACTAATGCTTTCTTCTAGAAGTTTTATGGTATTAAGTTTCCAATTTTTTTGTTTTGTCTTTTTGCCTTATCTAGGGCCGCACCCGCAGCATATGGAGGTTCCCAGGCTGAGGGTCTAGCAGAGCTGTAGCCGCCAGCCTACATACAGCCACAACAACGCGGGATCCGAGCCACGTCTGCAACCTACACCACAGCTCACAGCAATGCCGGATCCTTAACACATTGAGCAAGGCCAGGGATCGAACCCACAACCTCATCGTTCCTAGTCGGATTCGTTAACCACTGAGCCACTACGGGAACTCCTCCAAATTCTTTTTTAATGCAATTTTATACACATACACAGTCTGGTGCTTTTGCTCCAGTGGGCTAACAATTTACATATAATTTTACAACTTGCTCTTTTTTTTACTGCTTATTAAACAATATTTTCATGTCAGTACAGTTAATTCTTTTGAGTAGCTGCATAGTATTCAACTGAAGAATGTATTACAGTTTGTTTAGTTTTTCTTCTCTTGATTGACAATTTTTTCCAGTTTTTTCCTGTTATAAATAATGCACCAGGGTTAAAATTGAGTTCACTTCAAATTTTGATACCCTCAGATGTATTAAAAGCTTTTATTATAGGAAAATTTCATCCTAGATTTTGAGGCACACTCAAAACTCTAAATATTTGTTAAACAGTTCTGACTTTTTTTCTCATTTATGAATTTATGTTTTTAATTTTTATTTTTTCCATTATAGCTGGTTTATAGTGTTTTGTTAATTTTCCACTGTACAGCTACAGCAAGATGACCCAGTCATACATACATATATACATTCTGTTTTCTCACATTATCATGCTCCATCATAAGTGACTAGATATAGTTCCCAGTGCTATACAGCAGGATCTCATTGCTTATCCATTCCAAAGGCGGTAGTTTGCATCTATTAACCCCAAATTCCAAGTCCATTGCACTCCCTCCTCCTCCGCCTTGGCAACCACAAGTCTGTTCTCCATGTCCATGAGTTTCTTTTCTGTGGAAAGGTTCATTTGTGCCGTATGTTAGATTCCAAGTATAAGTGACATCATATGGTATTTGTCTTTCTCTTTCTGACTTACTTCACTTAGTACGAGAGTCTCTAGTCGCAAAAGGCATTATTTTGTTCTTTTTTATAGCTGAGTAGTAGTCCATTGTGCATATATACCACATCATCTTAATCCAGTCATCTGTCGGTGGATATTTAGGTTGTATCCATGTCTTGGCTATTGTGAATAGTGCCGCAATGAACATACGGGTGCATGTGTCTTTTTCTTTTTTTTTCTTTTTTTCTTTTTTTTTGTCTTTTTGCCTTTATGTAGAGCCGCACCCGCAGCATATGGAGGTTCCCAGGCTAGGGGTCTAACAGGAGCTGTAGCTGCCAGCCTTCGCCACAGCCACAGCAACGCGGGATCCGAGCCATGTCTGCAACCTACACCACAGCTCGTGGCAACGTCGGATCCTTAACCCACTGAGCAAGGCCAGGGATCGAACCCGCAACCTCATGGTTCCTAGTAGGATTCGTTAACCGCTGAGCCACGACGGGAACTCCTTTTTTTTTTTTTTTTTTTAGTTCTGACTTTTCTTGTTCAAATGTTTAGTGGAAGCATTAGGGTGAATGGTATAAACAGTCATTACCTGCAAAAAAATTTTTTATTAACTTCCCATTTTCTACTATAACCGCAATGGATTATGCATCCTTCTTGCTTCAAACAGTTGTAATAGGTATGTTTAAAAAGCTCTGATTCTGCTAATTTCTCCTAATTCCTCAATTTATATGACTTACTTTATTTGACTTTTTTTTTCCCACTTCCATTTTTCAGGTCTCTTTAAAAAATCTGTTTGGGAGTTCCCTTTGTGGCTCAGTGGTTAATGAATCCGACTAAGAACCATGAGGTTGCGGGTTCAATCCCTGGCCTTGCTCAGTGGGTTAAGGATCCGGCGTTGCCATGAGCTGTAGTGTAGGTCGCAGATGTGGCTCGGATCCTGCGTTGCTGTGGCTGTGGCGAAGGCCAGCGGCTACAGCTCCTGTTAGACCTCTAGCTGGGAACCTCCATTTGCCGCGGGTGCGGCTCTACATAAAGGCAAAAAAGACAAAAAAAAAATCTGTTTGACCTCTGTAATAAGATTATGATACTACCTAAATAGTTATTTAGATTTGTGAAAGACTATCTCCATTACCTCTCATTTATTGTTGTTGTTTTTTTTCAAAATTAAATGGTATAAATTTGGGGGGAAGCTTCATGTTTCTTTTTGTTCTTTTTATTCTATTAATACTATTTCATTTTTCTATGACAGATTCAAAAGCTTTGTGACAGAGTAGCTTCATCTACTTTATTGGATGATCGAAGAAATGCTGTGCGTGCTCTCAAGTCATTATCCAAGGTCTGTAACATTTTATCAGTTACTAAGTTTATTTTTTATTCATTTATTTTGTTTTTTGCTTTTTAGGGCTGCATCTGTGGCAGCCCTAAAAAGCCCTGGAAGTTCCTAGGCTAGGGGTCAAATCAGAACTTCAGTTGCCAGCCTATACCACAGCCATAGCAACTCAGGATCAGAGCCACATCTGCTACCTATACCACAGTTCACAGCAATGCCAGACCCTTAACCCATTGAGCGAGGCCAGGGATCGAACCCACATCTTCATGGGTTACTAGTCGGATTTGTTGCCACTGAACCATGATGGGAACTCCCAAGTTATTAAATTTATTAAGTTGGATATTAGTTACTTAAATAACATTTTTCTTTTGTGCAGAAATATCGTTTGGAAGTGGGTATTCAAGCTATGGAACACCTTATTCATGTTTTACAAACAGATCGGTATGTCTCTATGTAATGATTTTTCTCTGTAATTTTTCCTGAACTTTTAATTAATTTGTTTTAGAGTCACTATTCCAGAAATGATTGACATATTAAGGCATGTATAGTTGTCATTTTTCAATGACAAAACTATACGTTTTTACTTTCAGTTGTCATTTGAGTAAACAGTTGTTGGACACGAGGTGCGAACCACTGTGCTGATAGCGTTAGGACAGACATAATCGCAACCTTCAGGAGCTGAGAGCTTTCCATCATATGAAGATAGACTGAAATAACTGCGCCTTAAAGGCTTAAAATTGAGGGTTTGAATTGGCCAAGTGAATATGCTGATTTTCACTTAGAAATACTGCAGTGTACTTCTGTAGTATAATATGTGTATCATGGTATGTCAGTTATCCAGAATCGCTTTTGGTGGGGGCAGGAGACTGTGCTAATGAGTGAAGTGTTAACTCTGAGCATGTGTTAAGGGCAAGATCACTCAGCCTGTTTTTAGCTCTTCAGTTTCTCTTAAGGAGATTGTCTGCTTCTTTGGTTTTAATTAACAGCTATACATGAATAACTTTCGAATCTTATCTCTTATTAAATATATCTTACAAGCTTTAGCTGCTCAATGGACATTTCCACCATGTCAAGATCTCTCACAGGTATCTTAAATTCAGAATGTTCAAAAGTTAATTTGTCTCTGGTCTCCCATGCCCCTGTGTCCCCATAAACTCCTCCAGTTGTCTTTTGACCTAAGTTCATCCCAGCTGATAGCACCTTTCCATTCAAGCAAGAAACTAGAGGATTTATGCTCGACGCATCCCTCCCCTTAACCCATTATGCCCATCCAGACCGAAAGTCAGGAATCTGAACTCTCTTGATTGCCATTGTTGGTCTTAGTTCTGGCTTTCAGTATCAGTCACTGAAACCATTTTCATACCCACGCTAATAGTTATCCATTGCTGCATAACGAAAAACGTCAAAATTTACTGGCTCAAAATAATAAATACTTACATCATAGTTTCTATCTTCTAATTCACCGAATGCATTTCACCAGCTCATTGCAGTGCAAAGTTCAAGTCCCTCAAACAAAGCAAAGCATATATAAGCTTTTTAAAGACCCAGAAGCAGCCTGCCTGGCTAACCTCATAGCTTCTTTTTTAAATTAAATTTTAGCGATACCCAGCTGCTTGTTCAGGTTCGGTTGGAACCTTTTCTATCCTCTTTGGACAGTGTAACCCACATTGACTACCTTTCAAAACTAATTTTTTTTTTTGTCTTTTGAGAGCCACACTCACTCTCAGCATATGGAGGTTCCCAGGCTAGGAATTGAATCAGAGCTGTAGCTGCTGGCCTACACCACAGCCATGGCAACGCAGGAGCCGGGTCTGCGACCTATACCACAGCTCACAGCAACGCCGGATCCTCAACCCACTGAGCAAGGCCAGGGTTTGAACCTGCATCCTCATGGATGCTAGTCAGATTCATTTTCCACTGAGCTAGGACAGAAACGCCGAAAACCACCTAGTTCCAATGCATTTGAATAAATCCAGTGGTTGTGTCAGCACTGTCTGTGTTATTAACACCTGAGTGGACAACTACAGTAGGCAGAATAATGATCCCCCAAAGATGTTTGTTTGTATTCTATCAAGACAACCTATGAATGTTACTTTAGATGGCAGAAGGGACTTTGGAGATATGATTAAGGTATAGACTTTGAGATTATCCAGATGGGGCCAGCATAATCCTAAAGGTTCTTAAAAGTAGAAGAGGAATGCAAAAGAGGAAGTCAGAATGAGGTGACATGAGAATATCTCAACCTGTCTTTGCTGGCTTTAAAGATGAAAGGAGGCCTTCTAAACTGGAAAAGGCAAGGAAATGGATTCTCCTCTAAAGCCACCAGGAAGGAAGGCAGCCCTGCTGACACCTTGATTTTAGTCCAATGAGACCCATTTCAGACTTCTGACCTCCAGAACTCCAGGATAATGTGTTTGTATTGTATAAATACAAATACACTGGGTTTGTGGTGATTTGTTACAGCATTACTAGAAAACTAATAAAGTAGCCCAAGTTATCTGGTTTAAACAATATTCCAAGTTATAGAAAATGGATCTTAGATCAAAAAAACCAGTTTGGAGTTCCTCTTGTGGCTCAGTGGGTCATGAATCTGACTAGTATCCATAAGGATGTGGATTCAGTCCCTGGCCTTGCTCAGTGGGTTAAGGATCCATCGTTGCCATTAGATCTCAAATGCGGCTTAGATCTGTGTTGCTGCAACTGTGACACAGGCTGGCAGCTATAGCTCTCATTCAAGCCCTAGCCTGGGAACTTCCGTATGCCACAGGTGCAGCCCTAAAAAAACAAAAAACAAAAAACAAAAAACACTTTAGTTTGAATATTATGCATACATATAATTTTTCATTTTTATTTCATGTATCTTTCTGCATGCATTTTCTCACTGAGTCTTATAAGGTTAATAATGAAGATCTGCTGTATAGCACCAGGAACTTTATGTAGTCACTTATGATGGAGCATGGTAATGTGAGAAAAAGAATGTACATATGTATGTGTGACTGGGACACCTTGCTCTACAGTAGAAAATTGACGGAACGCTGTAAACCGGCTGTAATGGTACAAATAAAAAACATTTAAAAACAAGTTAGTGGAGTTCCCGTTGGGGTGCATCAGTTAACGAATCCGACTAGGAACCATGAGCTTGTGGGTTCGATCCCTGGCCTTGCTCAGTGGGTTAAGGATCCAGCGTTGCCGTGAGCTGTGCTGTGGGTTGCAGACGCGGCTCAAATCTGGCATTGCTGTGGCTGTGGTGTAGGCCTGCAGCTGTAGCTCCAATTGGACCCCTAGCCTGGAAACCTCCATATGCGGCAGGTGCGGCCCTAAAAAGCAAAAGTCAAAAAAAGAAAAGAGAAAGAATAGTAATGAAATGACTAGCATCTTGATATGAAAAGCAGAGTGCTACCTCTTGTGTAAAGAGGCCCTTACTGTCATTTTTAGTGCACAGTAGAAAGTAAGTGTGTAAGTACTCTTGGTATAAAGGTTAAGAAATACATTTTTTAAAATATTTTTCTGCACACTTACTCTGTGCCAGGCGCTATGCTTAGAAATAGTGTGTACCATACAGCCTTGTGATTGTGTGAACTAATAATTGATCACATTAGAGGCTGATGGGTATTTTACTTTGCCTCTTATACAACAAACAAAACGAAACTTCTCTGAGTCTTCTTGTGTTTCATTCCTTCTCTTGTGCTAAAATTCCCTTTCCATTGTCTTCCAAAAGTTATCTTTTATCTTCCATTTTCAAAATGTTCTGTGTTTTCTTAACTTCATTGGTTACAGAGGTCTATAATCTCCAGCCATCTCATTCCATTTCTCATCTTCTTTACTCTTTTATGCTTCTACTCTTGGCCTACCTAACACTCAGAATCCGTCAACTGAATCCCCCTCATCCTTGGCTGCATCACACAGAGCTGGATTCCCTTTCTTTTCTTTTTTCTTGCTTTTTAGGGCCACACCCATGGCATGTGGTGATTCCCAGGCTAGGGGTCTAAATCAGAGCTACAGCTGCCGGCCTACACCACAGCCACAGCAACGCCAGATCCAAGCCTGACCTACACCACAGCTCACGGCAACGCCGGATCCTTAACCCACTGAGCAAGGCCAGGGATCAAACCCGCAAGCTCATGGTTCCTAGTCGGACTCGTTAACCACTGCGCCACGGCGGGAACTCCTGGATTCCCTTTATTGGTGTGGCTTGTAACTCTCCATCTGTCTGTGGGTCTGCTTCTCCTTAGCCGTCCTGAGGAAGAGACTGCTCATTCTCCCAGTTCCCACGCTTAGGGCCTGAAAGTCATCTGTTTCTCACTGATGCTTCCAAACCATGACACCTCGGTAATTTTGAGGTTAAGTGTACATTTCAGTGGTTTTAGCATATTCACAAAGTTGGGCAATTGTTACCACTGTAATTCCAGAACATTTTCATCACTTCAAAAGAAATACAGTATCCATGAGTTGTCATGGCCTATTCCTCTTCCCCCCAGTCCCTAGCAAAGCCTCATCTCCTTTCTGTCTATATAAATTTGATTTTTGTACATTTCATGTAAATGGAATCATACGATAAATGACCTTTTGTCTGGCTTCTTTCATTTAGCATATTTTAAGATTCATCCATGTTATAACCTGTATTAGTGTTTCATCTCTTTTTGTGGCTGAATAATATTCCATTGTATAACATTCATCTGTTGGTAGACATTTGGAATATCTCCATTTATTGGCTGTTATGAATAATGGTGTTATGAACATTTGTGTACTAGCTTTTGTGTGAACATATGTTTTATACAAAGGAATACAGCTGTTTCATCATGTAACTTTATATTTTGTTTTGTTTTGTTTTGTTTTTTCTTTTTGCCTTTATGTAGAGCCGCACCCGCGGCATATGGAGGTTCCCAGGCTAGGGATCTAACAGGAGCTGTAGCTGCCGGCCTTCGCCACAGCAACGCCAGATCCAAGCCTGACCTACACCACAGCTCACGGCAACGCCGGATCCTTAACCCACTGAGCAAGGCCAGGGAGCGAACCCGCAACCTCATGGTTCTTAGTCAGATTTGTTAACCACTGGGCCACCAAGGGAACTCCTGTGGTAACTTTATGTTTAACTTTTTGAGACATTGCCAAACTCTCCCATGGAGGCTGCACCATTTTGTATCTTCATCTGCAGTGTATGAAAGTCCACTTTCTCCTCACCAATACTTGTTATTGTCCCTTTTTAATTAAAAAAAAAATTTTTTTTTTTTTTAGGGCCACACCTGTAGCACATGGAAGTTCCCAGGCTAGGGGTCGAATTGGAGCTACAGCTGTTATCCCATGCCACAGTCACAGTGATAGCAACACAGAATCCGTGACCTGCCCTGCAACTAGCTCATGGCAATGTCAGATCCTCAAGCCACCGAGCGGGGCCAAGGATTGAACCTATGCCTTCATGGATGCTAGTCCAATTCGTTACCTCTCAGCCACAAAAGGAACTCCTTATTGTCCATTGTTTTAAATGGCCATTTTATCAGGTGTAACTTGGCATCTCATTGTGGTTTTGAATTGCATTTACCTAATGACTGATGATGATGAGCATCTTTTCATGTGCTTATTTACCACTTGTATATCGTTTTTAGAGAAATGTCTAAGTTCTTTGCCGGTTTTTAGTTGGGTCACTTGTTGTTTTTATTGTCGAATAAGAGTTTTATAGCTTTAGCTCTTACATTTAGATCTTATATCCCATTTTGAGTTAATTTTTGTATATGGTGTGAAGTAGGCATCCGACTTCATTTTTTTGCAAGTGTGTATCTAGTTGTCCTAGCACTCTTTGTTGAGGAGACTGTTCTTTCATCATTGAGTGGTCTTGGCATCCTTGCCAAAAATCAATTGAAATAAATGTTGACTTTATTTGTAGACTTTCTCTTCTATTGATCTATGTCAATCCTCATGCCATTGCCACAATTTTGATTACTATAATTTTGTAGTAAGTTTTGAGATCAGAAAATGTGAGTCTTTCAACTTGGTTCTTTTTGAAGACTATTTTGGCTATTCTGGATACCTTGCATTCCCATACAGATTTTATGATCAGCTGGCATCTGGGATTTTTATAGGGACTGTGTGAATCTATAAATCCAGTTGGAGTATATTACTATGTTAACAACATTACATCTTCCTATCCTGAACACAGAATGTCTTTTCATTTATTCGAGTTTTAGGCAATTTCTTTCCACCATGTTTTGTAATTTTCAGTGTATAAGTCTTGTACTTTAGTAAAATTTATTCCAAATTATTTAAATCTTTTTTATGTTATTTAATTGAAATTTCATTTTCTGATTGGTCATTGCTAATATATAGGAATACGGTTTTTCTTTTTTTAGATCAAGTATGTATCCTTTAACTTTGCTGAATTTGTTTACTGGTTCTAATAGGTTTTTAGTGGACTCCTTAGGATTTTCTGTGTACAAGATCATGTCATCTGTCAATAGGTATAGTTTCCAATCCATATGCCCTTTATTTCCTTTCCTTGCCTCATTGCTCTGGCTAGCACCTCCAGTCCAATACTGGGTGGAAGTGGCTAGAGGAGACACCCTTATCTTGTCCCTGACCCTGGAGGTGAAGCGTTTAGTCCTCACCGCCCAGTTCAATACTGGGTAGAAGCGGCTAGAGGAGACACCCTTATCTTGTCCCTGACCCTGGAGGTGAAGCGTTTAGTCCTCACCGCCACACAGGATGTTAGATGTGGGGCGCTCGTCCTGAGGACTTTCCCTGCCATCCTTACCTTCTCAATAGTTTCTTAAAAGATGTCCCTCAAAATTTCTCAGAAACAAGATGGTAAATATTAATGATTTTAAAGACCCACTTCACTGGAGCTTTACATCCTCTGGATGTGACCCCCTTTGTCCCTCAATCTTTGCTTTCACTCCTAATCAGTTCTTCATATTCACTGAATCTTTCTGGCTTATAAAGATATTATCATCCATCGTGCTTTCAAAATTTATCAACTAAAAAAATCTATACTTCCTGAAACAAAGAAAAAAAAACTTATACTTTCTGATATTATAAATAGTACATGTTTACCTAAGATTCTTTTTTTTAGAAAATAGAATATAGATCCAAGAAACAAATTCTAGTAGTGTTAACTAGAGATAATGCTGTTATGTTTATATAAACAGCATATATATGAGCATTATGTCTGTTACAAAACATATGTAAACATACATACAGACTTATAAAATTAGCTGGCTTGTACTAATTTTGCTGGCTTTAAAGTTGGGTTTATTTTACGCACTTGCTTATAAAGTTTTCTTAAAATATATATGGATCCATGAATGTATGTATATTTTTTGCTAGATGGGATCATTCTGTACATATATTGTTATATTTAGTTTTTTCCTATTGGCATTAAGTTAGAGGTATTTTAATTACCATGCCATTAAACACTCTTTGAAAATACATTTTTTATTTTTTTGTTTTGTTTTTATTTTATTTTTTTGCTTTTTAGGAATGCACACTCCGCATATGGAAGTTCCCAGGCTAGGGGTGAAATTGGAGCTACAGCCCCAGTCTACACCACAGCCACAGCAACGCGGAATCCAAGCTGCATCTGCAAGCTGCACCTGCAAGCTGCACCACAGCTCATGCAACACCAGATCCCAACCGACTGAGCGAGGCCAGGGATCGAACCTGTATCCTCATGGATACTAGTCAGACTCTTTTCCACTGAGCCACAACAGGAACTCCCTGAAAATACATTTTTTAATTGCTGCTATATGTATAGATTTACCACATTTTAAAAAAAGATTATTGGACATTTAGGTTATTTCTAATTGTTTACTATTATAAATAAAAATAAACCTTTATACATCTTTACAGTTTGCAGTCTGATATTTTCTTAGCATAGGTTTTCAGAAATGGGATTAATGTTATTTTATACAGTTGTGCTGAATAAGAGTCTAAAATGGTCATAACTCTAACAGTGTATAATAATTTCTTTCTTCCAGTTCGGATTCTGAAATAATAGGCTATGCTTTGGATACACTCTATAATATAATATCTAATGATGAAGAAGAAGAAGTAGGTAAGTTTCTTTTAATATGTTTTCTGTACATAAAATTAACTGGATTATGCTAATTTTGCTGGTTTTAAGTTGAGGGGTTTGTTTTTTGGGGTTTTTTGTTTGTTTGTTTGTTTGTTTGTTTTCCCTTTTTGGCCATGTTGCTGCATATGGAGTTCCCGGGCTAGGGATCAGATCCAAGCCGCAGTTGCAACCTGTGCCGCAGCTGCAGCAACACTGGATCCTTAACCTGCTGTTCTGGCTGGAGAGCAAACCTGCATCCCAATGCTCCAGAGACACCTCTGATCCCTTTGCGCCACGGTGGGAGCTCCTAAAGTTTTTATTTTATCAATTTATTTATAAGGGATTTTTTTCTTTTTTCTTTCTTTTTTTTTTGTTTTTAATCACTAAAGGGAAGATAATAGCTTAGTCCTAGAAAAATGTCTTTAACTGCATCTGCGACTTACACCACAGCTCACGGCAATGCCGGATCCTTAACCCACTGAGCAAGGCCAGGGATGGAACCCGCAACCTCATCGTTCCTAGTCGGATTCGTTAACTACTGCGCCACGACGGGAACTCCTTTCCCTGTTTTTGTATTTGTTTTTAGTTAAGGAGAATGGCTGTCAGTAATCCCTAGGTTAAATAACACATTTGGCTATTGATTAAAAATCAGACTCGGGAGTTCCTTTCATGGCTCAGTGGTTAACGAATCCAACTAAGAACCATGAGGTTGCGGGTTCGATCCCTGGCCTTGCTCAGTGGGTTAAGGATCTGGCATTGCCGTGAGCTGTGGTATAGGTTGCAGACGCGGCTCGGATCCCGTCTTGCTGTGGCTGTGGTGAAGGCCGGCAGCTACAGCTCCTGTTAGACCCCTAGCCTGGGAACCTCCATATGCCGTGGGTGCAGCTTTACATAAAGGCAAAAACACAAACAAATCAAATTCATGTATTTGTTATCTGATGAGCAATATAGAGTTAGAGGGTTTTTTCCTAATATATACTGAAAATTTTAACATGGGACTTATGTTAATTTATAAAGAGCAAACGGTTTTTTAAATTTAGAAGTTTTCTTTACATTGAATCTGATTGTTATGATATGATAGGAATCAGCTTGAAATCCACACATTCCTCTGGTACATCTTTCTTTTCCTTTTTGTTTCAAATTACTTGCATACTTAAGGTAATCTGTTTACTTGATTTATTTTATTGTTAGCATGTGAAATACTTGACTAGAAGTATATATGCATTTTGTTCTACGTATTGTAAAAACACACACATTGAGTAGCATTTTACAATGCTGTTGAAGACTGTTTTCATCATATCAGATTGGCTGTTGCAATGGGACATAACGGGCTTTTCATTTTTCTAGACAATCAGAAGGGTGATATTTATGCATTTTAGAATTCTAACTTAGAAATTACAGGGTCTTTCAAAATATGAGTAGATAGGTCATAAAGAAATGTAGATAATACTCAGTTTGCTCATATTTTATTAAAATCAAAGTAGAGCAGAACTGTATGTGGATATTAACTTCACAGAATACCAGTAGTAAGAACATTTGAAACTGGGTTGTATTGAGTAGTTATAATTTCTTAGACATAATTATCCTTTTTCTTAAATTTTTATTTCTCTGGTTCTTTAGCTGACAACTTTTAATTTCTCAGGGGTGAAGAATCTTTAGTAAACATAATTTGATTCCTGTGGGAAAAGAGGCTGTCAGCCACATGACAATACTTTAGTACAGTATACACAAGAACATACTTTGAAGAAAAAGATACTATTTCTCCTAATCATTTCTCAGATGAGAAAATTATGTGCAGTACACTTGTTAGAAAACGTTAGAGAAAAATGCTTTCTCTTTTTTTCCTTTTTTTCTTTAGTTGTTTCATATTGAAAATTTAGCTTTTTTCTAGTTTGTACCAGATAATTTTTGTGGTTTAAGAAACTATATAGTATCGGAGTTCCCTTCGTGGCACAGCAGCTAACGAATCCGACTAGGAACCATGAGGTTGCTGGTTCAATCCCTGGCCTCGCTCAGTGGGTTTAAGTTCCGGCGTTGTCATGAGCTGTGGTGTAGGTTGCAGACGTGGCTCGGATCCCATGTTGCTGTGGCTGTGGCGTAGGCCGGTGACTACAGCTCCGATTAGACCCCTGACCTGGGAACCTCCATATGCTGCAGGTGCAGCTCTAAAAAGCGGGAAAAAAAAAAAATGAAACTATATAGTATCAACTAATTAGGTGGTTTTCCTTTGTTATAAATTTGTAATCTAATACTGTTTTTTGCTTCTCTGTAGACTCTGTTTTTCGTTTTGCTTTTTTTTTTAATGGCCACACCTGTAGCATTTAGAAGTTCCCAGGCTAGGGGTTGAATCAGAGCTACAGCTGCCGGCCTACACCACAGCTATAGCAACACCAGGTCCGGGCCATATCTGCAGCCTATATCACAGCTCACAGCAGTGCTGGATCCTTAATCCACTGAGTAAGGCCAGGGATCAAACCCGCATACTCATGGATACTAGTTGTATTCGTTACTGCTGCGCCACAACTGGAACTCCCTTCTTTTTTTTTTTTTTTTGTGGGGGAGAGGTTGCACCCATGGCATGTGGAAGTTCCCAGGCCAGGGATTGAACCCACACCGCAGCAGCAACCAAGCTGCTTCAAGGATAATTCCGGATCCTTAACCTGCTGTACCACAAGAGAACTCCTGAGCTCCTTATTTTTAATTTAGCGTCCAAAAATGATCCTTTGGATGAAACAGGATAAATACTTCTTTAGAGAAAAAGTAGAATCATTTTTTCTAGGGAAGATTAAAATATGAGCTTAAACTTTCCTCTGAAAATTTTCCTAGCCTGAGTCAATTTTTTAAAATCTAGATATTGAGAAATATGGCCTTCGGTTCTATTATTGATTCTTTTTCTTTACTACTTCATCAAAAGATGATTATTAGCTGACATAATGAACTTCATTTTAAAGTTCTTTACCCTGGGAATATTTTATAACCCTTTAACTTATGGATAAATCTGTCTCATAATCCTAAATATGTAGCATATGCTATATCTCTGTTAGGATGTCTCAGATACTTCAGTAAAATGAGTGTGAGTCTCTTCTTCCAAGAGATTATATTGCCTATTTATTTATTTATTTATTTATTTTCTTTTTAGGGCCACTCCTGTAGCATATGGAAGTTCCGAGGCAAGGGGATGAATCAGAGCTGCAGCTGCTGGTCACAGCCAAAGGAACTCGGGATCCAAGCCACATCTGCGACCTATACCATAGCTCACAGCAACGCCAGATCCCTAACCCATTGAGCGAGGCCAGGGATCAAATCTGCGTTCTCGTGGATAATCAGGTTTGTAACCTGCTGAGCCACAACGGGAACTCCTGCTTATTTGATGTTTTTAAACTCTTACTTATTTTATTGTGAGTACTATTACATAAAAAAGTTTTCTTTATCATATACTTTTTATTTATTTATTTTTGTCTACCTTTGCAGATGATGTTGAAGGTAAAAGACTGCATTTAATATGCATGATGCTTTTAGGCATAATTTCTGATAACATAAAAGGACACTGTCAAGTGAGTTTCTGCAGGCTGACAAAAAAAAATTCTTGTAATTTGTTTCACTATATAAGAATTTTTAATAAAAAAGGAATATTTGATAATCTTAAATTACTGTTCATTATTTCTATGGTTACTGAATCTATTTATTGTCCAGAACCCAGAAAATATTCTAGTGCATTTTTTACCAAAATTAAAGCTTCTTTTCTGGCAGGACCATCTATTCAAAGTACTTTTTAGGTACTTTGCAGGGGAAAATTTTTGAGGCCATTTATTTAAAAATAAAAATAATATTTGATTATACATATAAATTTTTCCTATATTCAGTAAGAACTGAAAGTTGTTCCAGTTCAGAGAATACTTACATGTTGATATTGTCCCTTTAAAATAATGCATGCACAATAAAGTGTGGTTACTGACTTTTTCGTATTAATTTATAAAACTCACCAGTATGGTCTTTTTTCTTGTGGCCATTTCAAGGTCCATTTACTTTTAACTTTGATACTTCTTTTCCTCACAGTTAAAGTAGTCTAACCAATTTTTATTTTGTCTTACCATTTTCCCTGAGAACCTTAACTTTTTAAAAAGAGGAAGAAAAAAATCCTTATCCAAAGTAGATATAAAATGGTACATAACAAAGTTGCCTATACCTAACAGAGAACTAACAAAGAAACTAACTTGTTAAAAAGCATGGGCTTTTGTGACAATTTGAACCCCTTTTTGAGAGCAGGAGATGCTGAGCATTATGACTTGACCCTTGGGGCAGTGCTGTTTCCTTGTTCGGTCGTATAGTTCCGTAGTTGTTGTTTCTGTTATTGTTTCATCGTATTGGTATAGAACTTTAAATTTTCCAATGCTTTTATGTCCATTATCTTATTTGATCCTCATAGCAGCCTGTGAGGTAGGTGATATTTTTATCTTTTCTAAAGTTGAGCAAATGAAAACCCAGGGAGTGTGTAATTTATGTGGTATTATCTAGTAAGGGGGATAACAGAATTTCTTTGATACATTTTTTGTATTCATAGACTTCTGATTAATAAATTGTGGCATTTTTATGACTGGATTCTTTATTAAATTTTATAATTTACATTACTAGTTTATAGGATGCAGACAAATATTAAAAATATAGGTGTACTTGTTTAATTGACCATGGTATAAAAGAAGATTACTTGATATTCCCTCACTCTGAGTTAGGACTACTTATATTAGAATGTTTCTTTTTAAAAAGCAGTTTTGTCCTTCATGATAAGGATTATGAACTTGGTATGCAGTGGACTTCCAAAGAGAAAGTCCAGAATGTTTTTGAATGTTTTTATACCACAGGAAAACTACAGTTGTAAATACATTTGAAGAATAAATGTACATGTACATATTTAGTTAAAAGCTAGTCATATAAATAGCCCTAAAGTGTTTCCAGAGGTATACAGGACTTTTTAAAAAGCCATCTTTAATTTCGTATACCTGTCTTAAGTTTATTTTCACCATAATATCAAAGGGCTAGTTTGTTCTTAACTTTTCATTTATCTTACAGTAAGTACAGGGAAATGCCCAGGTTATAATTAAGCATTGCAAATAGTACGTAATCTATAGGATATAAAAAATAAACTTAGCTCTAGGATTTTTAAAATAATTATACTGGATGCGAGGATAGTTTACTTGTGTCATATTTTTGCTTACATGTAAAATAGATATAATTTTTCATCAGTCTAGTTTTGGTTTACAACCTTTAGTTATAATTGGTGTATTAGTTTTAGCTTAATTTACTTCTATGTCAAAATAGCTTTGTATGTTACTTTAATTGCTTAGCAGATTTTTGTGGGACTCTACATTAAAATTCTGAAGTGCTGTCTGATAACTATGACTTAAAGGAAGTTGAGTTTATTTCACTAACACTTTTTTAGTTGACACTAGTAAACCAGAAGGAGCCATAGATCCTTGGAACAAGATCATGTGTTTTACTAGTTCAGTTCAAAGCATAGATCTTAATTATATATTGCTAAGCTATAGTATTTTGTACAGTAAAGCTACAGAATGAGTTGAATGTACAGTATTGTTTACCTCCTGCTAAGTGATTAGCTTGTTCTTAATGCATAAATTAAATTAAGCTTTTTCTTCGGTTAAAACAGTGTTCCTTAAAGTATAGCACAGAAGTCCTAGAGTCCTCTGTGTTAAAAAGGTGTCAGTAGTTAAATAGACATAACATACTATATCCCTCTCTGAAGCTTCACAAAATTTACTTTTGTAAATACTGAGAATTTTTCAGTAAAGAAGCCTGTTGAGTTTTGTCTAATCCAAATACATTTGTACACGTAGGCTTGCTTTCGTTAGCTACCTATTAATGTGCCACCCAATTCTGCATTTTGAGAAATATTAATCAAGTCTTAAACCCACAGCTAAATTGTTTGGAGTTATCCACATAAAAATATTTCAGCATTTTGTAAATATTCATAGGAAGAACGCATCAAGTTTATATATGGTTTTCCTCCCATCCTTTTAAGATTAATTTACTAGTTTGAATAGTCTCCTAAATGTCAGTGACCTTTTTTTGGTCCTCACCCACAGTATACAAAAGTTCTCAGGCCAGATATTGAACCTTAGCCACAGTAGTGACAATGCCGAATCCTTAACCACTAGGCCACTAGGGAACTCCCCAGGGACTTTCATTTTGAGCTCTTTTCTAGAGGTCACAATCTTTGGGCGTAAGGGCATTCATTGTCTGTCTTAGAAGCAGGATTGTTTGACAGTTTGGTATCTTAAATAATAAGTTGCGGAGTTCCCTTCGTGGCTCAGTGGTTAACGAATCCGACTAAGAACCATGAGGTTGCAGGTTTGATCCGTGGCCTTGCTCAGTGGGTTAAGGATCCAGCGTTGCCATGAGCTGTGGTGTAGGTTGCAGATGCGGCTCGGATCCCACGTTGCTGTGGCGAAGGCCAGGGGCTACAGCTCCTGTTAGACCCCTAGCCTGGGAACCTCCATATGCCACGGGTGCGGCTCTACATAAAAAAAGGCAAAAAGACAAAAAAAAAAGTTGCTAATATTAAAAATGGGGAGCTTTCATGTTTTTGAATTTTAAGCTTCTCTTTTTAAAAACTCTGAAGACAGGGAGTTCCCGTCGTGATACAGCGGTTAACGAATCCGACTAGGAACCACGAGGTTGTGGGTTCGATCCATGGCCTCGCTCAGTGGGTTAACGATCTGGCGTTGCCGTGAGCTTGTGGTGTAGGCTGGCAGCTACAGCTCTGATTCGACCCCTACCCTGGGAACCTCCGTATGCCACGGGTGCGGCCCTAAAAAGCAAAAAAAAAAAAAAAAAAACCCTGAGGACAGGGCCTGCTTTCTCACAGGGCAGCAGTCAGCTGGAGCTACCTTCTCTCCCTGTAGTGGTACACCTCACCTGCTTCGTTACTGTCTTGCAACTGTAGCTAAGTGTGTATATTCTCTACTGTATTCAAACCACTCAAATGAAAACAATTCTATAGTAAATTGTATTTCAGAAGCATCGTTTTATTAATTATATACCCAGGTGTTGTCTAGTGCACCAAATATGGTTGTATGCAAATGGAAAGCTCACAGGTCATCGTACTGTTCTGATAGTACTTTCTAGAGGGAAACAGTGCTAAAAAGGAGATAGTTAAGTTACTTGCCTTTTCAACATAGATTTCTCATGTATGTGGAGAGCTATTCACTTGACATGTGTTCCCCAGAGGCCACATTTGTACAATTTTCTTTATCTGTTTTTTTTTACCTATAAAGTTTCAGTAGACTTTGGCTAATTATTTGCCCCTGGTACCATCCCTGACATAGTCATGATTTGTCAGGGTTCTGGGATAGCTACAAACAAGATAGGCTTCTTAGCCCAGTGAATCTTGTGAAATTTTATTTGATACAGAGCATTTACCATACCATGGGAATCAGGGCTCTTATTCACAGTGACTCTAAAGAGGAAGATTTTCAGAAGATTTTGTTAGCTCCCAAATTCCCATATCTGTTTCAGTTGCTTTGTAATCTTCCTTTCCATTAAGTCACCTTGCAAATATAATGGGAAGAGTGTGCAGTTCTTACTCCTTACCCAGTCTGAGGTTTCTCCCAACTCCAATAGTAAATTCACCCTTGAATATTGAAAACCTTAATGTACTGTGCAGAATTCTACTTTCAGGGGTGTGTGAATAACTAGGGCACAGGATTTCATCAGCTCCCAGTGGAAACAACGGTAAATTCTTTAAGCAAAACAATGATAGATAATGTCCCTTGAGTCCACTCTAGTTGTGTTTGAATATTAGGCTTCCTTCTGATTAATATTAGGCCTTTGTAGCATCCAGGCTTTGCCACCTTAACTTAGTACCCTTAACTTATTAGTAATTGTGCAGTAACATGATGATAGTTTTCAAGTGTAGTTTTTTTTTCATCTTGTCATGCCTTTCTCTTCCTGTTTTTCCTGAAGTGGAAATAATGACTGCTTCCCTAAACAATTCTTCTGAAGCCACCATTAACCTAAGAAATCAAACTCAAAGGACAAAAACTCATAGTTTAGGAGTTCTGCTGTGGCACAGCCAGGTCAGCAGCAGCTCTGCGGTGCCAGGACTCAGGCTTGATCCCCAGCCCAGCACAGTAGGTTAACGGATCTGGTGTTGCCGCAGCTGCAGTATAGGTCACAGCTGCAGCTCAAATCCGATCCCTGGCCAGGAACTCCACATGTCACAGGGTGGCCAAAAAAGCAAAGAAGAAAAAGGAAAAACAAAACAAAACCAAAAAAACAATAGCTTAGTAATGTTAAAAAGAAATGTGAGAAGTTCCCATCATGGCTCAGCAGAAACAAATCTGACTAGGAGCCAGGAGGACACAAGTTCAATCCTTGGCCTCGCTCAGTGGGTTAAGGATCCGGTATTGCTGTGAGCTGTGGTGTAGGTCGCAGATGCAGCTCGGATCCCACGTTGCTGTGGCTGTGGTGTAGGCCAGCAGCTGCAGCTTTAATGAAACCCCTAGGCTGGGAACTTCCATATGCCTCGGGTGCAGCCCTAAAAAGACAAAAAAAGAAAATGCATCAAATTTATTTTTATTCAGCATCCAAACAGTCATAATCTCGAATAACTACCTATTTTGGTAGATTGCATATAACTTTTATGAGAAGGAGATAAATATAAGGTAAAATATCAATGATAGGATTTGTTTATAGATAAGAATATTTCACTTTTTTAAAAACATCTTTTGCATCTTGGTGATAATACTCATTAATGTAACCTTACAAGAATCTGAATTTTTACAAATCATCAAAAGAAGATTGTTATGTTCTGTATAATTTTAAAACTTGATAATACATGTAGGTATATAATTTGTATCATAAATCTTAGGACTGTAGTTCTTAAGGGCAATTTCCTCCCCCACCCCGTCACCTAAAGGACATTTGTTAATGTCTGGAGAGTTGTTTTTTTTTTTCTTTTTACAGCCATGGGCATTATGGAAATCCCCAGACCAAGGAGTTAAATTGGAGCAGTAGCTGCTTGCCTACACCCCAGCCATAGCACCTCAGGATTTGAGCTGCATCTGTGACCTACCCTGCAGCTTGCAGCAATACCAGATCCTTAACCCACTGAGCGAGGCCAGGGAGCAGTTCCGCATCCTCGTGGATTCTAGTCAGATTCTTAATCCGCTGAGAATAACAACAGGAGCTCCTGGGGACATTTTTAGTTGTCGCAGCTTGAGATCTAAGTGCAGCAGGCATCTTGTGAGTGAGTAAAGGCCAGAGATGCTGCTACACATCCTGCAGTGCATAGGGAGCCTCCCACCACAAGGTGTCAGTGTGCCGAGCTTGAGAAATCCTCTCTTAGGGAGGACCATGATGATGGTGATGCTGATGATGTTACTGTTATTGAGCTCTTGTTTTTCATCAGGCCCCATGCTAGATGTTTTACCTATTTTGGATTCTTAAAGAAAACACTGTGTAAAAGGATATTGTTTCCGTTTTACAAGTGAAGAAACTGAGGCTTGATACAGTTGGGCTGTCTGCCCAAAGTAATGTGACTAGATGTCTTGTAAATGAATGAATCCGGGTTTAATTGGTCTGACTCAGAAACCTTTTGTGAGCATCTTTCTTTTTACTGTATTTGCTGCCTCTCGGGGAAGTATTTGACTCTTCCATATCCAGATCATTCTGTATATAAACAAATTACTTCTGCCTGTGCTAGCAGTGCTACTTCATTTCTCAGTCAGGTTAAGTTCAGAGGTAGTACTTGACCTTGTCAGTACTAATTGTTCCTTTCTGCTTGAAACACCTCTTCACTTGTTTCTCAGTCTCCACCATCCCCTGATTTTCTTCCTGTCTCATTGGGCTCCTCTTTCTTTGTCACCTTTACTGTTTTCTTTCTTGTCTTTCCAGCCTCATAACAGTGGAATGTCCCCAGGAACAGATATCTTTCCTTGTCTATTCTTTCCTTTGGTGATCTCATCTAGGCGAGTGACTTCAAGTACTGTCTACATGCTTGCCTCTCTAAAATATGTCCAACCCAGACCTCTCCACTGATGTCCATATTTGTGCATTCAAATGCATACTTGATATTTCCACTTAGATTTCTTCCCCTGCACATACACACAGAGCTTTATTTAATTACAGTTGAAATATAACTACACATATATAAACGTACAGTTTGATGAGTGTGACATATGTATAAACCCATGAAACCATCATCACCACCAAAATGATGAACACATATCTCAGTTTCCTTGTGCTTGTTTGTGATCCATCCCTCCTCCTAGCTCCCACTCAGTCACAGACCTACTTTTATTACTATAGCTTACCTTGCGTTTTTGTAGAATTTTGTGAAAATGAGATTATACAGTTTAGACTCTTTTTGTCTTTTGGGTTTTTTGTTTTTTTTTTCTTTTTTTTGGTCTGGCTTTTTTCATGCAGCATAATTATTCTGAGTTTCGTTCATGGTGTATATTAATAGTTTAGTCCTTTTCATTGTTGAGTAACTTTTTTTATATGAATATATAATAATTTGTTAATCCACTCCCCTTATTGGTGGGCATTGGGGTCGTTTCCAGTTTTTAGCTGTTAAAGCACATAAAGCTTCTATGTACAAATATTTTTGTGGACGTATGTTTTCATTTCTCTTGAGTAAATACCTAGGAATAGAATGGCTAAGTGATAGAGTAGGTTTATGTTTAACTTTATAAGAAACCGCCAAACTGTTCTTCGAAGTAGTTGTACCATTTTACATTTCCGCTGGCGGTGTGTGAGAATTCCAGCTTCTGCACATCCTCTCCAGTACTTGATATGGTCAGTCTTTTTAGATTTTAGCTGTTATAATAGGTGTGAATTAGTGTCTCATCGTAGTTTTAATTTATATCTTCATAATGAATAATTACATTGAACAACTTTTCATGTAATTATTTGTCTTCCATTTACCTTTCCTTTTTGGTGAAGAAATATTCAGATTCTTTGTACTGCATTGTCTTCTGATACTTGAGTTGTGAGAGTTCTGTATATATTTTAGATATAAGTCCTTGTGATATATATTTCACAAATACTTACTCCCAGTTTGTGACTTACCTTTTTATTTTACTAACATTGTATTTTGAAGAGCAAAATTTTTAATTTTGATTAAATCTATTTTATCATTTTTTTCCTTAAATAATTTGGGTCTTTTTTCTCCTTTTTATTAAATCTTTGCCAAATGTAAAATCACTAAGACTCTCTCCTGTGTTTTCTTGTAAAAGCTTCAGAAGTTCCCTGATGGCCTAGTGGTTAAGAATCTGGCCCCAGGAACTTCTGCATGCTCCAGTCATAACCAAAACAAAAAAAAAAATTAAGAATTTGGGTCTTTGGGATTCTCATGTGGTGCAGTGGGTTAAGGATCTGGCATTGTCACTGCAGAGGCTTGGGTCGCTACTGTGGTACGGGTTACCTCTCTGGCCTGAGAGCTTCCACATGCCATGGGCACAGCCAAAAAAAGTTGTAGTTTTAACTCTTACGATTAGGTCCATGAGCTAATGGGTCTCTGTCTGGACTTATTATTCCATTGATTTCTATGTCTGTTGCTTTGCCTACATGATACCCTTATAATAAATCTTGAAATTATGTAGTGTAAGTTCTCCAGATGTGTGCTTTTTCAAAATTATTTTGGCTCTTTTTGATCCTTTGCACTCTTGTATCAATTTTAGAATCAGTTTTTCAATTTTAACCCAAAAAAAGTGGCTGAGATTTTGACTGAGACTCTTAAATCTACATATTGACATTTTAACAATATTATACCTCTAATACAAGAACACAAGGTATATCTTATTTAAGTCTTTAATTTCTCTCAGCACTTTTTTTTTGGACTTTTTGCCTTATCTAGGGCCGCACCCGCAGCATATGGAGGTTCCCAGGCTAGGGGTCTAACAGGAGCAGTGGCTGCTGGCCTTCGCCACAGCCACAGCAATGCGGGATCCGAGCTGCATCTGCAACCTACACCACAGCTCACGGCAACGCCGGATCCTTAACCCACTGAGCAAGGCCAGGGATCGAACCTGCAACCTCATGGTTCCTAGTCGGATTCATTAACCACTGAGCCACGATGGGAACTCCTTTCTCAGCACTTTTTTTGAGTTTTCAAAGTATAGGTATTATATATTTTTTATCAAATATTCCCCTAAGTCTGTAATACTTTTTGATGCTGTTTTAATTGGTGCTGTTTTTAAATTTTTAATTTCTAGTTGTTCATCACCAGTAAATAGAAATGCAGTTAGTTTTGTATATTGACCTTTTATCCCACAACTTTGCTAAACTCAAGAGTTTTTTTGTAGATTCCATAGGGTTTTCTACATGGACAAACATGTTGTCTGTAAATACAGTTTTATTTCTTCTGTTCCAATCTATATGCCTTTTATTTCTTTTTTATGCCCAATGGCACTAAGATCTTCGGTATGATGTTTGACTAGTATTTGTGAAGGTGGATATCCTTGCCTCTTTCCTGATCTTAAGTGGAAAGCGTTCAGTCTTTTGCCATTTAGCATGATGTTAGCTGTAAGTGGGGTTTGTTTGTTTTTTTTCTTTTTTTCTTTATCTTTTTTTTTTTGGCTGTGCTAGTGGCATATGGAGGTTCCCATGGCTGGGACTGAACCCATACCATAGCGATGACAATGCCAGATCCTTACCCCACTGTACCACCAGAGAACTCCAGCTCTAAGTTTTTTGTAGATGCCCTTTATCATCTAGTCTTATAACTGTAAATACCATTTTTATATTTACCACTCTAATGTGTGTATTCAGCCCAAACCTATCCACTGGGAGCTCCGCTGCTGTTCATCCCACTGCTTACTGGATTGATATCTCCACTCAAATTTTTATGTGTTTTTAACACATCCAAAACTAAACTTGTGATCCTTTCTGTACTCTCAGCTTGCTTCTTCCGCGGTGTTTCCAGTCCCAGTAGGTAGCGATGCCATCCTTCCAGTTCTTCAGGCCAAAACGTTAGAATCACTCTTCCTCTTCTTTTTGTTTTCTTTTCCCTTCTCACAGCCATCTAAGCAACATATCAATAAAAGCTGTTCCTTACGTTGTCATAAGAATTATGACAACTGTCTAAGCCACCCTCACCGTTGACCTTGATTATCGCCTCCTGTTTGGTCTCCCTATTATTTCCCTCTTTCCTGACATTATCTTCTTATTCTTAGCACAATCAGACTAGTCCTTTTAAAAGTATTTTTTTTCTTTTTTTCTTCTTAAGCAGTGTAATTTTAAGGTTCGGAAACAGTTCTTTTACTGAGGTAAGAAATGATAAAAGGAATATTTCTTACAGTTTCTGGAGGATAAACCTAGCACATTAGTCAATATGCAAGTATATTAGGTTATAATAATAACTGCACTATTGAGACAGTTCTTTTCTATGTTTGGTCTTGTTTCTCTACGAATAATTGCATGATGTTATCTCTGTCACTGCTGAATCATCTTGCATTTTTTTGTCATCTGCTGTTTTTTTTTTCCATTTAAGTATATTAATATTAAAATCGCACATTTAAAAAAGAACTATTTGAGGGGTAATAAATATGTTTGTTCTTGACTGCCCACTCCATTGGTTTATAGTCGCTGCCTGGAGAGGTGTGTGGAAAACAGTTAGCTGTGCCTGGAATGGGTGAGGGAATGGGGAGTAGAGTATTTGCCGTCTTTAAATTGCATTTATAGTGCAGACAGATTTTAAATGATAATATGCTCTGGCAGTTGTTGCTTCAGTTTTTAGTGACCCTATACATTTTCAAAAAAGTACGTTGAAACAACAAATAGCTTAATCTAAAGACTTTTAATTATTAAGGCCAAATACAAATCTTTTAAAGAATAAAATGTCAAATTCTGGTTTTATTACCAAATAACTTTATAGGATATATCTGCAAATTTTTTGAAAAAGATACTGAAAAATCTTCAGATGATTGGCTTAATTTTATAATTATTTAACACAGTAACACTAAGAGCCAGAAAGGATTTTTTTTTTTGAATGTACTTCTTGTGATTTATTTAGACATTATTCTTTTGACAGAATATTTTTTAATGGATTTTATTTCAATTATAGGTGTACATAAATCATCACAAGTCAATTTTATAGATTTTTGTATCCCAAACCCACAGTGCATCCCCCCACCCCCCAGATTGTCTTATTTGAAAAAACAAGGTTTTCCAAAGTCTGTGAGTCATTGTCTGTTCTGCAGAGAGGTTCATTGTGTCATTTTAGTTTCCACATGTAAGCGGTAGCATTGGGTGTTGCTGTCTAATTGTCTGACTGGTTTCACTACGCATGATAATTTCTAAGTCCATCCATGTTGCTATAAATGTTGGTAATTCGTATCTTTTAATGGCTGAGTAACATTCCATTGTGTGTATGTACCATATCTTCCCTATCCACTCCTCTGTCGATGGGCATTTAGGTTGTTTCCATGACCTGGCTATTGCATAGAGTGCTGCAATGAACACTGGAGTACATGTGTGAAAGGATTTTTTTTTTTTTTTAATGGCAGCACCTGTGGCATATGGAGGTTCCTGGGCCAGAGGTTGAATTGGAGCTGCAGCTGAGGCCTACAGCACAGCCACGGTAACGCCAGATCCTTAACCCAATGAGGAAGGCCAGGGATCAAACCCACATCTTCACAGAGACAACATCAGGTCCCCAACTCACTGAGCCACAATGGGAACTCCCTTTCTTTTTTTTTTCAGAAAGGATTTAGTGTTCAGTAGTGTTTTAGAGGGAGAGGATTTTGAGATGCAATTTACATATATTAAAATTTATTCTTTGGAGTTATGTAATCTTATGTGTTTGGGCAAATGTATACAGTAGCATAGCCACTATCACATATCACACATTTCCATTACTCCAGTAAATTCCTTTGTATTTTATTAGAAGTTAAATTAAAAATGACCTTTAGAAAATATGAAAATCTAAATATATTTTCTTTGAGGGAGCTCCCTTGTGGCTCAGCAGGTTAAAATCAGGTGTTGTCACTGCTATGGCTCTGGTTACAGCTGTGGCATATGTTCAATCCCTGGCCCGGGAACATTCGAGTATCACAGGTACAACCAAAAAATAAATACATAAAAATATTTTCTTTGAATATCATATCTAAACATTTAAAGAATAAACATGTATTTAAATGGCATTGAAAGTTATTTTAAGGATATGTCTTTTCCAGCATAATTTTGATATCACCTCCAGCCACACTGTTCTAAGAAAATTATCATTTCTGCTTAGCTTCTTCAACAAAAAGGATACTTTAAAATAACAGAGCATCATATTCAAGTACTTTATCTTTGACTATTACAGAAGAAAACTCCACAAGACAGAGTGAGGATTTGGGAAGCCAGTTTACAGAAATTTTCATTAAGCAACAAGAAAATGTCACTCTTCTTTTATCTTTATTGGAGGTAAATAAAGAATCTTGCAATTTTTGTCATTTCACTAAACTTCTTTTGTCGCCTTTTTGAATGATATTGAGGAAGCAACATATATATACCTTTTTAAGATAGGGAAATTTGTTGTGTCATTGCAAGAGATTCATATGTGTTTTAAGAATTATAGAATTTTTTTCTTTCTTTTTTGCTTTTTAGGGGCATACCTGCGGCATATGGAGGTTCCCAGGCTAGGGGTCAAATCGGAGCTGTAGCCGCCGGCCTACACCACAGCCACAAGCAATTCCAGATCCGAGCCGCGTCTGTGACCTACATCACAGCTCACGGCAACGCCGGATCGTTAACCCACTGAGCAAGGCCAGGGATGGAACCCGCAACCTCATGGTTCCTAGTTGGATTCGTTAACCACTGCGCCATGGCGGGAACTCCAGAATTATATAATTTATTAAAATACTGTCTATTTCCATTTTTACGAGTAGAATGTTGTAAAATGTTAATGTTATATCTAGTCAATAACAGTTGAATCAGTTTGATCAATTTATATTAACTCTTTATTGTTTTGTTTTTGTTTGTTTGTTTGTTTTTGCCACACCCACAGCATACAGAAGTTCCCAGGCCAGGGATCAAAACCCAGAGACAGAGCCGGATCCTTAACTTGCTGTATTACAGTGGGAACTCTTGCTTTTTATTTCTTAAGTTATTTCTTTTTTTGAGATTTCTAAATTCTTTTTTTGTTTGTTTATAATTTTTGACCCCATGCTACTAGTTGAAAACAATTTTTTTCTTGAAAACGTGAATTACAAATTTTAAATATTTTAAATTCTTATATTTGTAGGAGTTTGATTTCCATGTTCGCTGGCCTGGTGTGAAGCTTCTGACTTCTCTTTTAAAACAGCTAGGGCCTCAAGTACAGCAGATTATTTTAGTCAGTCCCATGGGTGAGTGACTCATCTTCCTTATATTTTTTGATTTAAAGTGATCATTCCTAAAGAAGGGGACTGAAATGATGTGTTAATAAATTCTTTATAATTTGAATCACTGTATTTTTGATCTGCCAGTGTTTTTCACATGGTTTTATGTTCTAGGTGTTTCAAGATTGATGGATTTATTAGCAGATTCCAGGGAAGTTATACGTAATGATGTAAGTTAAACTTGAAAAAAAGTCTAAGAATATGCAGCTTTTTTCCTCTCTTTGCACATGAAATCTTTGTTAGTGCTTACTCAGAGTCATAAGAAATCAACTTTGGAAAGTTGGGGTGATGGCCAGTCTTTTAGATCTTTTAATGCTATATACGAGGCCACATTATTTCTTTGTTTCCCGTCTGTTCAGTATTTTGGCTTAGATAAATGATTTTGCTATTCAAATGTATGCCTTCCCAAGTTTAGGATTTCTTCCATCCTTTTCTGATAGGTTGTACTGACAGCAGATTCTACCTCCAGAAGGAGTGGAGGAAATATCCCCAGTCATTGAACTGCATAAACTTAACAAAGTCACATTTGGAATCCTTACCCTTATTTTTAGGGCCACACCCGCAGCATATGGAGGTACACCTGCAGGCCTACACCACAGCCACAGCAACATGCGTTCCAAGCCGTGTCTGTGACCTCTCCCACAGCTCACAGCAACACTGGGTCCACTGAGCAAGGCCAGGGGTTGAACCTCAGTCCTCATGGATGCTAGTCAGATTTGTTTCCGCTGAGCCACAATGGGAACTCCTAATTACCAGTTTTTAAAGTAAGGAAATTGGAGCCCACTTACTTTCAGTAACCAATGAGTATGCTTTCATTTTTAATAACATTTCAGTGGGTATCTCTGATGAGAGGAATATATCTCTTTGTAGTCGAGGAAAAGAAACTGATGTGTATTGAGAGCTTAGATTCTACAGAAGTTATTTACCTCCTTTAGTCCTCATAAAACTCTCTGCCGGAGACCTCATCCTTGTCTTAAACACAGTATACTAAGACCAAAATTTATGTTATTTGCTTAAAGGCGCACAACTATTACGTTGGACAACCCTTTGAAAAACCCACTGTATCTAACTCATAGTCTCAGTGTTCTTTCCACTGTATTCCTTTCCTCCCTTTGTAAGCAGGTAAACTCAAGTTAGCATTAAGTAAGAGACTTTGACATGTACAAATAACCAGTTTTGCTTTCTATCTCTTTTTTTTTTTTTTGCAAAGGCCCACACCCGCGGCATATAGAGGTTCCCAGGCTAGAGGTCTAATCAGAGCTACAGCTGCCGGCCTACACCACAGCCACAGCAATGCCAAGTCCGAGCTGAGTCTGTGACCTACACCATAGCTCTCAGCAACGCCAGACCCTTAACCACTGAGCGAGGCCAGGGATCGAACCCACAACCTCATGGTTCCTAGTCGGATTCATTTCTG
>PVHT020000886.1:16687026-16723010 GCA_004024745.2 Catagonus wagneri | reverse complement strand
TCCCAGGCTAGAGGTCTAATCAGAGCTACAGCTGCCGGCCTACACCACAGCCACAGCAATGCCAAGTCCGAGCTGAGTCTGTGACCTACACCATAGCTCTCAGCAACGCCAGACCCTTAACCACTGAGCGAGGCCAGGGATCGAACCCACAACCTCATGGTTCCTAGTCGGATTCATTTCTGCTGCGCCATGATGGGAACGCCTCTGTCTCTCATCTTAATGCTGAGACTGGACAGACAGCAAAGTGAGTAGGACAAGCATAATAAAATTGGGCATTTTTAGTCTTATATGAATACTTACCTGCCCAGTACTGATAGGCAATAGCTAATTTGCCTCTCTGGAACTTTTGAACTACCTAGTTGCTCTTCCTCTTCATCTGAGTAATGTCTCCTTTTTTCATTAAATATTTTCTGTCTCTTTGACCATTATGGTATTGTTAGGCTCTTAGAGGCTTGTAAAAAACTTGTTTGATAGTGAAATAAGCAGAAATGGCTAACAAATGGCTAACAGTGAGTTTTTCTCAAATGTTAAAGACATTGCAGAATATATAAATTAAATCGAGCTCAACAGGAGATGAGAGAAACTAAAAATCAGAAGCAAAGAAGCAAAGACTACTGAAGATAGAAGATAATATGAGAAAAAGAATGTGTGTGTGTGTGTGTGTGTGTGTGTGTGTATAACTGGGTTTCTGCTGTATAGCAGAAATGGACAGAACATTGTAAATCAACTGTAATTAAAAATTTTTTTTGAAAGTAATACAGATAGTTGTCTCATACTAGACACACCATTTATGAGGCATGAATTCTCATCCCTTTTTTTTCCTATCAATTTAGAATCAAGTTTTGGGAATTTGAAGACAAGATAATTATAAGAATACCCGAGCTTTCTCTTCTAGAATGTGGGGCGTTTACTGATTTATATTATTGATTTCATAATTTCTTTTTGTTATTATTGTGACGCCTGTTCAGAAGCATTATTGGGACAAATATAATCATGTTCAACTCTTCAGACCACAGTGAAAGCTATGTAATGATTGATGCAAGAATTGTTGTACATTTATATTGTACATGAAAAGAGAACTGAATTAGGAATTGGTAGACATGGATTCTAGTCAAGGGCCTGTCCCTCTCAGATCGTCATAGCCTAGGGAGGCAGGTTGCTCACCTTATCTGTCCCAGTTTTCCTATCTATAAAGTGAAGGAATTGAACATGTGAAATTCCTGCCACTTCTAAAACTCTATTGTTTTTAAAGTAATTTTTAAATGTCTTGTAAAAAATTGTATCACACTAAACATTATCTTTCTTCTCCATAAGGGTGTCTTACTACTGCAGGCACTAACGAGAAACAATGGAGCAATCCAGAAAATTGTTGCTTTTGAAAATGCTTTTGAGAGACTACTGGACATTATTACAGAGGAGGGCAATAGTGATGGAGGTATGGCATGAAGAGACTGATTTGAAGAGATTCCTTTTTTTTTCCATTTCTTAATGAATTTTATTACAATTGTAGGTGTACAAAAATCATCATAACTCAATTTCATAGCATTTCCATCCCAAACCCTCAGTGCATGTCCCTACCCCCCAACTTGTCTCATTTGGAAACCATAAGTTTTCCAAAGCCTGTGAGTCAGTATCTGTTCTGCAAAGAAGTTCAGTAAGGATTGTCTCTGAAAATGAGACCAAGGAACTGAGGGATCCAAGTATTAGATGGTTTGTCATTGAAATTGAAATTGAATGACCACAGAACATGAAGAGAGAAACAGGAGTTCCCTTTGTGGCTCAGTGGTTAACGAATCCGACTAGGAACCATAAGGTTGCAGGTTCGATCCCTGGCCTTACTCTGTGGGTTAAGGATCCAGCGTTGCCATGAGCTGTGGTGTAGGTTGCAGATGTGGCTCGGATCCCGCGTTGCTGTGGCTGTGGTGAAGGCCGGCAGCTACAGCTCCCATTAGACCCCTGGCCTGGGAACCTCCATATGCCGCGGGTGCGGCCCTAAAATGACAAAAGACCCAGAAAAAAGGAAAAAAGAAAATTAAAACAGATATCGCTATACACCTATTAGGCAAAAATTTGTAACACTAACACCACCAAAAGCCAGCAAGGATATGGAGCTCTGGGAACTCTCATGCATTACTAGTGGGAATGCAAAATGGCACAATGACTTTAGAAGACAGTTGGATGGTTTTTACCAAGGTAAATGTACTCATAACATATGATCCAACAATTACACTCCTTGGTATTTACCCAGATGAATGGAAAACATATCCACATAAAATCCTGCACATGAATATCCATGGCAGCTTTTTTCATAATTGCCCAAACTTGGAAGGAACCAAGATGTCCTCCAGTAGGTGAATGGATAAACAAACTTTGGTACATCCAGACAGTGGAATATTATTTAACAATAAAAAGTTATCAAGCCATGAAAAGTCATGAAGGAGCCTTAAATGCATATTGCTGTGTGTGATGAGCAGGTCTGGAGAGGCTGTGTACTCTATGACTCCACTGTATGATACCCAGAAAAGACAAAACCGTATGGAGACAGTAAAAAGATCAGTGCTTGCCAGGAACTGGGGAGCAAGCAGAAAGAGGAATGAACAGGTGGAACACAGGATTTTTAGAGCAGTAAAACTATTCTGTATGATACTGTGACTGTGGGTTCATGAAATTATACACATGTTGAAACCTATAGAACTGTACAACACAAAGAATGAACCCTAATGTAAACTATGACCTTGAATTAATAGTGTATTAATATTCTTTCATCAGTCTAACAAAATGTATAGCACTAGTGCTAAATGGTAATAGCAGTGGAAACTGAGAAGGAGAGAATATATAGGAATTCCCTTTATATGTTGCCTGTTTTCTTTGTCAACCGAAAGCTGCTCTGAAAGATGAAGTCTGTTAATTTTTCAAAAGCAATTCATTTGTATAATCATACAGCTCAACAAGTAGGAGCAAGAGTGTGGGTAAACTACACAGAGGAACTACCAGCTGTGAGCATCCAGTGTTAGCCATATGCTTTGCAGAGGAAATGGAGCTCATTGGTTAGAAAGCCTGAGAGGTGACCAGACGTCTGTAATGAAAACTGGGAGGGTGTGTTTAGTGTTTTAGAAACCAAGAGAAGAGGAAGTTTCAAGGAATAGACATAGAGACAACAATGTCAGTTGTTTCATAGAGATTAAATAAGATATGATTGATACTTAGTGACCTACCATGTATATACACCTGATATCTTGTCTCTATATCTACTGAAGACACAGAAGTAAGTAGGACCTTCACAAGGTCCTGTCTTCATGAATTACAGTCTAGTGGAGAAGACAGGTACCACATAATAATAAAAGGAGCAGGCTACTGTGAGAGAATATAACTGGTGATCCTAACCTAGTCACTGGATCTTGCTAATCAGTCATTCCTGAAGAAATGATCTGTAAACTGAATTTGAAAGAAAAAATGTGAATTACTGTGGTGGGTGGTTAGCTGAAAATAGAAGTCAAGGGGTGCTTGGGGAACTAAGAAAGAATAGGCTCACTGCCCTACATACTGAAGAGATGCTTCTTAGTGCATGGAGAGTTTTCTTTTTTCCCTTTTTTGGCCACGCGCATGACATGCAGAAGTTCCTGGACCAGGGATCAAACCTGCACCACAGCAGTGACCCAAGCCATGAAAATGATAGTAATGCCAGGTCCTTAACCTGCCGAGCCACCAGGGAACTCTGGAACCTTTTCTTTTTAAAATGTTTAGAGGTTGAATTCCTGCTTTGGTACAGTAGATTAATGATCCAGCTTGTCTCTGAGGAAGCACTGGTTCGATCCCTGGCCCAATGCAGTGGGTTAAGGATCTGGTGCTGCAGCTGCTGCATAGGTCACAGCTCAAGCTGAGAAATTCGATCCCTGGCCCAGGAACTTGCACATACTATGGGTACAGCTGAAAAAGAAAAAAATTCTTTTTTTGTTTGATTGTTTTTTTGTCTTTTAGGGCCACACCAGTGGCATATGGAGGTTCCCAGAAAATAAAATGTTTG
Source organism: Catagonus wagneri (assembly GCA_004024745.2). Taxonomy (NCBI): domain Eukaryota; kingdom Metazoa; phylum Chordata; class Mammalia; order Artiodactyla; family Tayassuidae; genus Catagonus; species Catagonus wagneri. Next base: position 16,718,986 of record PVHT020000886.1, on the reverse strand, counting down.
AGAATTGATTTTTCCTTCAGGTTTATCAGCTTTAACATTTCCATTTTACATTCTTTTCCCAGGTATAGTAGTGGAAGATTGTCTGATTTTGCTCCAAAACTTGCTAAAAAACAACAATTCCAATCAAAATTTTTTTAAAGAAGGCTCATATATTCAGCGTATGAAACCTTGGTTTGAAGTTGGAGATGAAAATTCTGGCTGGTCTGCACAGAAAGTGACTAATCTGCACCTAATGCTACAGGTACAGTGTCCTTACCATAAATGCAGTAAGAATTTTGACAGCGATCCTTTCGAAGAAAAGACGGGCTTGTGTTTGATAAATCCAGGATGTTCAACTGGTTTCAGATAGGCTTAAAAATAAAACTTTTAGTCTGGAGATATGCAGTTATACTCAGAGATGGAACTCTTCACACACACTCATCACTTGGTTTCAGTAATTACTAACATCTGGCAATTTTATTTCATCTTTTATTTCCCCCTCTTGCCCTGGGAGATTATCGTAAAGCAGATCCAAACAGAGTTTCCTGATAGGTTTTGCACTAGAATATAATCGATTAGCTTGTTGAGTTGAATTTTTAAAATCTACTTTCTTCAATTTTGGCTCTAATAGCATATATTTTAATATTCAGAATATTAAGTTCAACAGAGAATTCATTCAGTAAACGTTTACTGAGAGCCAGGTACTGGATGCTTGGAAATGAATGGTAATGCTCCAGTCCCAAAGATTAATAGTCTGGAGTTTTAAGTGTAATACAAATTAAGTTGACAAATCGCATGTAATTTAAGCTTTATGGTGAAAGCTTTGCAGTAATAGATGGTAAAAGGGAAGATAGTAGGAGCCCAAATGAATTCTGCATTAGAGAAAATTATGAAATTCCTGAAGTATTTTACTTATTTAACCCTTCATTGAATTCCCCTTCTCCAAACCCTTAAGTTTATATTGGTCTCCTCATTTACTGACTAGTGATTCTTGTGGGTCTTTGAATGTCCCTGAGCTGTGCCTGCGTCTCTGAAGTTGTGTTCCTCAAAACTAGACGGTTAATCAGATTGGTAATTAGAGTCTGCATATTGTTGCATGATCTGGAGTTGCCATCATAGGGTCAATCAATAATTGGGGTGACCATACGCCCCGATTTGCCAGACCAGTATGCATTTTCCTTCACTTCAAAAATATCCCAATTTGGAGTTCCCATGGTGGCTCAGCGGAAACAAATCTGACTAATATCCATGACGTTGCCGGTTTGATCCCTGGCCTCACTCAGTGGGTTAAGGATCCGGTGTGGCTGTGAGCTGTGGTGTAGGTTGCAGACATGGCTCGCATTTGGCGTTGCTGTGGTGCAGACGGGCAGCTACAGCTCTGATTCAACCCCTAGCCTGGGAACCTACATATGCCACGGGTGTGGCCCTAAAAAGACAAAAAAAGAGAAAGAAACAGTTTGATTCACTCTAGTACGTTCTTTATCTCAAAGATTGACTAGTTGATATATTCATAGCTTCAGAGGCCACAGGTTTTCTTCTGCTTTTCAACCTATTAGGGCGCACTTTCTGGATAGCTTTGTTTTGGTTGCTTGTATTTCAAGTTCTATTTTGCACCAAATGAAAATGCATCATAAGTGATGACAGGCATACTATTTGAATAGGTATGTCCTAGTTGGAGTTATTCCTCATCACAGTTATAACTATGGTGGAATTCTAAGCCAGTAAAAATTGAAATTGATGCTTGAGGGTTGTTCATTCAAATTTTGTAAATTAAATTTGGGGAAAGCATCTTTTTTGAAGAACTTTTTAGTTGTAAAACATTTAAATTTTTTCCTGGGAAGATAAGTTTATGACTAGTTCTACCTGCAGGAATCTTTTATATGCCATTTTTTTAGACAGATAACTGCCAGTGACTCTCAGAAAGCTTTATGGGAGACTCTTTTTCATTATTGGGTAGTCCCTTTTTTTTTCTTATTCTGCATTTTATTTATGTATGTATTTTTTCACCACATGCAGGAAACTTTATTTTATTGGAGTACAGCTGACCTACCATGTTGTATTAGTTTCAGGTATACAGCAAAGTGAATGAGTCACGCATATATTTTCCCATGTAAGTTACTGCAAACTATTGAGTAGATTTTCCTGTGCTGTACAGTAGGTTCTCATTACTGGATAGTTCTAATTATTAAAAATTTAATCCATATAATGGGTCAAACCTACCTTGATATAACTTGTACAAACTTCCACTAGTTGTGCACCCTGGAAAAATATAGGTCTTTTCCTTGTGGTATTTTACATATTTGAATGTTATTAGAGCTTCATGTATTTTCTCGTAAGTATTACTTCTTTCTTCAGCCATTCCTCCTACCTCTCTGTTACTTAGAAATTTTATAATTACTTTATTTACATCGTCAGTAAAGATATCTGTCTGCTATTAGATGATATTAAGGATTTTTTGTTGATTTTGTTAAATATAATAATGGCATAATGATAATGTTTTTTTTTTAATCTTTATCAGGTAGGCATGTAGAAATATTTATGGGAGAAATTCCCTTGCAGCACAGCGGGTTAAGAATCCAGCATTGTTGGAGTTCCCATCATGGTGTAGTGGGTAACGAATCCAACTAGGAACCATGAGGTTGTGGGATCAATCCCTGGCCTTGCTCAGTGGGTTAAGGATCTGGTGTTGCCGTGAGCTGTGGTGTAAGTTGCAGACGTGGTTCAGATCTGATGTTGCTGTGGCTGTGGTGTAGGCCGGCAGCTGTAGCTCCGATTCAACCCCTACCCTGGGAACCTCCATGTGCCGCGGGTGTGGCACTAAAAAGCAAAAAAAAAAAAAAAAAAAAAATCCAGTATTGTAATTGCAGCAGCTCAGGGCACTACTGTGTGGGTTTGATCCCTGCCCTGGGAACTTCCATATGCTGCAGATGCAGCCAAAAGAAAAAAAAAGAAATGGGAGAAATGACACATACCTTGGCATTTGCTTTAAATATAGGCATACCTTATTTTATTGCACTTCACTTTATTGTGCTTTGCAGATAATTGCGTTTTTTACAAATAGAAAGTTTATGGCAACTATATGTCAAGTAAGTGTATCAGCACCATTTTTTCAACAGTGTTTGCTCACTTCTTATCTCTCTGTCACATTTTGGTAATTCTTATAATATTTCAAACCTTCTCATTGTTATTATATTTGTTATGGTGATCTGCGATCAGTGATCTTTGATGTAACCATGGTAACTAGTCAGTTCCTTTCCACTGCACCACAACCAGAACTCCTGTTTCTCATTTTTTTTTTTTGGTCTCTCTCTTTTTTTTTTTTTAGGGCCACACTGGTGGCATATGGAGGTTCCCAGGCTAGAAGTCGAATCGGAGCTACAGCTGCCAGCCTACACCACAGCAACAGCAACATCAGATCCAAACCACATCTACGACCTATACCACAGTTCACGGCAACACCAGATCCTTAACCCATTGAGCAAGGCCAGGGCTCAAACCCGCAACCTCATGGTTCCAAGTCGGATTTGTTTCCACTGCACCATGATTGGAACTCTCTGTTTCTCATTTTAAACCAAAAGCTAGAAGTGGTTAAGCTTAGTGAGGAGAGCATGTTGAAAACCTTCATAGGCTAAAAACAAAGGTTCTTGCCCCAGTTAGCCAGTGAGTGCAGAGGAAGAGTTATTGAAGGAAGTTATAAGCACTGCTCCAGTGTACACATGAATGATAAGAAAGCAAAACAGCATTATTGCTAATGTGGAGAAATTTTTAGATAAATGATCAACCAGCTACAACGTTCTCTTAAGCCAAAGCCTAATCCAGAGCAAAGCCCAGACTCTGTTCAGTTCTATGAAGGCTGAAAACGGTGAGGAAGCTGCAGAAGAAAGTTAAAAGGCAGCAGAGGTTGATTCATGAGCTCTGGATGAAAGGGAAAGAAGCCATCTTCATAACAAAAAGGTACAGGGTGAAGTAGCAAGTGCTAATGCAAAGCTGCAGCACCTTATCCAAAAGATCTGGCTAAGATAATTCTAGCTATACTAACCAACAGATTTTCAGTGCATTTGAGAATAGCCTTCTGTTGGTGGAAGGAGATGCCATCTTCTTATAGCTAGAGAGGCGTCAGTGCCTGGCCTCAAAGCTTCAAAGGACAGGCTGACTTTCTTGTTAGGGGCTAATGCAGCTACTAACTCTAAGGCCAGTGCTCATTTACCATTCCAAAAACCTCATGGTTCTTAAGAATTATATGCTAAATCTTTTCTGTCTGTGCTCTGTAAATGGGACAACAAAGCCTAGATGACAGCACATCTGTGTACCACATGGTTTACTGAATATTTTCAGCCCACTGTTAAGACCTGATGCTCAGGAAAAAGACTCCTTTCAAAGTATTACTGCTCATTGATAATGCACTTGGTCACCCAAGAGCTCTGACGGAGGTGAACAAGGAGATTCATGTTGTTTTCATATCTGTCAACACAGCATCCATTCTGTAGCCTATGGATCAAGGAGTCATTTTCACTTACAACTCATATTATTTAAGAAATATATCTCGTAAGACTATCACTGCCATACGTAGTGATTCCTCTGATGGAACTGGACAATTGAACACCTGGGAAATGAATAACATTTGTGATTTATGGGAAAAGGTCAAAGTATCAGTATTAACAGGAGTTTAGAAGAAGTTGATTCCAACCCTCATGGGTGACTTTGAGGGACTTAAGACTTCAGTGGAACAAGTAATTGAAGAAGTGGTGGAAATAGCCAGAGAACTAGGATTTTAAGTGGATCCTGGAGATGGGACTGAATTGCTACAATTTATGATAACTTGAATTGATGTGGAGTTGCTTATTATGGATGAGCAAAGAAAGTAGTTTCTTGAACTGAAATCTACTACTGGTAAAGATACTGTGGAAAGTGTTGACATGATAAAGGATATTAGAGAAACTTAATTGATAAAGCAGAGGCAGGCCTTGAGAGGATTGGCACCAGTTTTTTTTTGTTTTTGCTTTTTAGGGTTGCACCCCTGGTATATGGAGGTTCCCAGGCTAGGGGTCGAATCGGAGCTGTAGCCACTGGCCTATGCCACAGCCACAGCAATGCCAGGTCCAAGCTGCGTCTGCAACCTGTACCACAGCTCACAGCAACGCCGGATCCTGAATCCCCTGAGTGAGGCCAGGGATTGAACCCAAAACCTCGTGGTTCCTAGTCAGATTCATTTTTGCTGAGCCACAGTGGGAACTCCAACACCAGTTTTAAAAGAAGTGTGGGTACAGAGTTCCCGTTGTGACTCAGCAGTAATGGACCCAACTAGTATCCATGAGGATTTGGGTACAATCCCTGGCCTCACCCACTGGGTTAAGGATCCGGCACTGCCATCAGCTGTGGTGTGGGTCGCAGATGTGGCTTGGATCTGGCATTGCTGTGACAGTGGCATGACCTGCAGCTGCAGCTCCATTTTGACCCCTAGCCTGGAATCTCCTTATGCTGCAGGTGTGACCCAAAATTAAAAAAAAAAAGTGTGGGTAAAATGTTAAAATGGTCTCAAACAGCATTGCATGCTACAGAGAAATTGTGAAAGGAAAAGAAAACTGATGCAGTAACCTTCACTGTTTTAAGAAGTTGCCACAAGCACCCCAACCTTCAGCAAACACCACCCTGATTAGTCAGCAGCCGTTAACATCAAACTCTTCCAACAAAAAGGTTATGACTTGCTGAAGGCTCAGGTGATGGTCAGCATTTTTTAGTAGTAAGATTTTTTAATATTAATATATATTGATATGCCTTAATGCTGTTACGCACATACTAGGCTACAGTGCAGGCTAGACTACAGTATACTGTAAGCATAACTTTTACATGCACTGGGAAACCAGAAGTTTGCATGACTTGCTTTATTGCCGTATTTGCTTTATTGTAGTGGTCTGGAGGAGAACCCACAATATCTCTGAGATATGCCTATAGTTTTTGAAAATCAGGAACAGCAATTTAAAAAAAAAAGCCATGGGAGTTCCCTTCGTGGCTCAGTGGTTAACGAATCCGACTACGAACCATGAGGTTGCGGGTTCGATCCCTGGCCTTGCTCAGTGGGTTAAGGATCCAGCGTTGCCGTGAGCTGTGATGAAGGTTGCAGACGCGGCTCGGATCCCGCGTTGCTGTGGCTGTGGCGAAGGCCGGCGGCTACAGCTCCTGTTAGAGCCCTAGCCTGGGAACCTCCATATGCCGCGGGTGCGGCTCTACATAAAGGCAAAAAAAGACCAAAAAAAAAAAAAAGCCATGGAAGTCTAACTAGAAAGGCCCAAGAACAGGAACCGAAGGGTAGTCCTGCAACCTCTGTCCTGAGGCATCCGTTTATTAATCAAGTCTCCTCTCACCAGCATAGAAACATTAACTCTTCCAGTTCTTCGTAATTCACTGCTTGAACTAATAGATTTTTTCACAAATTCTAGTGATTTCTGGGCACCTTTTTATTTACCAACAGTAAAATAGCACATTCGATACCCTTTTTATTTTTCATGTTTTATCTCCCCCCACAGAAAGTCCCCTTTCTTAGTGAGGTCATTATCTATGATATATGCTACTCATAGCAATAAAATTGTTTTTAGTCTCCTCTGTTATATTATGATTACTTCTGTATATTTACTATAGAACAGTGGGTAACATTTTTATAGCACTTTGTGATTAGTAAAGTATTATCATAAATATATTCTTTGATATATAAGATTTTGTACACATATAGATATGTATCTATAGCTACTTTTAAAATGTAAAATATATATAAGATGATTTTGAAGGTGTAACTACTGAACACTTTTTTGGGATGACATTTTTCATGTCTCTGAAATTTCATGTTCAAGATCAAACTAATCCTAGCATTATAGGACCTTAGGGTTGTTTTGGTGGTGTTTTTGTTTATTTGTTTGCTTTTTAGGGCCCCACCTGTGGCATATATGGAACGTCCCAGGCTAGGTGTCTAACAGGAGCTGTAGCTAGCGACCTTCGCCACAGCCACAGCAATGCGGGATCCGAGCCGTGTCTGCAACCTACACCACAGCTCATGGCAGTACTGGATCCTTAACCCACTGAGCAAGGCCAGGGATCAAACCCGCAACCTCATGGTTCTTAGTCAGATTCGTTAACCACTGAGCCACGAAGGGAACTCCAAGGTTGTTCATTCTTACTTCCATAAGAAACATACCATCCTGTTACTTATTTATTCATTCACTGAATATGGACTGTGTTGCAAATACTGCATTTGCTGTTTGGAATACAAAAATGACTGAGGCAGTTTCTACTCTTTGGGAGTTGACAGTCACCTGAAGGAGGTAAACTTAAGCAAACTGCGGTACAGTGAGAAGTACCGTAACATTATATGGCCCTGAGAGCCTGGAGGAAAGCGCTCCTAGGTCTGGCTGAGGTGAGGGGATCCTTCACAGAGACTTTCCGTTCTATAGATTGAATTTACCTGAAGACTTTTCACACTTTTAAAAGACCAATTTGTATTCTTTTTCTTTCACAGCTTGTTCGTGTACTGGTATCTCCTAACAACCCTCCCGGTGCCACCAGTAGCTGCCAGAAAGCTATGTTCCAGTGTGGCTTACTGCAGCAACTTTGCACTATCTTAATGGCTACAGGAGTTCCTGCTGATATCCTGACCGAGGTAAACCAACGGAAGGCAGAGGCTACTCCGAGGAAGTTGAAATGAGGAAGCCTGGGAGGAATTAGCTCTTAGTAGAAGGAGAAACAGAAATTGTTTCCATTCGTGTATGTTAAATTCCTTATTGATCCTCTAAGATACACTTAGCATGGTGATGATAGTATCACTTCCAAAGGGTGTAGTCATTCCTCAAGTCTAATAGTATATAAATGATGTTAAAGCTTAGAAGATTTCTCATTAGTTTTACTGTATTCAACAAGAGTGCGTAGTATGAGTTATGATTTTAATTTTGAGAACAGTATGACTTAGTCAAGTAAGACTTGAATCTTACTTATTCATAGAGTAATAAACTCTTTTTCCTTGACGTATGGCATTTTCTGTTTCCTTCCTGTTAAGAAAAAGAAGTTAGTTTGAGGAAAAGAAAGGTTTATTTTTTTCCCTCAAATTAATGCATGCACATTAAAAACACAGTTAATAGTGAAAGTTTTATAACAAAAACAACTCTTCAGACTCCTTCCTCCCTCCTGCATAACCCTCCCACTTGACTTCTTCCTGTTGCCCAGTAACTATTTAAATCAATAATCAGGATTATAATTGTATGACCATTTCAGTACTGTTTCCTGCTTAGCCAAATAGAGCCCTATGTCTTTTTTTTCTCAATATCCTCTTTTCTTTCCTGAGATATGATAGTATTCTTTTTTTCATTTTACTGATTTTCTGTGAACCTGTGCAAATTAGCGTATCCTGTGCTTGTTCCCCATTGGAAGTCCTCCGTCCTCCTACTCCAGTCGGGGCTGGTTACCTTCTGCTTCTGCCACAAGCCTCTGACTCGGGGCTTCCTTTGCTATCTGGATTCCATGTCTCATTTTCCCACTCTTTGGTTCATCATCTTATTTTACTTCACTTTCCTTTTAAAGGGGGTAAATGGCAAGATAATGTTTTTAGTTCTTTTGAGTCATTCTTCCACCTTCACAATTAATCTAATCATTGATTATTTATGGAATTCGGAATTGGAAATCACAAATGCTCAACTGTCAGAGCATTATTCCAGTACTGCTGTTAAGAAGTCTGAAGCCGTTATGGAGTTCCCAACGTGGCTCAGCGGTTAAGGAACCCAACTAGGAACCATGAGGTTACAGGTTCGATCCCTGGCCTTGCTCAGTGGGTTAAGAATCTGGCATTGCTGTGAGCTGTGGTGTAGGTTGCAGACTCAGCTCGGATCCCACATTGCTGTGGCTGTGGTGTAGGCTGGCAGCTACAACTCCGATTCGACCCCTAGCCTGGAAACCTCCATATGCCGCAGGTGTGGCCCTAAAAAGCCAAAAAAAAAAAGGTCTAAAACATTTTGAATCTTAATCCTTTTTATGTAACCTGCTTTTTCTTTTCAGAATCTTTTGGGATCTTTTCTTTGTTTTCAGTTTTCTGAAGTCTACTCCTGCTGAGCTCTACTGTAGACCCCACCCCCAATCATTTTTGGCGCTCCTTGGGCCCTTTCAAGACAGAGATGTAGACACTGCAGTTCTGAGGATGTCTCATGTATTCCTTGACAAAGTCCTCTTTTCTGTTCTGTTTCTGCAACTCTATTAATAGATTGTTAGGCTTTCTGGATCCAGTATGTCTTTTTTTTTTTCTGTCTGCCCTCAGGCATATGGAGTTCCTGGGCCGGGATCATATCCGAGCCGCCATTGTGGCCTATGCTGCAGCTGCAGCAATGCCGGATCTAACCCACGGTGCCAGGCCAGGGATCGAATCTGTGTCCTTGGCACTGCAGAGACACTGCTCATCCTGTTGTTTCAGGATCCCCCTAAGATGTCTTTTTGTTCTGTTTTCTTGGAGGTTTTTTGAACTTCATCTTTAAATCGATTTGTTTTTGTTTTGCTTTTTTAGGGCCACACTTGAAGCATATGGAAGTTCCCAGACTAGGGCTTGAATCGGAGCTGCAGCTACCGGCCTAGTTGGGTTCGTTACAGCTGAGCCACTACAGGAACTCGCTTAAATTGAATTTTTAATTTATTATATTTTGAAGTTGTTCTCTGATTTTTTTGTTTGTTTGTTTGTTTGTTTTGTATAGGGCCACACCTGTGGCATATGGAAGTTCCCAGGCTAGGGGTCAAATAAGGGCTGCAGCTATTGACCCACACCACAGCCACAGCAATGCAGGATCCAAACCATGTCTGCAACCTACTGAGGGAGACCAGGGATCAAATCTGCATGCTCGGGAATCCTAGTTGGGTTCATTACCGCTGAGCCATGATGGAAACTCCCTTTTTTTTTTTTAAGGTGTTTCCTGATTTTATTTTTAAGCATCCTTTTCTTGTTTTGTAGAAATAGATATCTCTTAGAGGATAGTATTCATTTTGTTGTTTTAAGACATTTTTTTTTCTTTTTTTTTTCTTTTTAGGGCTGCGCCTGTAGCATATGGAGGTTCCCCGGCTAGGGGTCCAATCGAAGCTACAGCTGCCGGCCTACGCCACAGCCACAGCAACACCAGATTCGAGCCACGTCTGCAACCTCCACCACAGCTCACAGGAATGCCAGATCCTTAACCCACTGAGCACAGCCAGGGATCGAACCTAAACCTCATGGTTCCTAGTTGGATTCATTTCTGCTGCGCCACAACAGGTGCTCTCGGTTTTTTTGAGATTTTTAAATGCATATGGTCAAGTATTATCTTTAGTTGGATGCTTGTATTTAATGTTTTAAAATGTTATCTCAGAGAAAGTTTTTTAAGATTGTAATGCTGTCACTCTTTTGTGTGTGTGTATCTGTGTTTTGGTATTTAAAAGCAGAAGAGGAGTTCCCTTCGTGGCTCAGTGGTTAATGAATCCGACTAGGAACCATGAGGTTGAGGTTTCGATCCCTGGCCTTGCTCAGTGGGTTAGGGATCTGGCGTTGCCGTGAGCTGTGGTGAAGGTTGCAGACGCGGCTCGGATCTGGCGTTGCTGTGGCTGTGGCGTAGGCCGGCAGCTACAGCTCCTGTTAGACCCCTAGCCTGGGAACCTCCATATGCCGTGGGTGCAGCTCTACATGAAGGCAAAAAGACAAAAAAAAAAAAAAAGGCAGAAGAATGCAACATTCTCTTCTTTTGAAAACAGTTTTTTTCCCTTGACTGACTTTCTATAAATTTTCTCCTCCACCCCCTCCCGTTACAGACCATTAATACTGTATCAGAAGTTATTCGAGGCTGCCAAGTAAACCAAGACTACTTTGCTTCTGTAAATGCACCTTCAAATCCACCAAGGTAGGAAAGGGGAATACTGAGACCCCACAGGGGAAGTAAAGTCTGCTTTGGGTTTTTAATGTATCTCATATACACATCTTATTCTTTGAATAAGTTCACTTAGGTGTTTTGAAACAAGAGATTACCTGACAAGATAAATACAGTGTTTTAGGAGTTTGTGGTCTTTGGAACTTCTGTATTAGGCTCAGATGTCACTTCCAGGCTATGGGCCTTAAGCAAAAAGATCATTTCTCTCAGCTGCAGTTAACTTTTCTGTGAAATGGAGATGAAATTAGTTAACTTGCTTGTGTTCCGGCTATGGTTTTTCAGTCAACAAAAATAGCTAGTTATTGATTTGTGTACCTAGATTGCAATGTTTCTTTTTGTTCTTTTCTTTTTAAATGCAACAGACCGGCTATTGTAGTACTTCTCATGTCCATGGTTAATGAAAGGCAGCCATTTGTATTGCGCTGTGCTGTTCTCTATTGTTTCCAGTGTTTCTTATATAAAAACCAAAAAGGACAAGGAGAAATTGTGTCAACACTTTTACCTTCCACCATTGATGGTAAGTAATTTAACTCTGATTTTTGTTTTAAAAAGTAAGTAGGAGTTCCCGTCGTGGCTCAGTGGTTAACGAATCCAACTAGGGACCATGAGGTTGCGGGTTCGCTCCCTGGCCTTGCTCAGTGGGTTAAGGATCCGGCGTTGCCGTGAGCTGTGGTGTAGGTTGCAGACGCGGCTCGGATCCCACGTTGCTGTGGCTGTGGCGAAGGCCAGCAGCTGCAGCTCCTGTTAGTCCCCTAGCCTGGGAACCTCCATATGCTGCGGGTGCGGCCCTAGATAAGGCAAAAAGACAAAAGAAAATTAATAAATAAAAAATAAAAAGTATGTAAATGTCTTTAAGCTTTTAATGGTAAAATGTCATAAATGTGTAGTAGATATTTAAATGTACAATATTAAAATGTAATAGAATGTTTAAAATATGGCATTTCCTTGAATTCGCTTTAGAAATGTAGTTTTTAATTAAGAGTAATAATTTTTTGGAATTTCACCGTCATCAATTTGATGCCTAAAGTGTTCTAATATTTCTTTGTTCTGCTACTTTTCTTCCAAAGTACTCTTTTCTCATCTTCCATTTTGTTTTGAAAACAAACTTCTGAAAGTGATACTTAATACTACTAATTAACAAAATTTTAAGTAATATTTCATACTATTTTTGTGTGTGGGAAACAACATAATTAATTTTTATATTATTATCTGCCTGCCATCTTTGTAGCAACAGGTATTTCAGTCTCAGCTGGTCAGTTGCTGTGCGGAGGTTTATTTTCCACTGATTCACTTTCAAACTGGTGTGCTGCTGTGGCCCTTGCCCATGCTTTGCAAGAAAACGCTACCCAGAAAGAACAGTTGCTCAGGGTTCAACTTGCTACAAGTATCGGCAACCCTCCTGTTTCTTTATTGCAACAGTGCACCAACATCCTTTCACAGGTAAAGTGACCAGCCTTCTGAAGTTTCATTTTGATGTCAGTGATGCAAGGATTTAAGGGTGTCTTTAGCAGATGGAGATGAAAAAGAAGAGAGGCAAGGACTGCATATTAGCTCATTGTCACCAGAAACGCTTTTGTGGAGAAAAGGCAATGAATATTCTCATAAGAATGGTTTTGACAAATAGTGAATTAGGCTGCATCATGATGAAAATACCTGTTCCGGACAGAAAGATGGTTTTTTTGGATTTGTTTTCTTTTTGTATCATCTACACCATTCTTGCATGTCATTTTCTCTTTCTGCTCAATAGCTAAACTCAGGTCAGTTAATGAGAGGGAACAGAATAGAGTGGTTCATAACTGTGTACCTCACTCTTTCCAGAGCAATAATTCCTTTTAGGAAACACAAATAGAGTACTGGTCCATTGCATATATAGTTAAGCAGGCATGCACCTTGATGTTGGCGAGCTCTCCAGTCCTCAAAAGCCCAAGGCGTATAACTTACTTGGTAAGATATAGATAAACATAATTAGAAATGCTTGCATTCCTTTAGACCCCTAATGAAAACAGCAAAGCTCATTGAAATGCGGATGCTAAGGCATTTAGGAATGTCCCTTACCTTATTAGATAATTTGCCCGCATGTGTCACCCTGCTGTTAAACAGTTCAAGTTCATGCTTTAGCAAAACTATAAAGTCGTCGATATTAGAGTCACTCAGGGAGAGTAAAAATGTACATGAGTCTAAAATTGCTCTATTCACTGGTATTATCCTATTGCATCCCCATAATAATATACTGAGTCCTTCTTAATTTTGCCATACTCATTGAATTATTTTATTGAGAGCTTTTAAAGAAACATCAGTGCCACCCATGGAAAGTTATCAGTGAGAACTTAAAAATTAACAGTAGTGGAAAGGGAGCTTATAACTACCTTTCGTTGCCTAGAGTCAACTTACTTTGATTGAAAGCCTATGTTATCTTTATCTTGTATCTCTTAGCAGTTTTTTTCAGACTACCCAAAAATTCATATCCTTACTTAATACTTACCATTCTCATGTTGCTGTGTGTGGAAACAGCTTTTCTTAAGTCAAACAATGATTAACTGATCACCGTCACCACAAACTTCACGGTAACATTGCAGTTACAACTAATACACAGTGAGAAATTCTCAAGATAGTGGTATCTTTCTTCTCTAAGTAACCATAGTGCTATAAAATTATTATTTCTCCTCTAAAATGTAGTTACATCGTTACAGAACAAGATAGTCCCAGATTATTGGCTTGAGTTTCTAGAGAGGTGTATTTGAGCAATTTTTCTAGTTTGCTATCTTTCTGAAGCAGTAATATTATGAATAATTTTTAATGTATAATTTGCAGGGTGATAAGATCGACCGACGGGTATGTATTACTTGTTTGGGCTTAGGCATTTTCCTCCTACAGCAAGCCTTTTCCTTTGTCTTGGGTTTTGCTGATTGTTTTTTTGTTTTTTTTTTAACTGCTTGTTTGAAGTTGTATTCTACTCACACCTTTACATTGTCAGCAAGTTTATCTCTACTGTGAGTGACTCTCCGGTTTTTCTCCCTGGGGTGTTGAAGTGGTGTTACTAAGGACTGTGGGAATGAGAATCTGAAGCTGTACTCCTGCTTCCTCTGGGGATGCTTGCACTTTCTGGAACTCCTGGGTTTTGGTTTTTTGGTGGTTTTCATGTGTTTTTTTCACCCAAGCTTGCTTCTTTATTTCCAGGGAAATCATTTCAAAGGTAGTATAATATAGGGTAAAGAATTTTGTTTTTAATCAGTATATGAAAGGATGTGCTGATTTGTATATTTTCAATAACTTAAGTAATATAAAACAGTAAGTATAATTGTGTAATTTAAAAGAGTTTAAATTAAATATTTTGAGTTATTCAGGATGAACCCATTGCTGCATTGCCATTGGGGATTACTTTTTGATGCACAAGGGGGAAGACTGATTGTGTTTGTTTTGATTTGTTTAGTGGAGTATTTGGGGAAAAGGCAAGTGCCTTAATATCTGTAATTGGGCATGTATTAACTATGCAGTGTGGATAGAATAGCTGAGGTCCTAAATAAGAATTGTATCTTTGTGTATGAGCATAATTTAACACATGTTAGTAGCTCACATACAGACATATTTGACAGCTTTGGCCTATAGATTTTTTTTTTTCCTTTTAGGGCTACAGCTGTGGCATATGTTAAGTTCCCAGGCTAGGGGTCGAATTGGAGCTGCAGCTGCTGGCCTACCCCGCAGCCACAGCACTGCCACATCCAAGCCACATCTGTGACCTACACCACAGCTCACAGTAATGCTGGATCCTTTAACTCACTGATCAAGGCCAGGGATCAAACCCACATCCTCTTGGATACTTGTCAGATTCGTAACCTGCTTAGCCACAGCAATAACTCCCTAGCCTGTAGAATGTTATTAGGTGAGGTAATTTATAAGTATGCATGTCAATCACTTCAAAGGGAAAATTTTGGAGGTATAATTTATATACAGTAAAATGCACCAGACTTTAAGTGTTCAATCTGATGATTTTTGATGTTTGATATACTTCTATAACCACCCCCAAAACAAGATATAGAATGTGGTATTCATAATCCCAAAAAGTTTCATCATGCCGCCCCCCCGCTTGTTTTCGATAGGCAAGAAATAGATTTATTAAGGTAGGACGCTTGTGAGAGATGCAAGTGGGCAGGCAAGGAGGCTCTGCCACATGCCCTTTTTTATTAATTCTCTGTTCCCAGAAGTTACCACTAGAAAGTGAATCTGATCACAATAATCTAGAACATCATTTTATTTTTTTTCAGTGAATTTTATTATATTTATAGTTGTACAACCATCATCACAACCTAATTTTACAGCATTTCCATCCCAAACCCCCAGTCCATCCCTTCCCACCACCAAGTTGTCTCCTTTGGTAACCATAAGTTTTTCAAGTCTGTGACTCAATTTCTGTTCTGCAAATAAGTTCATTGTATCCCTTTTTTTTTTAGATTGTCCATATAAGTGATAGCATATGACATTTGTGTCTCACTGCCTGACTAGCAGCATAATTTCTAGATCCATCCATGTTGCTACAAATGCCATTTATTTCATTACTTTTTTATGGCTGAGTAATATTCCATTGTGTGTATGAACCACATCTTCTTCTTCCTTTTTTTTTTTTTGCTCTCTAGGGCCGCACCCACGGCATATGGAAGTTCCCAGGCTAGAGGTCGAATTGGAGCTACAGCTGCCGACCTACACCACAGCCACAGCAACACCGGATCCGAGCCGCATCTTCAACCTACACCACAGCTCATGGCAACGCTAGATCATTAACCCACTGAACGAGGCCAGGGATTGAGCCCGCAACCTCATGGTTCATAGTCAGATTTGTTAACTACTGCGCCACGATGGGAATTCCCATTCACATCTTCTTTATCCCCTCCTCTATCAGTGGACATTTAGGTTGCTTCCATGTCTTGGCTATTGTATAGCGTGCTGCAATGAACATTGGAGTACATGTATCTTTTTGAGTCATGGTTTTCTCTGGATAGATGCCCAGGAATGGGATTCCTGGATCAAATAGTAATTCTGTTTTTAGTTTTTTAAGGACTCTCCATACTGTTTTCCACAGTGGTTGCACCAATTTACATTCCCACCAACGGTGTAATATGGTTCCCTTTTCTCCACACCCTCTCCATCATTTAATGTTTGCAGACTTTTTGATGATGGCCATTCTGGCTGCTGTAACGTGGTACCTCATAGTGGTTTTGATTTGCATTTCTCTAATAATTAGTGACATTGAACATCATTCCATGTGTTTTTTGACCATCTGTATATCTTCTTTAGAGAACTGTCTCTTTAGATCTTCTGCACATTTTTTGATGGGGTTGTTTGCTATTTTAGAATTGAGCTACAGAAGGTGTTTATATATTTTAGAGACCAATTCCTTGTCAGTTGCAAATATTTTCTCCCATTCTGTGGGTTGTCTTTTCGTTTTGTTTAGGGTTTCCTTTGTTATGCAAAAATTTATAAGTTTAATTGGGTCCCAGTTGTTTATTTTTGGTTTTATCGTTATTACTCTAGGACATGGATCTGAGAAGATAATGCTGTGGTTTATGTCAGAGGGTGCTGAGCCTATGTTTTCCTCTGTGCGTTTTATAGTATCTGGTCTTATATTTAGATCTTTAATCCATTTTGAGTTTATTTTTGTGTATGGTGTGAGGAAGTGTTCTAATTTCATTCTTTTACATGTGGCTGTCCAGTTTTTCCAGCACCACTTATTGAAGGGACTGTCTTTTCTCCATTGTGTATTCTTGCCTTCTTTGTCATAGGTTAGTTTACCAAAGGTGTGTGGGTTTAATTCTGGGCTTTCTATCCTATTCCACTGATCTATATTTCTGTTTTTGTGCCAGTACCATACTTTTTTGAAGACTGTAGGTTTGTAGCATAGTCTGAAGTTAGGGAGCCTAATTCCTCCAATTCCATTTTTCTTTCTCAGAACAGCTTTGGCTATTCTGGGTCTTTTGTGCTTCCAAACAAACTTTAAAATATTTTGTTTTAGGAGTTCCCGTCATGGCACAGAGGAAATGAATCCAGCTAGGGACCATGAGGTTGCAGGTTTGATCCCTGGCCTCACTCAGTGAGTTAAGATCAAGTGTTGCTGTGAGCTTTGGTGTAGGTCGTAGACGCGGCTCGGATCCCGCATTGCTGTGGCTGTGGTGTAGGCAAGCAGTTGTAGCTCCGATTAGACCCCTAGCCTGGGAACCTCCACATGCCACAGGTGTGGCCCTAAAAAAAAACAACAAAATACAAAAAAATTTTTTTTAATTAAAAAAATAAAATATTTTGTTTTACTTCTGTGAAAAGTGCCATTGGTAATTTAACAGAGATTACATTGAATCTGTAGATTCCCTTTGGTAGTATATTTATTTTGACAATATTGATTTTTCCAATCCAAGAGCATGGCATATCGTTCCATCTGTTTGTGTCATCTTTGATTTCTTTCATCATTGTCTTATAGTTTTCAGAGTACAGGGGTTTTTTGTTTGTTTCTTGTTTTTGTTTTTTGTCTTTTTCGGGCCACACTCACAGTATATGGAAGTTTCCAGGCTAGGGGCTGAATCAGAGCTGTAGCTGCCAGCCTACACCACAGCTGTAGCAACATGGGATTCAAGCCACGTCTGTGACCTACACCGCAGCTCACAGCAGCTCTGGATCCTTTAACCCACTGAGTGAAGCCAGGGATCAACCCGCATCCTAATGGATCCTAATGGGGTTCGTTACCACTGAGCCACGACAGGAACTCCAGAGTACAAGTCTTTTGTCTCTTTAGGTAGGTTTATTCCTAGGTATTTTATTCTTTTTAATGTGATGGTAAATGGAATTGTTTCTCTAATTTCTCTTTGTGATCTTTCATTGTTAGTATATAGAAATGCAGTTCATTTCTGTGTATTAATTTTGTATCCTGCAACTTTACCAAATTCATTGATGGGTTCTAACAGTTTTTTGGTAGCATCTTTACGATTTTCTAGGTATAATATCATGTCATCTGCAAACAGTGACAGTTTTACTTCCTTTCCAGTTTGGATTCCTTTTATTTCTTTTTCTTCTGTGATTGCCTTGGCTAGGACTTCCCAAAATATGTTGAGTAGAAGTAGCGACTGCGGACATCCTTGTCGTGTTCCTGATCTTAGCAGAATTCTTTCAGCTTTGCTCTATTGAGAATGATGTTAGCTGTGGGTTTGTCATACATGGCCTTTATTAATGTTGAGGTAGGCTCCGTCCATGCCCACTTTCGGGAGGGTTTTTGTCAGAAGTGGTTGTTGGATTTTGTTAAAAGTTTTTTCTGCATCTATTGAAAAGATCGTATGGTTTTTCTTCTTCAGTTTGTTAATGTGGTGTATCTCACTGATTGATTTGCAGATATTGAAAAGCCCTTGTGTCCCTTGGATGAATCCCACTTTATCCTGTTGTATGATCTTTTTAACATATTGCTGGATTCAGTGTGCTAGTAATTTGTTGAGGATTTTTGCAGTGCACGTGAAAATCTGTGTGTGCCTTTTAAGAATGGCGTCTCGGTTTCCCCCAGTCCCGTGGAGCTCCTGTGCACAGGTCCCACTGGATCTCAATGCCAAATGCCCTGGGGACTCTTTCTCCCTGTGCCAGATCCCCAGGCATGGGGACCTCACGTGGGGCTCAGAACTCTCAGTCCTGCAGCTGAGCCTCAGTGATGTAGTTACTTTTCAGCCTAGGTCCACCCACCGATTGCCGGGTATGGGGTTGTTGATGTCATGTAATTGCCCCTCCTACCATCTCCATATGGCCTCCTCTTTGTCTTTTGGAGTAGGATCTTTTTTGATAGTTTTCCAGTCTGTTTTGTTGAACGTTCTTCAACAGTTGGTTGTAATTTTTTGGTTTTTATGAGGGAGGATGAGCTCCAGTCCTTCTGCTCCACCATCTTAACCCCGTTTCTCCTAGAACATCATTTTCATACCTAAACACCAGAAGTTTAAAATGTTAGTTTTTCCTGTTTTTTAAATGAACAATGAAAACATACTAAACTTGAAATCCTCAAAAGAATATCAGGGATTTTTATTTAGAAAATATTATGGGGGCAACATAATAGCTTGTTAGGAATTCTCTGGTGGCTCAGCGGGTTAAGGATCTGGTGTTGTCACTGCTGTAGCTCAGGTTACTGCTGTATTGCAGGTTCTGTCCCTGTTCTAGGAACTTCCACGTGCTGCAGGCCTGACCAAAAAAAAAAGGCTTACATTAGCGATAACATGGTTAAGCTTCATTTATTTTGTGGTTTTCTTCCATCCTGTAAAATCTGTTGTTTCTAATAACAAAACCCTCAGAATGCTCTGAAATTATAATTTCACTGTTCATTTGTTTTCCAGATCTTGTCAGTGGTTCACAAACTGTAGGGGGATGGGGAGAGATAGTAGCTTTTTTTTTTTTTTTCTTAAATCTGTAAACATACAAATAAAATGAATAGTCTTAATCAGACAGTGAGGTGTGGCTGTTCTAGGTATTTATTTTGTAAGGAATCCGTCAGAAGAATGAGAGAGCACTGAAACATAGTGTTTTGTTTGCTTTCATGATGTTTGCTAGTTTTGGAAGGATAGAGCAGCTTGATGATGATTTTGCTGAATTTGCCTTATTAACAGCATTTTATAATAGTACACTAGAAAACACTGTAACACTTTTGCATTCTCTAGTAGTTTTTTTTTTTATAGAAAATTTTGAAAAAGTAGAAAGAGAATGATGTACCTCATTCTACGACCCAAAGATAACTACTGGTAAAATTTCAGGCTTTTTTTTTCCATACGTATGTTTATTTACATAGTGAGTATGCATTAGATTCTATTTTGTATTCTGCATTTTTTTCTTATACATATTTCCCATGTTACTTACTAAACACTAACTTAATATCACTATATGGTTCCATATTTCACCAAATAGATATACCATAAATTAGTAACCATCTCCTTATTTTTGGACTCCCAGTCTTTTTGTCTGTTACAAATTATGGTTTGCTATACATCAGAGTAATATAATCTGTATGAAAGAGGATTGTTACAAAGTCCTTGCTTTGTTTCCACTATGCATGGAACACAGCATAGCATGGGATGCTTGCATTTCACTGAGGTTTAAAAAAAATTATACCAACAATTGTATTTTTTTTTCCTTTTCTCAGCTCAAACTTCTGCAATCTGTTTTAAATTTGGGGTATCAGTTCTGCTTTTAATATGCTAGTAGGTGGTATCATAGAGTGGCAGGGCCAGAAAGGATGGTGATAGTTGATAACATTTGGAGAGCACTCACTGTGTACCAAGCACTGTTTCCTAAGTTATTTACATGTGTTAACCCATTTAATCTCTGAGACAGGAATTGTTACCCTGATTTAAGGATGAGAAAGAGAAGTTAAGCTACCCAAGGTTTCATGGCTGTTGTGTTTTTGGACCAGGATATAAATTTTGGTATCCTGGCTTCAGAACCTGTCCTCTTAATTTCTTTGGGATATTTTAAGCCATCCACCTCTGTTTACTAAATGAGGACACTGGGGCCCATGTAGCATACTGAACCTTGCTCAAGGTTAGGCAGTAGAAGATTTGGTTCTTCTAATTCCCAGACAAATGTCGTTTTCACTGACACCATAGTGCCACTCTTAGAATTAAACTTAAGTCCTTTAAATTTGAAATGGTTAATCCATGGTTTATTTTGTTTTATTTTATTCAATGTGGAAGTTCCTTGTCGGGGGATTGAACCCTTCCTTGCCGCAGAACCGACCCCAGCCACTGCAGTGGCAGCTCGGGATCTTTAACCCACTGTACCACAAGAGAACTCCAGTAGTTTAGAAATCAAAATGATATAAGAAGCCTTCACCCCATCCCTGTTCTATTTCCCCAGTTCCTATTACTCAGTTTTTTCCTGCGTCTTGAAGTGTTTTATTTATGTACATTGCCTGTTCTTGCACCTTGGTTTTGTTTTGTTGTGTTTTTCCACTTAATACCGTTTTGTACTTCGACTTGCAAAGTGAAATAAAGTTTTAGTAAACTAGATTATCTGTTTCCTGACAGCCTCACCAACAGCTGGTTTTTAGACTTGTACTTTTGCCAATCTGTTGATAAGTGAAAACTGTTATTTCATGAGTTTTAGTTTACATTTTTCTTACTAAAAGGCTGAGTAGCTTTCTATATGTTTATACATTATTTGAAGTTCTTTTCATGAACTCCCCATTCTCAGATAATATCATCTGCTCATTTTTCTCTTGGGTTGTTAATTATTTCTTGTTTATACAACTTACTTTAAGGAACTTAACCCTTGTCTGTGAAAAGTTACAAATATATTTTTCCTGATAATGATCTTCATGTTTTGTTTTAGATCTTGTTTGTTTTGTTTTGTTTTGCTTTGGTATCAGACTTTTCTTTTATCACTTTTGCATTTTAAATCATACTTTGGCCTTCACCACTGCAAGATTTTAAGGAGTTTGCCAGTATTTTCATCTCGTACCTTCTGGTTTCATTTTTGCATTGAACCCTTTGTTCCATTTTTCTCTGAACTGAGTGAGCTGTGGATCCTCTAATCTTTTAAACTGCTGTCAAGTTGTCCCAACATTTTCAAAGTCTATCTGTAACTGCTAACGGATAGTCATATGCTGTCCTTTTCATATAAGGAGTTCTCATTTGTAGCCGGATCATTTCTGGACTTTCCAATCTATCACTTGATTTCTGTCCATTAGTTAGTTTCATCTCCTTGCTCTCCTTCATTTTTTTTACAGTTTCCCTAGTTATTCTTTTTTTGTTTTGTTTTTTAAACCCACTGAGCAAGGCCAGGGATCAAAACTGAGTCCTCATGGATACTAATCGGGTTCGTTAGGAACTCCTCCCTAGTTATTTTTGCTTGTCTGTTTTTCCATATGAACTTCAGAACCAGGTTGTTTAGTTCCAGGAAAAAAAAGAAAACTTTTTTGGTATTTTTATTTGGATCAAATTAATTTTATAAATCAATATAGAATTAATATCTTCATGATCTTAAGTTTTCCTAAGAATACTTGTATCTTTCTTTTGATTTCTGTCTATTTTTGTGCTCTTTAGAAGTGTTTTTAAATTTTTCTTGTTTAGGTTTTGTACAATTTTTTGTTGTTGTTGTTGTTTTTGTTTTTTAGGGCTGCACCCATGGCATATGGAAGTTCCCAGGCTAGGGGTCAAATTGGAGCTGCAGCTTCCAGCCTACGCCACAGCCACAGCAACACAGGATCCAAGCCTCGTCTTCGACCTACACCACAGTGCAAGGCAACAGATTTAACCCACTGAGCGAGGTCAGGGATCAAACCCACATCTTCATGGATACTAGTCAGGTTCTCAGCCCACTGAGCCATAATGGGGACTCCTGTACCATTTCAGTTAGGCTCTTTTCTGAGTACTTTATCTTCTTTTGTTGCCGCAGTAAAGAAGGTGTTCCTTCTATCTTCTAACTGGTTCTAACGAGTTATGTTTGACTTTGTTCGTCTTAACCTTCAGTTAGACCCCAAAGGACATGCTTTCAAAATCGAATCTAATTCCATTTTTGTTTACTCAGACATTAGCCAGTGATTTGTTTTGATTGGATGCCCTTGTATATAAGACGTTGGCATATTTGGTACCTGCAAATGGTATTTCAAAAGTAAACTTTTTATACAAAACCAGAGAAATCAACAAGACATTTGCATTTATAACTTGAGTAATTAGTTGTAAGTTTTCTGTGGAGCACAGTCGAGAATGACTGTTTTTAACTTTTCAGTTTACTTTGGTAATGTGAAGATACGTTGTGGACACAATAATGACACAAAGCCAAGGGAAAAGTAAAAGTAATGCCTTATGTAAAAACTAAATTCATGCCAATTAACACTTACTTGGCAAATCTTTTGAAGAGGTCTAATTTGAATTTTGCTTAATTAAATATTAAGTATACTTGAAAAAAAAGATTAAAGAAAACGCCAAGATAATTGATATCAAGGTTCGTGAAATCAGAATAGTCTTGCTGGGTGATAGAAATATTTCAAAACAGAATAATGGTTACTTTAAATCCATTCCTTGTCTAGACCTTTGAATAATTGTTTTGAATATTTTCTGAAATTATTCTCTAAATGATACTTTACTAAGCTAATTTCCATTATTTTGTTTCAAGCAAGTTTTATTTTTCTTAAACAAAAATACAAATTATGTAATGCAGTGTTGTCATTGGCAATATTATTAGTTAAGAGAATATCCCATATAAGGAATATGTGTGGGAGTTCTGTCGTGGCTCAGTGGTTAATGAATTCGACTAGGAACCATGAGGTTGAGGGTTCGATCCCTGGCCTTGCTCAGTGGGTTAAGGATCCGGTATTGCCATGAGCTGTAGTGTAGGTCGCAGACTCGACTCAGATCCTGCGTTGCTGTGGCTGTTGCATAGGCCAGTGGCTATAGTTCCGATTAGACCCCTAGCCTGGGAATCAACATATGCCACAGGTGCGGCCCTAGAAAAAGCAAAAAGACCAAAAAAAAAAAAAAAAAAAAAAACAGGAA
Source organism: Catagonus wagneri (assembly GCA_004024745.2). Taxonomy (NCBI): domain Eukaryota; kingdom Metazoa; phylum Chordata; class Mammalia; order Artiodactyla; family Tayassuidae; genus Catagonus; species Catagonus wagneri. The sequence goes on along the minus strand of PVHT020000886.1, from coordinate 16,695,600 downwards.
TATGTGTGTTGCACTAAAATTTAAGAAACTGTATTTTGATGGGCATGCTAGTTTCACTATTGCTTAACTATACTTGACAACAGTATATTTAGCTAATTTAAATAAATCTTTTTCTCCTTCATTATGTTTGTAATTCCTCATTATCTGGCATTTTTCAGGGAGTTTGTAACATGGTTTACTTTCTTGCTAGAGAAATATATTCCCTAATGTAATTCAACTGAATAATTCATGAAATTTTTTTAACTTTTTTTTCCCTACAACCCAAGCCACAGCAGTGACAACACCAGATCCCTAACCTACTGAGCCACAAGAGAACTCTAGATTATTTCTTTGTATTTTTCTTGATGTTTTTTGAAGGAGGTAGAATTTGTCCTTTTATCAGGAAGTTATAGTTTATTTATTTATTTATTTATTTATTTATTTATTTTTTGTCTTTTTGCCTTTTCTAGGGCCGCACTCGCGGCATATGGAGTTTCCCAGGGAGGGGTCTCACAGGAGCTGTAGCCAACGGCCTACACCACAGCCACAGCAATGTGGGATCTGAGCCGCGTCTGCAACCTACACCACAACTCATGGCAACACCGGATCCCAAACCCACTTAGCAATGCCAGGGATCAAACCCACAACCTCATGGTTCCTAGTCAGATTCGTTAACCACTGAGCCACAACAGGAACTCCCATGGAAGTTACTTTTAAAATTCTGGTTGAAACATCAGAAATTCGCCAGCAAATTTATGTTATTATAAAATGTTTTAGGATAGATTTTTTCACGTTGTATATTTCTTCCTGAGTAAATCAGGTTTTCCCACTAATAACATTTTAGATAATCTGATATACGCTTATGAACGTGGGTTGTCTAATTTCTGCTCTGTTTATTTTGCAAAGTGCAGCCCATAAAGGACAAAAGAGTGCATTCTCTCTCAGTTTTTAAAATCTTGATTCCTGACATATCTTTTTATGCAGACGAGGAGGGAGGGGTCTAGGGCAACTCTAAGTTTGAAAAAAATAAATGAGATTTCTGCCAACTTGTTTATTGCAGGGAAGCAAAATACAGACAAGAGTTGGCTTACTAATGTTGCTTTGTACATGGCTAAGCAACTGCCCCATTGCAGTAACGCATTTTCTTCACAATTCAGCCAATGTTCCATTCGTATCCTTTATGTGTTAGTAAGATACATGTAAGTATTTATATTTTATCTTTTCCATTTCTTACTTTCAATTAGAGGTAACTGCATGCCCCAAATATTTGAATTCTATCTGTGTTGTGACTTTTCTAATCATTAGGATGATAGTAATGCTTGCTTAATCTCTGTGTGTCTGTGTGTGTGTGTGTGCCTGTGTGTGTGTGTGCAAAGGCATGTACCATTGTTTTACACTTGCTTGGACTATGTGTAGAATTTCTTAAAGAAACTCTTACATGAAATATATATCAGATTTGAATTGTAAAACATAATACTCTAGATATAATGAACTATTAGTTTTCTTAACAAAGATTTCAGCTTACAGGACAAATTGCAGAAAATCTTGGAGAGGAAGAACAGTTGGTCCAAGGCTTATGTGCTCTTCTTTTGGGCATTTCAATTTACTTCAATGATAACTCACTTGAGAGCTATACAAAGTAAGTAAGGGGAAAATACAGGAGGAAAATGACTTGCTAATGTCATCCAGAGATGATGATAGGAGTTCCCGCTGTGGCACAACAGGATTGGTGGTGTCTCTGCAGCATGAGGACGAAGGTTCAATCCTTGCCCTGGCACAGTGGGTTAAAGGATCCAGTGTTGCTGCAGCTGCGGCATAGGCGGAAACTGTGGCTCGTATCTGATGGCTGTCCTGGGAACTCCATATGCCATGGGGCAGCCGAAAAAGAAAAAAAAAGAGAGAGAGATATGATGAATTTTTTCCGCCAAAGTATAATGTAGACCAAGCTTTTACATTTTGTTATGACTTTTTTTAAGCATCTCAATATGTTTATCTCTGTAGAGAGAAACTAAAACAACTAATAGAGAAGAGGATTGGCAAAGAGAATTTCATAGAGAAACTAGGATTTATTAGCAAACATGAGTTTTATTCCAGAGCATCTCAGAAACCCCAGCCAAACTTCCCCAGTCCAGAATACATGATATTTGATCATGAGTTTACGAAGCTGGTAAAAGAACTTGAAGGTAAGACAACAAAATTTATCTTGGTATTCATTGTAGGGTATTTAGGATTATATTATATATATATATTCTGGACACTTGCAGATTATGTGATAAACCTAAAAGTACTTTTTTCTGAGCTCTTTGTCTGTAGCCCATTCAAGGACTTTTGGGGAAGTCTCCTTATGGTACAGTAGGTTAAGGATCTAGTGTTGTCACTGCAGTGGCTTGGGTCCATGCTGTGGTGTGGGTTCGATCCCTGGCCCTGGAAATTCCACATGCCTGCAGGTGCAGCCAAAAAAAAAATGGACTTTTGGCATTCAGTCCAGATTGGAAAAGTGCTTTCTTATCTGTCATACAGATAAGCCATACTGATTAAGTCCTAATAATAAAACAGCATTTTAAATAAGCCTTCTTTTTGCAGGTGTGATAACTAAGGCTATCCATAAGTCCAGTGAAGAAGATAAAAAAGAAGAAGAAGTGAAAAAAACACTAGAACAGCACGACAGCATTGTGACTCACTACAAAAATATGATTCGAGAACAAGTACGTACTGATAAATTATAGATACTTTTCTACTTTAGGGAAGAATTTCTCCTGGCATTTCCAAATGCAAGAGGATAAAGTAAAGCTGACCATTTTCCTAAATAATTCAAAAAACATCTAAGTATTCAACAAATGGAGAGCTTAATATGTGCTAGGCAGTGTGTGGATGTTGTAGACGAGGACATGTATCAGACATGTTCCCATGTTACGGTCTCATCGGGAGAGAAACCTACACATTAGTGTGTCACACATGCTCTGCCAGATTTCATCTGGTGATAAACAGTCGAAGCACTGAGAGGCGCCTAATTTAGCTAGGTGGGCGCAGCAGCTTAGAGCAGACAGAGAAGCCGAGCCCCGAAAGGGTAACTATGAGTAAGGTCGGTGACTGCTGCTTTTTTGTTTACTGTGTTCCAGGTGCTTGCTAAGCACATTTAAAACTATCTCATTGACTTTTCACAGCATCCCTACGAAGTAGTTGATATCTTCAGTTCAGAATAAATGAGGAATTCTTAGGGAATTTAAACTTGTCAGGGGTTTACTCAGTAATTGGTGGAATAGAATTCAAATACACGTGTGTTACTAGGACCCTAAAGCTCATATTCTATGGGGTAAAGGGGGCAGACCTGAGAAAAGTGGGTACTAAAGAAGGTAAAACTGGCAGGACTTGTTAGTGGCTGGCTGTGGGTATGAGGGAGCAGAAGGAGTCAGGTGTGATCCTTACTTCGATCTCTGTCTTGCAAACTGAATAGATGATACTGAACCAGATATAGAACCACACAGAATGAGAGGGAGCTGCTTTACCAGAGTGGATAATGACAAGTTAAGTTAAAACCACATTTTCTTTCTTTTTTTTTTTTTTTTTTTCATTTTTAGGGCCACACCTGTGGCACATAGAAGTTCCCTGGCTAGGGGCTGAATCAGATCTGCAGCTCCCGGCCTGTGCCGCTGCCACAGCAATGCCATATCCGAGCCATGTCTGTGACCTGCATCCCAGCTTGCAGCAACACTGGATCCTTAACCCACTGAGCAAGGCCAGGGATCGAACCCGCAATCCTCATGAATACTAATCGAGCCACAACGGGAACTCCAGAAACTACATTTTCAAAATCATCATTTGAAATTTTCTTTGCAGGCTCCCAGTGAACCCCACACTGGCATGGTGCCAAGCACCTTAAACCTTCCACTGCATTCCTTCAAAATGTGTTTCTTGGCTTTCTTCTCTCATTTAAATCCTCGTTGTAGTGTATACCTTTATTGGAATGAAATCCTAGAAAGTGCTGCAGTACTATCTGAAAAATGAGATTCTTGGTGTTAAAATTTCATTGTCATGAAAACAGTACACAGGGGGTCATTTCACGTGGGGCAGGTGCTGCTCAGTCCTGGAAGGGCCCTCGGTCCCGCTGCTTATGCACAGCCCGAGGCAGGCGGCACATAGGAGCCTGTGAGCAGAGAGCCCTTTCAGTGAGAGCTAGCTACCTGTGTTTTTCTCTTTCCCACAGTCTAGACTTTTTTGATTGAAATTCTAAGAATAAAAATATGCTAGTGGTATATTTAGCATTCAGTCTGAGCTTTTCAGTTTTATAAGCAAGATAGTAAATTAGAATCATCTTTGAATGCTCCAGATTTGACTCATTATACAACCCGTGGTTATTAGGATTTTTCATCTATCTTAGTACAAATACAGAGGCATTTCTAGATGGTAAAATGTAATCTTTAGAGCAATGAGAAATAAGTACTTGGAATGTGATATTATAGCCTACACTTGGAGCTGACAAAAGTGGTTGGTTCTGAAGAAGAAAAGAATGATTTTACACAATTATTGTAATGACTTTTTTACAAATGTTAATTTTAAATATTCTCACCATTTAAAATGCCATTTGGCAGTTAGGCAGCAAGCATCGAGAGCTATAAAATGTTTACATAAACTTTGAATTACATTTGAGAATTCACCCTAAGGAAATTCTCCAAAATTCCGAAAACCAGTTTTATGGACTAAGATATTTATTGTAATGATATTTACCATTTAGAAAAATGGAGAGCAACCTCATTGTTGCCTTTGAATATAAATTAAATTGCATCAGCTGATTAATATGGGGAAATTATGACTGAATAGTAAGCAAATTAAAGTTTGCAAAATGATGTATGGACTGATTATGACAAATTTAAAAAATTTGGATTGAAAAAAATTAGAAGAAAATAAATAGGTCAAATTCCAGCAAATTACATTCAGGTGGTGAGAGATGAAAACTCTTATCAGAATTCTAAATGTTCTGTTACAGGATTTCTTTTAATGTTAAAAGCAATGTAGGCACATACTTTTACATACATATACTAAGCTTCTTTGATAATTTGGTATAAATTTCTTAAATAATTTGATGGACCATAAAATGGTGTTTTTAAAATTGACCCTACTCTCCACCCCCAAACCGGTAATTACAGTGAAATTGTAGGCTGCACCATATAATGGGGCTTCAAAATCTTATAGTTCTGCTGCATGTTAATTGGTCTTGGTGCATGTATTAATATGTTACTGCTTAATTATTGAATAATTTTGGATATGCAGAGTACTTGAACATCCTCACCTAAGAGAATCTCTGATTTTTATTTTTTTTAATTTTTTTAATCTGATTTTTAATTTGTTCATCCCCTTAATGCTAATTAGTATGAATTTAAAACATTTGAATTGTTTTGTTTCCTAGGATCTGCAACTTGAGGAATTAAAGCAGCAGATTTCCACGTTAAAATGTCAAAACGAGCAGCTCCAGACAGCAGTCACACAGCAAGTATCTCAGATTCAGCAACACAAGGATCAGTATAATCTTCTTAAAGTACAGCTAGGTAAGCGAAGCTGGCCATTACTATTGTAATGTTCCTCAGAGCTGGACAAAAAGTCAAGACTTGTGGACTAGTCTTTCTCTAACTTTCAGTTAATCGCTGTGACAAACTTGTAAGTAAGAGTTTGAAGTCCAGTCTCTTTGGTGTGTGTTTGATTATCTGATCCATTGATTCTCAACCTTAGCTGTCTATACTTTAAGATCCCCCGAGATTTTTATCTTTTAATGCCAGTACTGAGACCCAACTGAAGTTTCTGACTTAGTTGAGCTTGGGTTTAGTCATCAGTTATTATTACAAGCTTTCCCAGGTGATTCTAACACATAGCCAGTTGAGAATGACCGGTCTAACCTTTGCATTGTCGTATCTGCAAAATGGAGCTCATAACAGCACCTGTGACATCTGAGACTTAATGAGATTTTATATATATATAACTCTTGTTCAGTGCCTGGCACATAAGACCGCAAATGCTTATAAGTACTCTCATTCTGTAGTGCTTATGATTGGAATGTTAGCTGCTTAGAAATAGTTTATTTTACTTTTATGAAGTGGCTAAAATTTTCAGAAGAAAACATTTTTTACTTTCTTCATGAAAATAATTTGCCAGTTATTTTAGTCTATTCAGAAAACTTCCTTTGTGAAGAATTTTTAAAGGGGCTTTATTTTCTCTTCTATTAATTGGCAGAATTGGAATGGAAACTACTGTAATTCTTCATCTTAGATCACTAAACCATGCAGTTTTGTCTTAAGGCTATGCTGTTTTTCCTCCCAGAAACCCTGAAAATATCAGTTCATAATCGGTATCAATACATTATTTTGCAAAGGTAAAATGTGCTTACAAGTATTGCCAAAGTAATTATTAAAGAAATTATATATTTATTTTATACTTGAATCTTCCGTTCAAAAAATGAAAAACTTAAGTTTCATGCTAGCTTTCCAAATTTTATGCCTGTGCAATAGGAAAAGACAGTCAGTCTCAAGGTTCTTACCATGACGGCGCTCAGATGAATGGCATTCAACCAGAAGAAATTGGTAGGTTGCGAGAAGAGATAGAAGAATTAAAAAGTAATCAGGAACTTTTACAAAGCCAACTGGCTGAAAAGGACTCTTTGATTGAAAATTTGGTAAGAAATTTTTTAAATTTTTAAACAAGAGGTCAAGAGTAATTCTCATCCCGCTTATTTACTTTTCTGGGTCTCTTTAAAGTATCATTTTAAGGTTTGAGAATATGAGCTCTGGTGTCAGACTGTCGAAATCTTCAGTGCTTCCTAGCTAATTGAATTTGAGCAACTAGGTTTACCTCTTAAACTTATTCCCTGATCTGTAAAATAATGGGGGTAATACATATTTTATTGCTGAGAATTAAATGAGATACTTTGTATAAAACTCTTTATTGGAAATTGCTCAATAAATATCTACTTTTATGCTCTTCATATGACCTCAGATAAGTGCTTAGATTTTTGGGGGAGTCTTTTTTTTTTTTTTAAGGCCACACCCACAGCATACGGAGCTTCTCAGGCTAGGGGTTGAATAGGAGCTGCAGCCCCTGGCCTATACCACAGCCACAAGCAATGCCAGATCCAAGCCATGTCTGGAACCTACCCCACAGCTCACGGCAACGCCAGATTCTTAACCCACTGAGCGAGGTCAGGGATCAGATCTGCATCCTCATGGATGCTAATCAGATGCGTTTCCCCTGAGCCACGACGGGAACTCCCAAGTGCTTAGATTTAATAAATTACTTGTTTTTAAATTGATTAGCTATGGGAGTTCCCTGGTGTCCTAGTGGTTTAAGGACTCAGCATTGTTACTGCTGTGGTGTGGGTTTGATCTCTGGCCCAAGAACTTCTGCATGTCATGGGCACAGCCAAATAAATAAATACGTTTATTACCCATGGAAAATTTATAGAGAGTATGTGCTATATTAAGTATTATCTTTGATGTAAAAATTAAAATGTTGATGTGTAATTTTTTGGTAAACGTATAGCATATAGCTTAAATGTGGACGGTTTTGGTTTTTTCCTGTCTCTTCAAACTGAATTTATTTCATAGTTTATCTCTATGTTCCTTGTAGAAAGCTTCCCAACCATCACCTGGCACAAATGAAGAGTCTTCAGCAACAGATTCAGCGAGAGATTCTGAACAAATAGCAGACTTAAAACAGGTCATTGTTCATCTTAATTCAAGCTATATTTTCCCTTGTTTTAATTATAATAGCATAACAACCCTGCATTTCCATTCATCTAGAACTACTTTGTCAGATGTAAGCAAAATTTGATAATGAAGACAGCCATTTGAAAATCCAGACGCTGTTTTAATTATGCAGTGGTGGTATTGTGCTTTTTATTGTTTTTACTTTTCAGTGATGTTCTTTTTAACAAATCTCAGCATCTTACCCAGATAATTGTAGATTATCAGTAAACTAACAATTAAAGAAATTCTAAATATGTTTATAAACTACAAAGATGAAGATATAAAATCTTATGCCTAATTTTAATGGTAACTGCTTGGTTAAAGGTATTGGGCATTTAAATAATTCCGTCCAGGGAGTTCCTGCTGTTATGTAGCAGGTTAAGAATCCAGCATTGTCTCTGCAGCAGCTCAGGTCACTGCTGAGGGCTGGGTTCAGTCCCCAGCCCAGTGCAGTGCCTTAAGGGTTGGGTGTTGCCACAGCTGTGGTTGTAGGTCACAGCTGCAGCTCAGATTTGACCCCTGGCCCGGGAACTTCCATATGCCACAGGCATGGCCAAAAATAAATAAGCAAATAAATCATTCTATCCCAAAAAATGTTGGGTTTTAGAATTGGAAAAGGGGAAAACAGGAAATAAATTTGTGTATATCTCAATTTGATGACTCTAGCTAAAAAACAAAGTAAACTTTCCCTGCTGTAGTAATTTATATTATCTTGGAAAGCAAATTAAGCTTTTTCCTATTTGGTTAATTTATAATTTTTATAAATTCCTATTAAACTAGATAGTACAGACTTACCTTTATCTAATGAGAAAATTTACTTTGTTTAGATTTGTAAATTTGTTTATTTTTAGCCAGAAGAGAGAAC
>PVHT020000886.1:16640456-16686926 GCA_004024745.2 Catagonus wagneri | reverse complement strand
CTTTTCTAGGGCCACACCCACAGCATAAGGAGGTTCCCAGGCTAGGGGTCTAATCAGAGCTGTAGCTACCAGCCTGTGCCACAGCCACAGCAACACGGGATCCGAGCCGCGTCTGCAGCCTACACCACAGCTCACGGCAACGCCGGATCCTCACCTCAACCCACTGAGCAAGGCCAGGGATCAAATCCGCAACCTCATGGTTCCTAGTCAGATTCGTTAACCACTGAGCCACAACAGGAACTCCTTTTTTTTTTTTTTGGTCTCCTTCCTTTCTCATAAAAGGAATATATATTTCTTTATAAAAAGAAAAAAGTAATACTAAAGGGAGAAGTAAGCAGCCTGTCCAACCCAGGAATGACTTCCTTACTCCACCCAGTCCTCACTCACTGACTTGTCTGATCCGACAGGAGTGACAGGGCGCCAAAACAAAATGTCTTATTTTGATAATGTCTGTGTATCTCAGAGTAGAGTCTACAATCAAACTTTGTTTTTCTTTTTAGGGCCGCACCCACGGCATATGGAGGTTCCCAGGCTAGGGGTTGAATCAAAGCTGTAGCCACCGGCCTATACCACAGACACAGCAACGTGGCGTCCAAGCTGCATCTGTGACCTACACCACAGCTCATGCAACGCCGGATCCTTAACCCACTGAGCGAGGCCGGGGATTGGACCTGCGTCCTCATGGATACTGGTCAGATTCGTTTCCGCTGAGCCACAATGGGAACTCCCTCAAGCATTTTTAAAAAATAGTAATTTTTCATTAACGATTTATAACTTTCCAGCATGTGTCCATGGTGTTTTGTTCTTATGAGGAAGACTAATAATGCTGTTTTGGTTTTTATTAAGTATAGAGCTTACATTAAAATTAAAGAGAATTAAGTTATTAATATATACCCTTAGTCTGTAAATTTGAAGTAAAAATTTTCACTGTTATGTCTTTCCCAAAAATGACAAAATGACAGGGTAGTCTTGCTTTTTAGGGCAGGGTTTTTTGTTTGCTTTTTTTTTCTTTCTTTTTTTTTTTTTGCTTTTCAGGGCTGCACCCATAGCATATGGAAGTTCCCAGGCTAGGGGTCAAATCAGAGCTGGAGCTTCAGGCCTACACCACAGCCACAGCAATGTGGGATCCAAGCCGCGTCTACGACCTACACCACAGCTCACAGCAACGTGGGATCCAAGCCGCATCTATGACCTACACCAGAGCTCACAGCAATGCCAAATTCCTGACCCCCTGATGGAGGCCAAGGATCGAATCCACATCCTCACGGATACTAGTTGGATTCGTTTCCACTGAGCCACAATAGGAACTCAACAGTTTTGTTTTTTAATGATATATAGTAAAATACAGCATAAAAAGATAACCGAAATGGTTTGTAATTTCCATGTTTATGTAACTCATTTTGATAACTGAAAAAGCAAAACAATCAAAAGTATGTACATGATAGAAAGTTTTTAAGAGAATAAAAGAGCTTTTCCATGGCAGCATCCCACTGCTTACCTGGTATCTCCAGACACTGCCTTTGGTTGAGAACCTCTGTTACAATTGCTTTATTTTCCTATACTTGTTTCCTGACAGAGAGAGAGCAGGAAGGTTGGAAATTCAAACATTAATAATATACAGACTTTCAGTTAATTCCCTCTTCTTCACTATATAGTACTATTGCTTTTATCTGTGTTTGAGTCAAAAATGACCTCCATGGAGTTCCTTTGTGGTGCAGATTAAGGATCCCGTATTGTCACTGTAGCAACTCAGTTGCTGCTGTGGTGCGGGTTCAATCCATGGACTGGGAAAGCCCACGTGTCACAGGCATGGGGGAAGAAAAAAAAAAAGATGCCATTAAGAGCAGTAAAAGGCAAGCCACAAACTGGAAGAAAACACTGTCCAAGCATATGTCTGATAAAGTATTTGTATCCAAGGGGCCATCAAAAAAAAGAGAAATAGTTCTTTCATTTAAGTGTTAAAACTTGGAAATTGTGCTTTTAGAGAGAAGTGCCAAGAAAGAAAATAATTTTTTAATTTCTTCCTGTAAATAGACATTTCCTTGATGAAACTAATGTTATTATTTGATGTTACAACCCAACTATTTTTGTCTCTTAGGAACTGGCAACATTACAATCTCAGTTAAACTCGCAATCTATAGAGATCACTAAACTACAGACGGAAAAGCAGGAGCTGTTACAGAAAACAGAAGCATTTGTAAGCTGACTTTTTTGTTGTTGTTCTGAAAGGTAGTAAACGCGAGGTTGAGTGGTTATTTCTCAGCTACTGTGGAAAAGAAACAAATTTGTAAGATAGCACCTTCCCTTCAGGTGATTCATCAGCCAGAGTTCCAGGCACAGACTCCATGGCCTGTAGACATCCAACCATCGTATGGTCACACTCACCAGGTCATTCTGGTCAGTTACTCGTAGTTCATCTTGCTGGTGTTTTGTATTTCACCCATCTTCATCCACTGCATTTTTGTGCCAGTGTAAAATTGTCAAAAACCTTGTTGGCGACCCACGCAATTCACAGGCGGCCCAGGCCATCAGGCAAGAAGGTCCTCTGGATCCCTCCTGGGGAACCACATCTCTATTCCAGCTTCTGCTGAGATGGTTGATCGGGTCCCTGTGCCCTTTGAGTAACCTCTTCCGGAATGGTTGTCCAGCCACACCCTTGATGTTTCCAGGCTCTGTCATTTTTTGCAGTAGGGATAGGCTGAGAATGTTCTTAATCTTCAATTTCCAATTCCCTTTTGCTTAACAATTTCTTCTTCAGTTTGTCTCGCTCCTCTCACAGTTCACTCTAAGCAGCAAGGAGAAATCAGGCTTTTAACACTGCAGCCAAGTTCTTTGCCTCTTTATAACTAGGATCACCTTTCCTCCACCGCCCATTAACGAGTTCCGGCTTCCATCTGGGCCCTCACCAAAGCCACCTTTAGCACCCATGATTCTACCAGTTTCTCTTCACAATGATACATGTTTTCTCTGAGACCATAGAAGCTTTCTCTAAAGCTCTCCTCTTTTCTTTTTGAGCCCTTGCTAGAATTGCCTTTCATGTCCTGTTACTATCAACAACAGTCTCTTCAAGGCAGTTTAGGCTTCGTGAACCTCAAAATTCTAGCCTCTACCAAAGCCCCTTCCACATTTTTCGGTATTTGTTACATCAGCATCCACTTCCTAGTATTTTGTAGAAAAAGAGATGAGGAAAGACTGAAAATTGTGATTTAAGAATGCTTCCTGTGGCACTTAAGCAAATACCTGTGTTTTGCCAGTTAACAGCATTCGGCTCAATTTCCCCACCTACGTCTCTGAGATGTTAGTATAGGCCTAACTTACAGGGATTTTATGGGGAGAAGGCCTTGAAAAATACTCTGTACGTATTAAATGCTGCGTTACAGTGGCATTAGAGCCGCGCCATTGATAACGTGCCTGGCCGGACGCGGAGGCTGCTCAGCCCAGCCTTCCCCATACTCCGCTGAGGTCCGGTGCCACACCGCTGCTGACGCGCTCCTCATGCCGGGGGAGCACTGCGTCGTGCGTGAAGGTGCATAGGAGTGCCATTTTCTGTTACTGGAAGTGAGACTGCAGAATCACAAGAAAATTAAATCATCTCTGGAATTTCGTATTGTTTATAACTTTAAAGAAACACTTTTTTTTTCCAATTTCTACTTTCAGGCAAAATCGGTTCCTGAATCAGAAGAGAGTGAAACTGTAACAGCTACAAAAGCTACTGATGTAGAAGGAAGACTGTCAGCGTTATTACAGGAGACTAAAGAATTAAAGGTTGGTTTTCTGGAAACTTTTATTCATTGCATAGTATATGAAGCAAACCCCAGGAAATTTTATTTCATTTCATTTCTCCAATTCTTAGATTTATGAAGAAAGTTAATGGGGTATAATTTTATCTCATAGTATGTCCATTCCAGTTTTGATAACTGAAGATTTTTAAATGCCAATTCAAATAATGATATCAAATATGTAACATAGGAATGTATATGAATGTATTTTAAAAGTAAAAGCATTAGTTTTCTTATCCATTTACACTCACAATAAGGAAAAGGAGTACAGATTTGGTGAATCCACAGCACCTTGTGACTGTGCCTTTTTGATTGTAGTCAAATTCTTTTATTTTTAAGCCATGGATTTTACTTGAAGCTATTTCTCTTTTTCGTTCAATTGTATGTATGAACTTGGGCTAAAAATTTTTTTAAAACTGAGTTCTAATTCTGATGCTAACCAGGCTTCTGCCGTAAAATGTTTTGTGTCTGCATTTATTCCTCTGATTATCTGAAATGGTACTATCTCTTAGAATTTTCTGAGGAATAGAACTGTTTTTTGGAGTTAAACTCTATTTTTCACCAATAACCATCTTTGGAAGTTCCCTTATGGCTCATTGGGTTAAGGATCTGGCCTTGCCATAGCTGTGACAAAGGCTGCCACTGCAGCGTGGGTTTGATCCCTGGTCTGGGAACTTCCACATGCCATGGGCATGGCCAAAAACAAAAACAAACAAACAAAAAAAACAACCAAAAAATAACCACCTTTGTTGTACAGCTTAACATAAATCCTTACGTTACTAGATGAATGTGTGTATTTTAAACCTATTTCCCAACCCCTAACCCCAAACTCCTCAGATTGGAAAAGTGCAGTGATTTATCACAGAAAGAATGTATTTGTTAAAACCTAGGAGAGTGAATACTAATTTTGGATTAGTGATTCTCACCTTCCTTTTCCTAGAATGAAATTAAAGCTCTGTCTGAGGAAAGAACTGCTATCAAAGAGCAGCTGGACACCTCTAACAGTACCATTGCCATTTTACAAAATGAGAAAAATAAGCTCGAGGTGGACATTACAGATTCTAAAAAAGAACAAGACGATCTCTTGGTGCTGTTGGCTGATCAGGATCAGAAAATATTTTCATTAAAGAATAAACTCAAGGAACTTGGTCATCCAGTAAGATTGCAGTGTTTCCAAAAATGATTTCTGTTGTGTTTCTTTGTGGTGTATTTTTGAGTACTGTACCGTGGCAGGGAAGCGTTGCGCCTGTGTGTCAGTACTCAATCTGTAGGTATGTGGGTGTGGTGTCCTCTACTGCTTTCATGTACTCAGCAAACTGACTTAAGTGCAGTTTCCAGCATTTATTAACTGTTCTCTTTTGGGCTCTGAGCCTAGAAAGTGAATTGATTTGATTTCTCTTGTGGTAATAAGACTCTCACCGTCCAAATATGCTGTGTCCCCTTCAGCCATGTTGGTTCAGGTTTGTGTGTGGAGAGGTGTAGCCATCCATCGGCAGGTTAACCTGTGAATCTCAGCTGATATTAAGAATGACAGGAGTCAGAGTTCCAGTCGTGGCTCAGTGGTTAATGAATCCGACTAGAAACCATGAGGTTGCGGGTTCGATCCCTGGCCTTGCTTAGTGGGTTAAGGATCCTGCGTTGCCATGAGCTGTGGTGTAGGTTGCAGATGTGGCTTGGATCCCGCGTTGCTGTGGCTGTGGTGTAGGCCAGCAGCTACAGCTCCTGTTAGACCCCTAGCCTGGGAACCTCCATATGCTGCGGGTACGGCCCAAATAAGGCAAAAAGACAAAAAAAAAAAAAAATGACAGGAGTCATGAGTAGTAAATGAAGGAAATCAAGAGTCCCCTGATGGGTCAGCAGATTAAGGATCCGGTGTCTTCACTGCTGTGCCACAGGTTCAGTCCCTGGCCAGGAAACTTCTGTGTACTGTGGGCATGCCCCACCTCCCCCCACCAAAAAAAAAGAAAAGATTCATAAAATATAATAAATGAATCAAGGAAATCAGATGCCCTGTAATCTACTGTAATTGCTGGAGCAAATAACTTCCTAACAGAGAAATCATTTTATATCATCATGTGTTGAATGTGCAGTGAACAAATCTTCATAACGTTAAATGTAATGTATTCTCTCTTTAGGTTGAAGAAGAGGATGAGCTTGAATCCGGAGACCAGGATGATGAGGATGATGAAGATGAAGATGATGGCAAGGAATAGGTTCACATCTAGTTTAAAATCTCTGAGAACGGTAGCAATTATATGGTATCTTTGAAGATGGAGTCTTAAGACCATGCTTTGGTTTGCCTCCACAGAAAATAAAGATTTGGAAACCAAGTGGAAAACATTCACTAATAAGACTATTGATGTATTTTTTAAATGATGCCACCCACATTGCTAATCCTTTTAATCTAACGTCACGTAGAACACACCTCATATTGAAATTTATCTGAACTGTTCCAAAATATAATTTGCAAAGAGCTCCAGAAACCAAAAATGTAACATTTTAAGGCACTTGGTGGCAATGCTATTTGCCTTAGTTCATTGGTTGTTTATAGAAGTTCTGTGTTTGTCTGTTATCTTTACTTTTCAGAATTTGTGTCTTGAAGTACTAACATATTTGATTTAATGTGTGTTGGAATCATTGTTTCTAAATTCAATATTGGAGTTCTTAGCCAATGATTTCCTTTTAAAGAAACGGATTTCCTTCAAGGCAAGAGAGCAAGGTCTGGGGGGTGGTTATCGTGAGCCCTTCCCCCAGCGTGACTTCTGCGAGAGCAGCACAGGACCTGTAGGATGAGTGCCTTGACCCTGGACATGGCTGCATTCAGTACCTCAGTGAAGAAACGGAAGGATGCTGGCCCATGGTGAGGAGGCAGGCATTTCTGAGAAACTTTTGCAACAGTGTGTTAGCATGTGTTTGGTTTGGGGTTTATTTTAAGCTAAACATGAAGACAAATTATAACTTAACAGCTCATGCAACTCAGATTTAGTAGTATTGTTTGATTATTATAAAACACATTATGTTCCTAGTTTTAAAAAGACCCAAACGATGGTTTATATAATTTATTGGCATTTTTGCTGAATAGGTTTAAGTCAGGTAATAGATTTTTAAAAAGCAATGAAGCATTGTGTCAAAATTTAATGTTTTCATAATAAAAATAGATATTACATTCACTTATTCTCTGGTCATGGTTCCCTTTTTTAGGTTCTGAGAGTAGTGTTTTATTCTTGGTACAAGATGAGGCAGGGGGAAGTGGTGAGAGGAGGCTTTCTCTTACTAAAACTGGATGGTAACAGCAACCTTATCATTAAAAACATTTTTGGAGTACCCGTCATGGCTCAGCAGTTAATGAACCCAACTGGTATCCATGAGTACACGGGTTTGATCCCTGGCCTCGCTCTGTGGGTTAAGCATTGCTGTGGCCTGCGGTATAGGTCAGAGATGTGGCTCGGATCCTGTGTGGCTGTGGCTGTGGTGTAGGCCAGCACCTGCAGCTCCAATTCAACCCCTAGCCTGGGAACTTCCATATGCTGCAGGTGTGGCCCTAAAAAAAAAAGAGGAGTTCCCGTAGTGGCTCAATGGTTAACCAATCTGACTGGCATCCATGAGGACTCAGGTTCAATCCCTAGCCTCGCTCAGTGGGTTAAGGATCCGACGTTGCTGTGGCGTAGGTTGCAGATGCTGCTCAGATCCCGAGTTGCTGTGCCTGTGGTGTAGGCCAGCAGCTATAGCTCTGATTTGACCCCTAACCCAGAATCTATCTCCATATGCCTCGGGTACAGCCCTAAAAAGCCAAAAAAAAAAAAAAAAAACCTAAGGTGAGCTGAATAAAAGCTTAAGGATTATCTAGGTTTCTCTACTGCATTGCAGATTACCACAGATGTCGTGGTGTAAAATCATACACTTACTATCTCCACAGTCTTTGGTCAGGAGTCAGGGCACAGGCTAACTAAGTCCTCTGCTTTTAGTCACAAGACTGCAGTCAAAGTGACAGCCAGAGCGTTTTCTCATCTACAGGCTCCACTAGGGGAAAATCAGCTTCCAAAACTCACGCAGGTTGTTGGTGGAATTCACGTCCTTATAGTTGCAGAACTGAGGGCTTCAGTTTCTTGCAGGCAGTTGGTTGAAGTCTGTCCTTGGCAATGAGTGGTCTCCCCTAGTTCCTTGCCTCACAGGCCCCCTCAGCATGCGTGCAGACTTCATTAAGCCAGCAAGGGGAAGCTCTAGCCCCAGTCAGCCAGCAAGACTGCCTTACCTAAAGTAGTGTAATCACAGGAGTGACATCCATCACCTTGCCACAGACTACTGGTTAGAAGGGAGTCAGGTCCCTCCCACGCTTGGGAGGGAATTACCTAGAGGCATGACTCCTAGTTAGTGGACGTTGTGAGATGCTGCATACTTGAACCCTAATTCTTACTCTGTCAGATGTTTTCAAAATAAAATGTGTGTGCTGGAGTTTCTGTCGTGGCTCAGTGGGTTAAGAACCCAACATAGTGTCCGTGAAGATGCAGGTTCGATCCCTGGCCTCATTCATTGGGTTAAGGATCCCATATTGCCACAAGTTGCAGCATAGGTCACATGTGGCTTGATCCAGCGTTGCTCTGGCTGTGGCGTAAGCTGTCAGTGGCAGCTCTGATTCAACCCATAGCCTAGGAACTTCCATATGATGTAGGTGTGGCCATAAAAAACAAAAAAGAAAAACCTCAAACTAGGATCAATGATCAATGAATAAAGCCATAGGAAAACAGATTTCACTCCAGTACATACAGCAGAAATTTGGAATAGTAAAACTCAAGATCAGAAAGGAGACATGAGGAAGGAAAGGGAAGCAGGCACTAAGTACCATACCATATGGGTGATTTAGATTTTGCTGCATAGTAAGTTATCCCTAAACACGATGGCTTAAAACAACACACACTTGGCATTCCCTCGTGGCTCAGCAGGACTACTTGGGGTCAGATTCCAGCTGTACCACCTTTAAGCGGTGAACTCTGGGCCAGTGCCCTGTGTGCCTCAAGTTCATTACCTATAAAATGAGATTGTGATCATGCCTTAGGGTCACAGGAAGGTTATGGGGAATAAGTTAGTTACTAATAGTTAATATATGTCAAGGTGTTCAAACAATGCCTGTGAATGCCCAAGAACTGGTGGTACATATAGGAAGTGCTTAATAAGTTTTAACTAGTATTCTTTTCTCACAGGATTTTGAGAATCGACCCTGTGAATAGGCATGAAAAAGTATTTTCTAGAAAATACTGGTCTGAAGTGAGGACTGAGGAATCTGCAGTGTAGTCTTTCTGTGGCTGTGTAGTTAGGCTTAGCCAGGTTTGGCATGTTCAAGCAGCATAAACATTTTCTTCTGGAAGCCTGTCCAGCTCACAGCAACCCACTTAACTGCCTCCTTTTGATGGGCCTGGGTCTAGGGGCTATTTCTGTAGCTTCAGAACTGTACTTGGAAAAGCTGACACTTGGCCTTGCTTCCAGTACGACTGAGTACTTGACATGTCAAATTCAGGACAAACAAAGCTTTGCACTCAGATAAACCAAAAAACTTGGAGTTATTCTGACCGGCTCTGATCTCCAATAACAAAGCCTTGAACATTTCCTGTAAACTCAGACTTCCTAGCCAAAATAACTTTATCCCTGATTTTTGCTATGCTGATATCTAAAGATACGTGGTAAGCTTTGTGAAACTGACAGTCACGTGGGACATTTGCTGTTTGCCTGCCATGACCAGAGGGTTGTAACTGTCATAACCTTGGTAATTTGAGTTTCTTTTCCTGTAAATACTTGGAGATTTTTTTGAGGTCTTTGTTGTTGGTTTGTCTTTATTTCTTTTCTTTTTTTTTTTGTCTTTTGTCAGGCTGCACCCGCGGCATATGGAAGTTCCCAGGCTAGAGGTCAAATCGGAGCTGTAGCTGCTGGCCAGAGCCACAGCCACGTGGGATCTGAGCCTCATCTGAGACCTACACCACCTCTCACGTCAGCACCGGATCCTTAACCCACCCAGTGAGGCCAGGGATGGAACCTGCATCTTCATGGTTACTAGTTGGATTCTTAACCCACTGAGCCACAACAGGAACTCCCAATACTTGTGTGTTTTTTTGTTTTAATTTGGGAGGCCTTGTACTCTTTGCAAGTAAACTTCATCTTTCCTTGTCTAAATGTTTTCTGTCTTGACCGCAGTAGTTGATTGGACTAGGGCTTGCACCTTTGACCCAAGATGGGCCAGATTCTCTACTCTAGGAATCTGTATTTATATATTGTTCATCTTCTTGAACTGGGAAGAAGTGAACTGGAGGGCTGTGGAGTAGCTGTCTGCATCAGATACGGAACAGAGAGGAATGAAGCAGAGGCCAGGTTGCGGGGGAATGAAACAGGGCTACCCCCACAGCCTCCATCCTGTCACACTCGTATTCACTTCATAGCACTAGTCACCATCTGCAAAGGTTTGTTTGTGTTCCCGCACCTACCGAGACTGAATGTAAGCCCTATGAGGGCAGGAAAATTGCCCTGTTCGTCACGGAATCCCAGTGCCTAGATGGATGCTGGCATAGAGAGGGCAGTCCGCATATACTGAGTGGATAGATGAATTCTGTTGTTTGTATTCAAATTAGAAATGAGAACTTCTGTCGCATTGTTTCAAAGATGTCAGTATCTGTTTTGAGTAATTACAAGTGTAACAGAACTACGGGCATTAAATAATAATTGCATGTAATTAATTTTGAAGCCTGCGACTTGAAAAATTATAAAGAATATGCAGTGTATGCAATGGCTTGCCTTATCACATTCCTTCAAGAGGGCAAAGTGCACAGACCATTGTATAGCGTGACCTTGGCCGATTTCTCCCAGCCGTCCCTGGGGTTATAAATATGACCCTCAGAAAAGGAGAGGGGCAGCCCTCTTGTCCCCGTCTGCCCTGCAGAATCCAAGGGCCTACACATATAATCGCTTGGTTTTATATGTGACTCATATGGAACATTCATTAGCCAAAGGAAGTTTCCTTCGAAGGCCTTTTCTTCCAAAGTGTTCAAAGGAATGCCCTTTATAAATAACTAATTGCATTAATTTTTGTGTGATTAATAGTAATGGACTGGAGTTCCCTCGTGGCTTAGAGAATTAGGATCCAGTGTTGTCACTGCTGTGTGTGGCTCAGGTTACAGCTGTGGCACAGATTTGATCCCTGGCCTGGGAACTTCCACATGCTGCAGATGCAGCCAGAAATAAAATAAATAATAATAATGGACTAAAATTCTTGTATTATCCACCAAATGCATATTCATGGTAAATCTGTTTGGGTAATAACGAGTATTTTCTCTGGTTAGGAATTTAATCTTTGTTAATATAATTTCCCATCTTCCTTAAGGAGTAATATGCATCTGTATGGTTCATTTTGTTTGTCACCAGCTAACTACCTTCCTGAGTCAAAATTTCTCTGTGGGCTAAAGTACCATTGAATAAACTTAAGCACTTCTTGGCTTTTTTTTTTTTTGTCTTTTTGCCTTATCTAGAGCCGCACCCACAGTATATGGAGGTTCCCAGGCTACGGGTCTAACAGGAGCTGTAGCCGCCGGCCTTCGCCACAGCCACAGCAACGCGGGATCCGAGCCGCGTCTGCAACCTACACCACAGCTCACGGCAACGCCGGATCCTTAACCCACTAAGCAAGGCCAGGGATCGAACCCGCAACCTCATGGTTCCTAGTTGGATTCATTAACCACTGAGCCACAACGGGAACTCCGGCACATCTTGACTTTTTAAAGCAAAATTAGTGATTATATCCATTCGTACTCAGAATTTCCTTCTTCTTGAGTTTTTAAGTTTCGTGTGTGTGTGTGTGTGTGTGTGTGTGTGTGTGTACACGATACTTTGGAAACAAACTATTATGTGGCAGGACTTTGACGATATTTTATAAGCCCTTCTGACCCATTTTTAGCTTTACAGATGGTCTAATGTAACAGTGACCCCTGAAGGCGCAGAGCGTGGGACACCACAGCTATTCCTGTCTTCACTGCAAAACCCAGGATCTCCTGCTAAATGGCGCCAGTGTATTTACGTTTATTTGGGCAAAGAAACATTTACTTGCAGTCCTCCTTTATGAATACTCTATTAAGCTGTGCTCTCCAAACTTTCTTTATTCTGCCTGACTTTTATTTGCTTTACACTAGTAAGGTAATGACTGTACTCCTGGGGTAATTGTGTATATTCTTTTTTTTTTTTTAAGAAAGGAGGTTACTTTTGTTCAAATTGATTTGAAAGCATTCTCAGAGCTAATTAATGGGGTCTTGAAAGAAAATGGCTCCATTGTTGGTCACTGTTTTGAGAAGTTTTACTACCGTTTATTACTTAGCAATTGAATCCTCATTCAGTTAAAATGATTATTTATTATTCGGTTCAATCCCTGGCCTCACTCAGTGGATTAAGGATCCAAGCGTTGTGGTGTAGGTTGCAGACACAGCTCGGATCCTACATAGCTGTGGCTGTGGTATAGGCCAGCAGCTGCAGCTCCAATTTGACCCATAGCCTGGGAACTTCCATATGCTATGGTGCTGCCCTAAAAAAAAAAAAGAGAGAGAATTTTTAAAGTTTTGAACTTTGGTCTCTGTCTTCTTTTCTTTCTTTTTTTTTTTTTTTGTCTTTTTTAGGTCCACACCCGAGTCATATGGAGGTTCCCAGGCTAGCAGTTGAATCGAAGCTGTAGCCACCGGCCTACACCACAGCCACAGCAACACTGGATCCAAGCCACATATGCAACCTACACGACAGCTCACAGCAATGACAGATCCTTAACACGCTGAGTGAGGCCAGGGATCGAACCTGCATCTTTATGGATGCTAGTCAGGTTCATTAAGCACTGAGCCACGATGGGAGCTCCTGGTCTCTATTTTCTGTCTTTCCTACTTTGTATGATTGAATTTGCCCAAACTGATTAAATAATATGATAATATAATCAAATTATGAGAGAATTGTAAGTCTACATGAATAAAAAATTGTATTCAATGTCAAAGGATATTAGACAATGACCTTGGAGGACTGCTGTGTTTTAGAAATCTGTACACCGAACTCTATGCTTGTTATTAAAGCATTAAGGAAGGGGAAGGCTTATTTACTCAGGGTTTATTCATTAGTCTCACCAATTATCTGCTATGTCTAAATGATGGCAAATTTTTTAAAGACTTGAAATAGAAATGTTTCCTGTTGAGCACAAGCACAGAAGCTGAGCCTGCTGTTAATGGCCTGCTTATCCAGTTGCCTCTAATGGAGATAAAATAACCATTAGGATCTTTTCCAAGCCCTTGAGTAGTTTTGCAATTAGTGCAGCAAGAGCTTTTGGTTTTGCAGTCCCTGCAGCCGTAAGTTTGACATTAAGCAACAGATTACTTTCTGCAATGGTAGATGAGATGATTTCTGTGTTTCTTATGACCACATGAAATTTTTGTTCTTATTTTTTAACAGATCTTCGTTATTCAAGATCTTTTTGATGACATGCTTTAGCCAGAACTGTCACCTTATATGACAACTTGGTGCACTGTGTTGAGATAGTGAGATGGCATCTTGCTCCATGGGAAAATGTGTCGCACTTGATTAGTGATGTCTGCCATGGAAAGATAGTGGGCACTTGATTAGTGACGTCTGCCATGGAAAGATAGTGGGTACCAGTGATGGACTGTGCATCTGACCTCAAGTTAGCACAGTTAAGCTTCTGGACAGACTTTGAAAGCCACTGAGTTACCCTTCGTGTATGGAAATGGAACTAATAGTTTCTTAGGTTTAGTGAATGGGGTCTGCCAATGTAACTGACAAGAGACAGGTTACCAGGAGAAAAGGAATATAAACTTACTAATTTTTTTGGTTACAGGAGTTCTCAGAAAAGTTAGTGTCCAGAAGAGAGTTCCTGTTGTGGCTCACTGGGTTAAGAACCCAGCATAGTGTCCATGAGGTTGCAGGTTCAATTCCTGGGCCCACTCAGTGGGTTAAGGATCTGGCATTGCCGTGAGCTGTGGTGTAGATCCCAGATGCATCTCTGATCTGGTGTGGCAGTGGCTGTGGCGTAGGCCAGCATCTACAGCTCCAATTCAACCCCCGGCCCCCTGGAACTTCCAGATGCCTCGGGTGCAACCCTGAAAAGGGAAAAAACAAAAACAAAAAGACAGCTGAACTCGGGGACTTATATACTGCTTTAACAAAGAAAGGGGGATTTGAGGTTCAAAGGACAACAAATTATGAAGTGACTAGAAAATTTACGGGCGAACTAACAGAAGATCAGGGTCATTTTAGTAAAGTCTATTTCTGCAAACTCATCTCAGTGTTGACTCCTGGTCTCTGATGATAAGCATGTTCTTCTCTTCCTGGTGCAGTGTGGGGACAGCTTGCTAAAGGGAAATTTATAGCCTGCTTTCAGGCAGATAAGAAGAAGGCAGGGAACTTTCCTCTAGCTGTTGATTATCAGTTATCTCAAAATAATCCTTGTGCCAAAGTGACGTGTATGGGGATGGAAGATCCTGATCCTCTTCATATGCTGACATGTTTTTCAGAGTAGAAGACAGCAGTGTAACAAAAAAGTGAAAGTAATTGTTTCCCTAGCTTCTTAACTTTAATTTTGAAAGTGTCCTCTCAGTTTCCCTCGAAAGTTGCATGTCTATAGAGCAAGTGAATTAATTTACATTTCTAAATTTTGTTTCTTAGCACAAGAGCATTTGTGATGTCTGCAACTCTGAACTGCAAAAAAATTATTCCAAACCACAGAAGGGACTTAAGTCTCTCAGGTTGTCCCGTTTTTGCCCAGCTGCATGTTTTTCTTCCTTCTCTCCCATTTCTTCATCCCATTCTAGCTCATGCTTTGGTGATGACAGCCCTGTCTGAGTGTTTCCTTTTACTTTCTTCTGATTCTTTATTAATACACATGCTTTCCTACAGGCAGTGAAGTGTAGAAATGTTCCCATGGTGCCTTACCATGGCAAGCACAAGGATTTCTATTTCCACTTCCATTTTTCAACTTTTCTTAATGTTTCTGTGTTATGTCTGAAGATACAATAATACAGTCATTCTGATACTGCAAGATTCCCCTATGTCTGCTTGTTTTTGTCTTCTGATTTAATCTTCATGCCTAGTGGTGTGCTGGAGCTGCTTGTTGTTGTTTGTCCTTTTTTTTTTTAGGGCCGCACCCGTGGCATATGGAGATTCCCAGGCTAGGGGTCTAATCAGAGCTGCAGCTGCCGGCCTACACCACAACCACAGCAACGCCAGGTCCGAGCCATGCCTGCAACCTATACCAGAGCTCATGGCAATACCGGATCCTTAACCCACTGAGCAAGGCCAGGGATCAAACCCATGTCCTAATGGATACTAGTCAGGTTCGTTAACCATTGAGCCACAATGGGAACTCCTGCTTGTTCCTTTTTTTAGGGATTCTGGGATCTGGTTTTTAAACATGACTATTATTAAAATTTGAAATATACGAACTTACAGTTAAATAAATTATACTAAAAACAAAGAGTTCCTGTCATGGCGCAGCGGAAATGAATCCAACTAGGAACCATGAGGTTGCGGGTTTGATCCCTGGCCTCGCTCAGTGGGTTAAGGATCCGGTGCTGCTGTGAGCTGTGGTGTAGGTTGCAGATGCGGCTCAGATCTGGCGTTGCTGTGGCTGTGGTGTAGGCTAGCGTCTACAACTCCAGTTCGACCTCTAGTCTGGGAATTTCCATATGCCATGGGTGCAGTCCTAAAAGAAGCCAAAAAAAAATCAGAGGTTCAGCACAGGGGAAAAACATATGTAATAATTAGAGTCTTATTTCAAGTTTGAGCAACAAAGAAATGATGGGAAAATCTTTCCAACCACAAACTTTGCTGATCCTGTCTCTGCTTTTTCCCTTCAGTCAAACTGCTAAGGGAGACCGGGAGGGAGAAAGAACTAGAAATCTTGCAGGCAAATCAACGAGCTTCCTTACCTCACAGACTCCTATCACCATGGTCTGTTTGTTGTCGTTTCCCCTCCCTCCCTCCCTTCCTGTCTTTCTTTTGCTTTTTAGGGCTGAAGCCACAGCGTAGGAAAATTCCCAGGCTAATGGTCAAATTGGAACTGCAGCCGCTGGCCTACACCACAGCCACAGCCACGCCGGATCTGAGCCGTGTCTGCAACCTACACCACAGCTCATGGCAGTACTGATCCTGAACCCACTGAGCAAGGCCAGGGATGGAATCCTTGTCCTCATGGATGCTAGTTAGGTTGGTTACCCATGAGCCACAGTGAGAACTCCTGGTTTTTTGTTTTTGTTTTTGTTTTTACCATGCATGTCATCAGTAAAAATTTTGAGCATGCGACCTTCATATATATATACACACACAAACATAATATTTATTTTGATCACATCAATTTTAATCATGTTCTACTACATATGTATTATGTACATTACAGAACACACTGAAAAACAATTTACAAGTTCTTAAAAATATAAAAATTCTGAAATCTCTTTCTACTCCAGCGGGTCTTGCCCCGCACCCCACCCCAGGACACAAACTCACCACTCTAACTCCAGGGACCAGTTCCTGTTGCCGTATTTTTCAGCAGAAATAGCTCCTACTCCATCCATCTGAGCCCCAAGGCTCACTAGGCCCCAAATCCATAAATCAGGAAATCAGAGGGTAGGCCTTTCCCTCCAGACGCCTCAAGACTCACCTTCTGCCGCTGGAACGTTCTAACACAGGCAGGAGGCTGAGAGCGACCCCAACCCGGCTTTCTCTTCCCCACACCCAATGCCCGACTCTTGCTGTGTTTTCTAGAAGGGAGGCCTTGCAAAACATGGTGTCTGTTGTCAGGATCCGCTTTTGAAGAACTGCTTACCTCTGGCTCCGCAGCCAGCCACACCCCCCGATGGCGCCTAATTATACCAATGCCTGCGGGGAGCGGGCACCTCGGAAGCTGGGTGAGGCCAGCACCTGCACCACACAGACCACCCCCCACCCCTTCCCCCCGCAAAGCATCAGAACCAAATCCTGCAGACAAGGAACATTTTGGACTGTCTTGTGCATCTGTTTTCTTTTTATCCAAGTAAAAACGTACCATTGTTGTCAGAGAAAAATACAAGGGAGATGTCACATTGTAATTAAAGAACCTAAGTTACATCACCTCTCCTTCTGCGCTGGCCTTGGCCTCAGACACACCTTTCTTCTCCAGAGGGTTTTTTTTTTTCCTTTACAAATGTTTTAGGAGTTATAAAACATAATGGGGATAAAGATACATGAGTATCAATGTAATTTACAAGCAAAAAATAACATTTTGGTGTCATAATTTTATGTATCATGATAATTAGCTAATGTGATATCTTGATGGATGGTTAGGAATTTTTTAGGCTCACTTTTCTGAAAATTTATTAGGTCATCAAGTTTTATACTTTTAGTAACTTCTTTTTTTTTTTTTTGTCTTTATGCCTTTTCTAGGGCCACACTCACGGCATATGGAGATTCCCAGGCTTGGGGTCCAATGGGTGCTACAGCTGCTGGCCTTCGCCACAGCAACTCAGGATCCAAGCCGTGTCTGCGACCTACACCACAGCTCACGGCAACGCCAGATCGTTAACCCACTGAACCAGGCCAGGGATCAAACCCACATCCTCACAGATACTAGTCAGGTTTGTTAACCACTGAGCCGTGATGGGAACTCCTCATTTCCCTTTTTTTTTCTTTTCTTTTCTTTTTTTTATTTATTTCTTTACATTATACCCAGCTGTACAGCGTGGTGACAGGGTTACACATCACAAGTGGTTAGACATAGTTCCCATTGCTATACAGTGGTATTTCCTTGCTTTTCCAGCCCAGAGGCAACAATCTACAGCTATTACCCCCAGACCCCCTACCATCCCATTCCCTCCCCCACCCTTTTGGCAACCATAAGTCTGTCCTCCAAGTCCTTGATTTTCTTCTCTGCATAAAGGTTCTTTTGTGCAGCATGTTAGATTCCAGTTATTAGTGATATCATATGGTATCTGTCTTTCTCCTTTTTCCTTTTTTTAACTTAAGAAGTAGCTTCTTGGGAGTTCCCTGATGGTCTAGTAGTTAGGACTCAGCACTTTCACCACTGCAGCCCAGGTTCAATTCCTCGTCTGGGCATGGAATTCCTGTATCCAGTCACTGCAAACCACAGCCACACACCCGCCAAAAAAAATGGGGTTTTAAAATTGAGGTGTAGTTGATACACTGTTATTCAGAGATTTACAATCTGGATGGTGTTATTTGTAAAAATTCTTTCACTTCAGGAGGTAGGTAGGCAACACCAGCTTCTCTTTTCTATGTTGCTTCCTACAAATTGCAGGGAAACACAAAGCTCCAGTGTTCTGCTCAGTGGGCACATAGAAATGCACCAGAAAGTGTGCATTTCATACAATCCTGTAAGGGAAATTTCTCCAGCAGGGATTTCTAGAGAGCAAATTTGTACCCCGCACACAAGTTTGCACCCTGTGCTCTGCACACGTGTAGAGCGTACCCGCTACGCACTTCAGCCCTCTGTTCCTGGCGTAAAACCCATTTAGTTATTGCTTACGTTCCTTTAGTACCTTACTAGCTTCAGTTCATAAAGATTCTAGAGGTTTAGCTGAGTCACATTTTTGTCCATAAACGAGATTAATCTGCGAAATTATGATGTCTACCTTGGTCTTGGCAGGAGACTTTGATTTTTAGCCTTTGTAAAATGACGAAGAAACTTCCCTACTTTCTCTGTGCTAATTTATATTGGTATTTAACACACACATAGTTCCTTATATTTTTCTAATCAGATGTGGCTCACCTCAGAGGATATTGAGGTCTGCCAGTCTTCTGGGATTATAGCCCTAAGACTTTTTTTTTTTTTTGGTCTTTTTAGGGCCACACCCTCGGCATATTGAAGCTCCCAAGTTAGGGGCTGAATAGGAGCTGCAGCTGCCGGCCTTCACCACAGCCACAGCAACGCTGGATCCTTAGCCCCCTGAGTGAGGTCAGGGATCCAGCCCGCATCCTCACGGATTCTGGTTAGGTTCATTACCGCTGAGCCATGACGCGAACTCCCGCTAATATTTTTCCTAACCTGCCTGAGTTACAAAGAAGTGGACAGTTACCTTCTTGCCCTAAGGCAGACTGTCTTAGATAAATATTTTCATTACTGGGCCAGATCAATGAGGTTCTCGTGAAATTCTGAATCTGGCCTTGTAAGCCTCCGGGGCTCTTTAAGAGCTCTTGTTATTTAAGAAAGCACTACTGCTAGTCACAAACCTTCTGAAAAGGGCATTTTGGATTTAAGGTTTGATGGTAAGAGCAGTCTAGTATCTAGTCATCCCTTTTGCCCCTTAACCTGAGTGCTTCCCAGCCAGATTTCCAGGTATCTTTTATTTCACAAAACAAAATGTAAATAGTTTGCTTATAGATTATATCTGCATACATGTTTGTGTACATGTATAAATGTGTAAAATATGCTTATCTCTATTACATAATATTTTTTTCTTTGGGACAGATAGTCTGTAAAAAAATCAAATTGGTGCATTGTCAAAAGGTCTGATTTCCAGAAGAGGTGCATCTCACGTTGAGAGTCCCCTCCCCAACTTTTGTGTTTCTCCCCACCACAGACACCTCTGTGTTCTCAGTTACTCTTTTTTTTTTTTGGCCACACCTCCTGTGACATGTGAATATTACCAGGCCAGGTACTGAAACCTCGCCACAGCAGGGACCCAGGTCACAGCAGTGACAATGCCAGATCCTTAACCCACTGAGTCACCAGGAAACTCCTCAGTTATTCTTGTTAATCTTTAATAAGATTTTTTTTAAAAAAAGCACTATTTCTTCCTGTTTTAAAGATATAAAACTGGCTAATTTATTTTGCCCGAGGGGAGAATACCTGAAGAATCCTGGTTCTAGAGATCATTGAATAGGTAAACTTGGAAACTCTGACTCTAATTCACAGTGAAGAAGGAAAGAAAGGATTGGGGAGACTGATAATATTTACTATGTGGATGTGGAAATGTGAATTTTTAACCGTTGCCTAAGACAGACTTTTTTCCTATGAAGACTAATATGAGTCTAGGAGGGCTCAGAGCTTTTAGCAACATAGATTCTCAGCAATCTCGTTCTGGATTTCAAAGGTCCCTTGATAAAGGAAACACGTACCCCCTAGCTGGGAGCGAGGAGCACGGGAGGATTTAAAGGATACATCGAAATACAATGAACCCACGCATCTATAGTCAACTAATCTATGACAAAGGAGGCAAGAATATACACTGGACAAAAGACAGCCTCTTCAATAAGTGGTGCTGGGAAAACTGGACAGCTACATGGAAAAAAATGAAACTAGAACACTTCCTAACACCATGCACAAAAATAAACTCAAAATGGATCAAAGATCTAGATATAAGACCAGACACTCTAAAATTCTTAGACAAAAACATAGGCCAAACACTCTCTGACATAAATGATAGCAACATCATCTCAGATCCAAGTGTCAGAGGAAGGACAATAAAAAGAGAAATAAACAAATGGGACTTAATTAAACCTCAAAGTTTCTGCACAGCAAAGGAAACCCTAAGCAAAACGAAAAGACAACCCACAGAATGGGAGAAAATATTTTCAAATGAATGGACTGACAAGGGATTGATCTCCAAAATTGCAAACACCTCCTACAGCTCAGTACCAAAAAAAAACAAACAACCCCATCAAAAATGGGCAGTTCTAAACAGACAGTTCTCCAAAGAAGACATACAGATTGCCAAAAAACACATGAAAAGTTGTTTAATTTGTCACTCCTTAGTAGAGAAACACAAATTAAAATCACTATGAGGTACCACCTTACACCAGCCAGAATGGCCATCATCAAAAAGACTATAAACAGTAAGTGTTGGAGAGGGTGTGGAGAAAAAAGATCCCTATTACACTGCTGGTGAGAATGCAAATTGGTGCTACCACTGTGGAAAACAGTATGGAGATTCCTCAGAAAACTCAAACTAGAATTACCATTTGAGAAAGCAACATCCAATGCTGCCGCTTACATGTAGAAACTAAAAAGACACAATGAACTTCTTTGCAGAACAGATAATGACTCACAGACTTTGGAAAACCTTTGGTTTCCAAATAAGACAATCTGGGGGGTGGGGGGATGCACCGAGGGTGCGGGACGGAAATGCTATCAAATTGAGTTGTGATGATTTTTGTACACCTATAATTGTAATAAAATTCATTAAGCAATGGGAAAAAAAAAGAAATACAATGTATTCTTGATTGCGGACACACTCTCATCACAGAGCTGGTTTCCCCGCGGCAGAGGGCCACCACCGCACTCCCTGGCTGACTCCACACATTTCTCCAGAAGCGTGTGCAGCAGGGGGCGCTGCTGGAGGTCCCGCCCATAGTTTGCGCGAATTCAAAGAAAGCGTTTGTGCACCTGATCTTTCAGGTTAAGGGAGCTCGTCTGCCGCATATTTGAGAGAGAACTTGTTTTGTACTTGTGTTTGAAGCTTTACTCTGATAACGTATTTTTTAATCAACACAAGGACTGGATTTTCAAATATAGTTTTGTCAATTTTCATCTTTTCAGATTTGCTGTTCTAGCTACAAGGACAGGGGCCTGCTACAAGATTATCACAGAGATGTCATTTATTCTAGGCCCCTGAGGGAAGGAGCTAATTTATATTGCTTAGCTTTAAATCTATACAGTGTCTTTACCTTTAAATTTTATTTGAAGTGCACCCTAACAAAGCTAGGAAAAGGACGCGCTGAGGTCATAAAAGGGGTGTGGAGTATGTAGATAAGCGCAATGGCTGCTGGTCATACTTCCGCTACACGTATATTTCATAAGATTTCTTTATTATTAGGATATCAAAATATAACTGAATGGTAAGTATAGCTTAGAAACTCTTTATTCAAAAAGGCAGGGGTCTAGAGACTGCAAGATAAAAGTGACCCTATGCGCAAAGTGACATGCATCTGAAGGCTAGGTGCCAGCCAAGCTGACTTGCTCATACTTACCTGGCAGGGGAAATACCATGATCACGAAGGTGGTTTTCCCAGGGCGAGGCTCACTCATTGCACTTCGGGTGTGCTGACCCCTGCGATTTCCTCAAAAGGGGGAAACTCGACTGCATAATTTGTGGTAGAGGGGGACTGCGTTCGCGCTTTCCCCTGGTTGTTCGTAGTTCAAGGAGAGTGGAGGTCCACAGTTTTTCAGGTGTTGCGTAAGTTGATAAAAGTACGGAAAGTTTTTTAGGTGAGTAGTGTTTACGTTTCAAGGAAGTTTTCACAAGGGAAAATACCACGTGGTGGCGCTGGAGATCTAAGTCTCCGTAAGACAAGACAGTTTTGTTGGTTCGGGGTTTTTCCCCACCAGTAGGTTGCTAAGGATCTGGGAAAGTGCACGCTCGGAGGCCTGATGGAAGCCGTAGGTAAGAGGCTCTGATCCCGAGTTTCTGAGAACTACGGTTCCTATTGGATTCTTAGGTTGAGAACCTCCGCACGCAGCAGGTGCGGCCGTAAAAGTTTTTTCAAGAGCCGTAGGTACAGATCGACTTATTGTGAATTCTCAGAGCTAGGCGGTTTTTTTTTTTTTTTTGAAACCAGTGGCGGATGTTTGCTTTGTTTTTAGAAGGTTTTTGTTTTTATCTTAGTCATTAATCACACCTGGTAAAATTTTTTTTTCCGTGCGGTGGAAAGGTGCGTTTGCAGAGTTTGGGACGCGGAAGGTATCGGGCAGGCTGTGATTCAGCAAATTTACATCAATTTGGTAGGTTTGTCCTGAGCCGAAGTTTTGGTGTTGGTAAAAGGGGCTTGGACTATGTAAGTGAGCCCAGTGCCTGATGGCTTTGTTCACGTTGTCGTGTATTTATGATTTTCGCAAATATTTGTAGATCCAAAATGTTATCTGGTTTTTACAGTTCGGAGGATTTTTTTTTTTTTTTAAGGCTTTTGTCTTTAGAGGTTTCTGGGCTAGAGGTCACATCAGAGCTGCGGCTGCCGGCCTACACTGCAGCTCGATCCCAGCCGCATCTGGGGCCTGCACCACAGTTCACCGCAACGTGCGGGATCCTTAACTCGCTGAGAGGTCAGGGATTAAGCCTGCGTCCTCGTGTTGGGTTCGTTAACCGCTGAGCCAGGACGGGGACTCCAAGTCTTTTCAAGTGGTGGTGCAGAGCTTGCATGAGGAGAGTGACCGTCCATGCGGAGTGCTCGGAATCTGAAAGTAAGTGGTGCCAAGAAAAGGCCCTGAGGGAGGAAGAGGTTCCAAGCCGTGGCTGGTGGAGAGGAGGAGGTAAATAAATTAAATGGGACTTACTGGCTTAGGTGTGTGGCTAAACCTGTAGAGATTTTTAACAGGTGTGTATGTTGGAGGATTTGATTCTCAAACATAATCGTTTAATGAACCCAAGGGTAACAAGGCTCCCAGGACCATCGTAAAACATGATCGCTAATACAGAAACAGAAGGAGATAGCTTTCCTATAGCAGATCCTGTGTTGTTGTTTAGCTTTTTTTTTTTTCTTCTCTTCCCGTAAAGGCCTCACCTGTGCTATGGGAACCACAGTCACAGCAGCGTCAGATCTGATGTGCGTCTGCGCAACTCAGGTAACGCCGGATCCTTAAACCAACGAGTGAGGATCAACCCCATCCCCAGAAACAGTGTGTTGGGTTCTTAGCCTGATAAGCCACAAGGGGAATTGCAGCAGGTCCTGTTATTAAGCTGCCTTCAAAGCACAAACTTCAGTGTGTCAACGCGGGCGATCAGAACCCGCTTCCATGAGACTTGTGATGTCAGAAGGTTCAAGTTAGCCTGAGATCACGCCGCCACGTGGGCACTGTAGACACCTACAGCAGTTGTGGGCCTCGCCATCGCGCTGGGGTTATCAAGAGAGAACCAGGGTTCGGGTGAGTGTTATCCCAGCATGTGTGTGTGGGAGTGGGTGAATATAGTTTATCTGTAATTATATTTTCTATATGTACTTGTATTTTAAATATCCGGGGTTTTCTGTGTGTTTCTTTCTCAGGTCATTAAACAAAAGCAATCTGTAAGAGTTGAAGTTAACATGTTCTGGGTAGTTAGGCCAGTGATGGTTGCATCTGCACAGAATATATGCAGACTTTTTTCGTTTTTTAAAGTTTTATTGAAGTATAGTTGATTTACAATGCTGTGATGATTTCCGCTGTACAACAAAGTGATTCAGTTGTACACGTACACACCCCTACTCTCTTTCAGGTTATTTTCTTATACAGACCATCGCAGAATTTGTGCAGAGCTCCCTGCGCTATACAGCAGGTCCCCATTGGCTAGTCATTCCTTCTCCACCCCCCCAGCTGTGAATCTTGTTTCAGAGTCTGTGAGTTTGTTTCTGTTCATGCAGGCTTTTTTTTCCTTGTCATTATTTCCTAAACAATAGTGTTAAAACTTAATATTTACACCGCACTTACATTGTGTTAACTGTTATAAGTCATCTAGAAATGATTTAAAGTGTATGGGGGGGTTGCGTAGGTTACATGCAAGTTCTAGGCCATTTTGTGTAAGGGACGAGCATCCTCAGGTTTTGGTCTTCATGGAGGGGGTGGTCCTGGATCCAATCCCCACAGATTGGAGCTGCAGCTGCCGGCCTACACCACAGCCCAGCAGCTCGGGTTCTGGGCCGCCTCTTGTGACCTGCACCACAGCCACAGCAACACAGGATCCGAGCTGCATCTGCAGCCTACACCATAGCTCACAGCAACCTACACCATAGCTCACAGCAATGTGGATTGTTAACCCACTGAGCGAGGCCAGGGATCAAACCCCCGTCCTGATGGATGCTAGTTGGATTCATTAACCTCTGAGCCATGACGGGAACTCCCCCCACCCCACCCCCAGGCATTTTTAAAATGTGATGCCCTGGTTCCTTCCACAACCGAAGATGTCAGTTCAGTAGGTCTGGGGTGGGACTTTGGTGCATCGAAGGTCCCAGATGATTCTAAAGTGGAGCCAGGGCGGGGAGGTTCCAGGTAGGTGTTTCCATCTAGGCCCCAGCTGTCAAGATACATGTAATAAACTCTTTATCAGCCATGTAAATATTTGCTTTACCAAGCCCTCTATTTGTCCTCAATGCTTTGGTCATGAAACTATAATTCACAGCCCTTATCTGCTGTACCGTCAGTTTTTTTTCTTTTTTTGGTCTTTTTATCGCCGCACCTGTGGCATATGGAAGTTCCCAGGCTAGGGGTCAAATCAGAGCTACAGCTGCCGGCCTACGCCACAGCCACAGCAATGCAGGATCCAAGCCACGTCTGTGACCTACACCACAGCTCACAGACACGCCGGATCCTTAACCCACTGAGCGAGGCCAGGGATCGAACTCACATCCTCAGGGATCCTAGTTGGGTTCGTTACCACTGAGCCACAACGAGCACTTCCTATTTTATTCTTTTTCACAGCCCCCTCCCAGGGAAAGCAAATACTGCTTCGAAGCGGTGTGAATCCCAGGGGGACGGAAGCCCAGGCTGCCTTGCTCTTTTTGTTTCCTCAGCGCCTGGAACAGAGGAGATACTCAAAACTGTTCGGGGGGTGGATAGGTGAGTGAACAAGGAGAGTTAAGACCATGCTTTGGACTCTTGAACTCCAAGATATTAATGATGGAACCTGGATTAGAAACATCCGGGTGTGTGCATGAGAACGCTGAGCTGGCTCTCACCACACGCGTTATCACAGAGGTCAACTGTCCTTCAGCCCGAGGGCACAAGAACAAGACTTCAGACATGTTTTTAACAACGTACGGAAAGGACTCAGTGGTAACCCCAGAAGACAGGTGAAGGCCTAGATCATATTAACAGATGTAGGATCTAGAATTTCGGAGACAATCGTCCCAGTTTTTGTTCTTTTCCAGATCGCATCTCTCTGGTTATTATGTGTAGTTCCAAAAACCACCACTGAGGGTGTGGACAATATAAAAACTAGAGAATTGGAGTTCCCGCTTGTGGCTCAGCAGGTTAAGAACCCAAAATAGTGTCCACGTGGATGCAGGTTCGATCCCTGGCCTCTCTCGGTGGGTCAGGATTTGGTGCCGCTGCAAGCTGCAGTACAGGGCTCAGATGCAGCTCGGATCCTGTGTTGCTGTGGCTGTGGTGTAGGCTGGTAGCTGTAGCTCCGATTTCATCCCTAGCCTGGGAACTTCCATAGGCTGAAGATGCGACCCTAAAAAGGAAAAACAAAACTAGAAAATGTTTGGAGAAGACTCCTCGGATATTGGGAAAAATTGAACCATGTCATAAAGCTAATGGCTGGAGGACCAGAATAGATTTGCTTGGAGGATCTCAGGGCTGTGAAAGTTATTGTAATTTATCTGAAGGGTTAGCATGGAGAAAACATGCTGCATTTATCTGGTGTGACCCCAAAGAGCTGCGTTAGGACCAGATTTTTAACTCCGTACAAAGAATGACTTTTCCAAGGTCAAAGTTACCCCAGAAGGGACTGTGGGAGGGCTCCCCAGCACGGACTGAGGCATGCTGTCTCTACGCAGTGCTGTTCTGCAGGAACCGTGGACATTCTGTTTAAACGCAGACACTGCTTCATTATGTCCCCAGTGGAGCCTGGTCTCTTGTGCCTGCCTGCCTGCCTGCCTGCCTTCCTGCCTTTCTTTCTTTTCTTTTTTTATTTTTCTAGGGCCACGCCTGCAGCATATGGAAGTTCCCAGGCTAGGGGGTGAATCGGAGCTGATGCTGCCGGC
Organism: Catagonus wagneri; assembly: GCA_004024745.2. Classification (NCBI taxonomy): domain Eukaryota; kingdom Metazoa; phylum Chordata; class Mammalia; order Artiodactyla; family Tayassuidae; genus Catagonus; species Catagonus wagneri. The sequence continues at coordinate 16,660,467 of PVHT020000886.1, read as the reverse complement.
CTACGCCACAGTCACAGCAACGCTGGATCCTTAACCCACTGAGCGAGGCCAGGGATTGAACCCACATTCTCATGGATGCTAGTCGGGAGCTGATGCTGCCGGCCTACGCCACAGTCACAGCAACGCTGGATCCTTAACCCACTGAGCGAGGCCAGGGATCGAACCCGCATTCTCATGGATGCTAGTCAGGTTCTGAACCCGCCGAGCCCTCTTGTGCATTTCTAACAAGCTCCCAGGTGATGCTGGCCCAGTGGCCTTTAATGTCTTTCCAAGTCTGAGACTTTGGTTTCTGTGTAACAGATGCTTGTCCTCCCCTCTGCAGACTCCACACCCTTTGATTTCTAGGTGTAACCCTTTTGCAACCAATTGTAAGCAAAGACCTTTGGGAAACTTCCCAAACGAAGCCAAAGTCCCCATGAATGCCATGTCCTAATGTTTCCAGCTCGGAGAAACAGAAGGGACTAAGAGACTGTGGTCATTGTTCTCAATTAACAGGTGCAGAGGTTACCATTCTCTTTCCTGACAGGTCGACTGAATATTTATGGAGATGGAGAAGGAATAAAATCCTTCTTGCTCCCTTTTCTTTGTACATCTGCGATTAGGGCAAAACTGCCAACTGCCTCCCAAATAAGACAAAAGGAAATTATGAGTGCATTTCCCCTTGGCTCATCAGTTTCTGTCCCAGTTCGAAGGGTCAGAATACCATCTCCTCTCGCTGGAAACAACCCCAGTGGTCTCTCAAGGGCTTGGATGTCGCCTGGGGACAGTGCTGTCACCCGCCACCACCCCAAGTCTGGCAGAGACTGCAGGCTGCAGCCCCTCCCCCGTGTTCGTTTTCCTTTCTTCCTTCCTATCCCGGAACCGCTTGATTCTCAGCACAGGGCTTCCCAGAAAAAAAAGAGACCCTGTTTCCTCGATTCCTCGGCTCATTTTCCCAATCTCTCTTGAAAGGCCGATAAGGATGGGAAATATCATGCCACCTGGGAGTATCATAGTGACAGAAGCATTTTTAATGAAGTGCCATTTTAGCCAGGACGCAGAGGGGGGTCCCCCATGGGACACGGAGCAGGGTGATGGTGTGTTGGGCCGTCAGCTGCGGTGTGGACGCCGGAGGGAGAAGCCGCGTTTAGCTATGAAGTCCCCGCAGAGCTTCAGACATCGCCCCGTCCGTCTGGGCTGAAAGGGCCCCGGGGGTGAGGGGTCAGAGGAAGAGCAATTTCTGTCGGCGGCGGCGACGGCAGCACGGGGCCTCTGGTAGTCGCTCTGTTCATCGGTAGTTTCCACTGATAGAACAAAAATCAAGACAAAAAAACCCCACCACATTTATAAATAGTCAATATATAACTGTTACATAGCTACAAATTATATAATAAAAAATATTTTATAGCTTAGGTAGAGCAGAGAATTTTCAACCAATACCATTTTTTTTTTAGTTGTATTAATATCGCCCTCTTCCTCTAGGTCTCTATGTGTATGACAGTTAATCAGTGAAATTTCATATGTTTGTATTTGATCTTTAAAAAGAAAATCAGGAGTTCCCGTTGCGGCACAGCGGAAGGGAATTCGACTAGTATCCATGAGGATGCGGGTTCGATCCCTGGCCTCGCTCAGTGGGTTAAGGATCCGGCGTTGCTGTGAGCTGTGGTGTAGGTAGCAGTTGCAGCTAGGATCTGGTGTTGTTGTGGCTGTGGTGTAGTCTGGCGGCTAACGATTCGACCCCTAGGCTGGGAATCTCCATATGCCATGGATGCGGCCCTAAAAAGCAAAAAACAAAAACAAAACTTAGCTTAAAGCAAGATCCAAGGTGTGTGGGGGGTGCAGGGGGGAGTGAGACTCAACTGATAATGAAAAGAAAAAGTAGATCATAGAAGCAGAACCTCAGGCGATCCAAACGGTGCAGTTACCAGACACCGACTTGAAAATAACTATGATTAAAATGTTCAAGAAATTAAAAGATAAGATGGTAACTTTGGCATCAAGTGGGCATTTTAGAGCTGAAAAATAGAAAGCAATGGAAAGAAATTATGATTTCTTTCTTTGTTTTTTTGGGGGGGCCCCACCTGCAGCATATGGAAGTTCCCAGGCTAGAGGTCAAATCAGAGCTGCAGCTGCCGGCCTACACCACAGCGCATGGCAATGTGGGATCCTTAATCCCCTGAGCGAGGCCAGGGATTGAACTTGCGTCCTCATGGATGCCAGTCAGGTTCATTTCTGCTGAGCCACAAGGGGAACTCCAGAAATTATGATTTCTTAAATAATTTCCTTTCACAGATATTTTTATATATAAACAGGTATGTTTGTAATTTTAAAACTGAAATTTCTTCTCAAATATTTTTAGTAAGATACGTGTAATGAAAATTTGAGGGGATTTTTGCTTAATAACTGTTTTCAGCATTTTCAAGAAATTGTAATGCTTTTCAAACAGATTCACGTTTTCTTTTAATTAGCAATGTTTTAGTGTGGAACATTCTTCATTCACAGTGACTTAAAGTTTTATTAAAAATAAAATATAAATGGGAAATTAGCCAGGATTATGATGACAAAACTCTCACACATGACTTAGCATTTCCTGTGTCTTGCCCTTTATTTTCCTGAACCTTCCTTCTTCTTTCAAGTGTTGATAGTGATTTTTAAAAAATCAAAAATGAAAACTTACACAGGCATTCAAGAGTTCATATAACCTCTGAAGGTGCTGCAAGGGGGGAAAAAAACCAGTTACTTCACATTTAATTGTTAGCAAACTGTTTCAGTACAAATAGATATTTATTAAATTCTGGGGGAAAAACAGATTCTTCCAAGAAGAAATTGCAGAAATTAAGGTCTGCGAGTAAAGAAGCTTGTAAGTTGGACAGTCATGCAGAAGAGAAGAGAGTTCGGAGAGAGCTGAGCTTCGGTACAGAACTTTCCCAGATATTTAGGAACAAACAACCAGAGCCCATAGGAACAGGTCTTTATGTCTGCCCTTCTATGCGGACTCTGGAAGGAAAGCGAAGCTGAGAGCCAAGGTGAGGAGCAGAGAGCTGTGCGCTTTGGCAGTGCCCCCTGAGCGACACGTGAGCTTTCAAACATGCTCCTGGCACCTTCAGGAAAGTGCAAAGCCACGAGCAATTAGAACAAGCGGACCACAATCTGCAGATCAAAGATCTATGCTAAAGATAATTACTGAAAATGAATACAGATTTGTCTTTGAGCTTGCTTGGCAAAGAAAGCAGACATTTATCAGTTGAGATAAAGTCTCCTAAAAGGGATTAATACATGCAAATTTAAGAATCTGGAAATCATAATGGCCGTAGTAATGAGTTTACCAAATGAGGCGGTAATCGTCTATACAGGTTCATTCTTTGATGGAGCCTCTGAAAAGTAAAGACATAATAAGTTGCAAAAACTGATGACTTCTGAGTTCTAGCTCTTTTTTGCTTTTTAGGGCCGCACGCTCAGCATATGGAGGGTCCCAGGCTAGGGGTCTAATCGGAGCTGTAGCCGCCGGCCTACACCACAGCCACAGCAACGCCAGTTCTGAGCTGTGTCTGCGACCCACACCACAGCTCATGGCAACGCCGGCTCCTTCACCCGCCAAGCGAGGCCAGGGATCGAACCCACACCTTCATGGACGCTAGTTGGGTTCACAAGCCACTGAGCCACAACGGGAACTCCTAGACTACTTAAATGAGATTATGCTAAACTTGTAAACGCGGTTTCAGAACCTAAGTTCTCCCCTTGTTTGTGAAACAGAAGGCTCTCCTCACCTTAGAGTTTTCATTTTTAACCCTGGAGAAGCTCTTAGAATCGTATCTTATGTTCCTGGAAAATACTGCTTCTTGAACATGTCACATATTTTCTCCCTAAGTACTATCTCCCTAGGGGACAGCAAACATTCCTAATATTGAGGTTGAAAAAATAAAAAAGCAATTACCATCCAGTTTAAGAAGTAATCATGGTAAATTCCAGAATGATATTCTCGCACCTACAAAAATTAAGAGGCAGAGTATGGGGACTGAGGAAACAGGTGCGGCACTAATAACAGCGATTAACTAGGACACTTAGACTCTGAGCGCCTGGGAGGCAGGGACTGTGCTTTGTTGTCTGTGTGATCCTGGCCCCGGGCCCACCTCAAGAAAATTTGTTTATAGAAAAAGCAAACGAATCTTGCATATATTATCACCAGTAACAAATCTTTTTAATAGCAAAAAGACTGTCTCAGATACAGGCATACCTCGTTTTATTGCACTTCACAGATACTGCTTTTTTTTTATTTTTCAAATCGAAGGTTTGTGGCAACCTTGCAATGAGCATGTCTGTTGTCCATTTTTCCAGCAGCATTTGCTCACTTCATGTCTACGTGTCACATCTTGGTAATTCTCACAGTATTTCAACGTGTTCATTATTATTGTATTTGTCATGGTGATCTGTGTTCAGCATCTTTTTTTTTTTGGTCTTTTTTTTTTTTTAGAGCTGCACCTGCTTTCCCAGGCTAGGGGTCAAATTAGAGCTACAGCTGCCGGCCTTCACCACAGCCACAGCAACACCAGATCCGAGCCGTGTCTGTGACCTACACCACAGCTCATGACAACGCCGGATCCTTAACCCACTGAGCGAGGCCAGGGACTGAACCTGTGTCCTCATGGATACTAGTGAGGTTCGTTTCCACTGTGCCAGAAGGGGAACTCCTGTGTTTGATGTTACTGTTCCGACTTTGCTGGAGGCTCAGGTGATGGTTAGTGTTTTTTAGCAATAAAGTAGTTTGCAATAAAGGTGCACATGGTTTTGCAGACATAACGCTATTACACACCTCGTAGATTATGACAGAGTGTAAACAGAACTTTTATGTGCGCTGGGAAACCAAGAAACTCATGTGACCTGCTTTATTGCAGTATTTGCTTAATTGCCATGGTCTGGAACCAAACACACGATGTCTGCAGGGTGTGCCTGTAGTTCCCGCAGCCTCCTCGCGCTCATCTTTGTTCACAATAACAAGCTGAGCTCTAGTCCAGCTAAATCTACTACCTCTGCCTTCCGACTGGTCCAGGGCTTCTCCAGCGCAATCAGGGCGCGCTCTGACCACCACTCCCTCAGCCAGCAGTTCCCAGCCTTGGCTGCCCGGAGGAATAATCGCCTGGGAGCTTCCAAAAATCTTGGTGCTTGGATCCCACCCCAGGCCATTCAAGTCAGACTTTGGGGGGGTGGGGCCCAGACATCAGGACTTTTTACAGTTTCCCCAGCAACTAGAAAGTGCGGCCAAGGTTGAGAACCACTGCTCTGCTCTGAAGCCAGAACGTCCCCACTGCACTTGACTCAAACTTCTTGCTTTTCTAAAGGAGTCTTTTAAAATAAATGGAAAGAGCTATTTTTAGCTCCAAAGAAACTTAAAATGGAGATTGGGGCTTAGACTCCAATGACAGGTGTTTTTGTTTGTTTGTTTGTCAAAATTTTGAGGGTTGCGTAAAAGTTGAATGCACAAACCAAGGCTGATTTGCAGAAATCGACATTAAGAGGTTACTTACTGGTGTGCAGTGAGCAGAGACCAAAAGGAAAGTGATCAGAAACACCACTTGCATCTTGCAACTCTATCTACAAGTAAAACAAGAATATTAATTTTTAACTTAGAAAATATGGAGCCCTTTCCTGCTTGTGTAGCATGGCACTGGATCGGGCAAGTTATTAGGAGCTTGGCTGAAGACTCTGCTTTGGGGAAGCAAAAGAATGAATCGATTAGAGATTCTGGAGGCTATTAAACAGTTGGGATATAGATTTTGATTCTCATGCCTTAAGAACGGTGTGTGGCTCTAATTTAAGTTCTACATTATACAGACACACACATTCAAGTATAGTATAAGACATTTAATGCTCATTGGAAATAGTCCCCCAGTACCTTTAGAAGAATATTGCTTTATTCTGTTAACTGCTTGTAAAAACACAGTTTGTAAAAGTGTTATTTCATTTGATTCTTACAATGACTTTGATAGGTAGGTGCCATTAGTATAATATCCACTTAAAAGGGGGTGTTTGTCTTGTCTATACTCCTATTCTATGGTGTAGATTGTATATTGGATGTGTTAGTAAATTCCCATAGGTATGTGGTTTTTCTGTTTTCTGTTATATCGTGGCAGCTTTTATTTCAATTGTTTTCACTTTTCATGAAAACAAGAAAAATTCCTCAGAGTTATTAGAACGTCTTTTAAATGATATACAAAATGCCCTTTTTGTTGTTTTGAGGGAAGAGAAGAGAGGTCAGAAATTCTAAAGATAAATATAATTTGTTTTACTTCTCCATAAGCCAGACACTATAATTTTTACTGAGTATGAACTGATTCATTTTTGTAAGAGGTGTCACTCTTGGTAAATATTTATTATAGAAATTAATGCTGCCGTTTGAAATCCTTTTGACAGAGCTAGAAGTGTAATTTTAAAACAAATCAAGACAGAAAAATAACAGCACATATCCAGTAATCTTAGATCTGTGAAATGCCATAAGAGCATATGTCTTAAACCAAACTGTCAATGACTGATTTAAAAAAGAAAAATCCATCTTCAATATTTGAAATGGGATGAGAGCCTTCAAGAGGGTGATGTTAAGACCGAATTTATGTAAATATTATTTCCCACTGGAAAGCTTGCATTCTTCACGTTCCCCTCATAACTATTTCTGTTCCCTTATTTTTTTCATATATACATTGCTATGAATATGGAGGGAAAAACAGGAACACACGCTTTGAAGGATGACTTAAAATTCCACTCACGTAAAATTTTTGTCACTGTAATTAGTTTGTCTATAATTTTTCAGCCACTGTTTTAAAGCCCTAGTATAACCCAGAACAAACATCAGAGTAACATATTTGAGATAAACATGTGACTACGTAAGACGATAAAGAATCAAAAATGACTATAGAATAATTAAAATGTTATGGACAATAAGTTAAACTCAGTTCTTTAATTCTCAACCTTTCCAGTTGTCCATATCTTTTATAAGAGCATACAATTTAGAACGAAAGGATATTTATTACCTTGTCCACCAGGAAAAATGCTATGTCCGATATCATTAAGATTTCCTTGCAGCCTCCGTTCCAGATGGTCTGGATAATCGGAAGATGTTTATATATGTGGATACTAATGACATGTAGGATCAGCGCATGGAAAAAAAGGAGTCGTCCCGGCCCCTTATTTACATAGGAACGGGACAGGGGGTTTCCTTGCAAAGTCAATATCTCATTCTTTGTGGGGCTAAGACCCTTGTCTCTGACCATAACGCATTTCTGTGGTTATGCTTGAGACATGAGTAATTCAGGACACCCAGGGTTTCGCTAATGAATGATGAGGACAAGTAATTGCAACAACTAGAAAAGTACCGAAACGTATTCGTTGGTTTGGCAAGGACAGACACCTTGAGACTGGCAGCTTAAAGGACTTAGCGTAAATCCACTGAGATGCGCACGCATCACGCATGGACCGAGGGGGTCTTGACGTGCCGTCTCATTCGCGGGGGGGGACAGCCTGTGACCTGGGCAAACGGAGGGAGCAGCGCCCTCGGCGGCCTCTGAGCAGCCCCGGCCGGGCTGCCTGCACTGCGGTGAAGCTCCGCCGTCTCTCCTCGTCCGAGTCCAGGTCCGGCCAGCTCAGAGCCGGAGGAGGAAAGTGCTTCCTTCTACGGCAAAAACCCATGCCTGTCTTGCTCCCAGATGTTTGACACCGGTAACATTTAGCTCCTTTCAGGGAATGCTCACCCTCCACGTCTCTAGCTTTCACGTCTCTGGTCCAGGCAGATCAGTGCAGTATTTTCCCCAAACTCTAACTTCTTCGGTCTCATATAACATCACCTGCTATCAGCTCAGCAAAGGCATTATTGGTCAGGTCCAGTGCTTTTCACAGTATCTTTTTTTCTTTGGTTTTTTTTTTTTTTTTCAATGTGCACTACTTTATTTGGTTAAAAAAATGTAAACTATTTCTCTGAAAATGTTCTGGTCCTTTGAAACTCAAGTGCAAAATGAAATAAAATGCGAACTTCACATCACAGAGCTCTCACCATGTTCTAGCTACGTAACTGTGTGTTACTGCCCACAGCTCAGAATTCACTGTTTTTCTCTAGTATGATAAAACAGCCTGAGGCCTTTTATTTATTATTTATTATAAATAAAAGACCCTATTACTTTAGTTTTTTCTTTTTAGGGCCACACCTGCAGCATATGGAAGTTCCCAGGCTAGGGGTCGAATCGGAGCTGCAGCTGCCGGCCTACACCACAGCCACAGCAGCAACAAATCTGAGCCACAGCTGAGACCTATGCCACAGTTCACAGCAACGATCCATAACCCACTGAGCAGGGCCAGGGATCGAACCCACATCCTCATGGACCCTAGTCGGGTTCTTAACCTGCTGAGCCACAGCGGGAACTCCCCTAGATCGATTCCTTTTAAAGCTGTAGCTTTTCGTCTCCATCATTTTGTCAGGAACATAGATAACAGATGAGTGAGAAAAATCAAAGAAACTTCTGGATCCATCATAACGGGGTCCACCCACCACGCCAAGCAGCAGCCATCGGGATGGCCTGGGAGCCATAGCAGAACCTTGTTTGATAACTTATCCGTGTTGCCTAAACTGAGGCACTGCTCGCTCTTGGCTTTTCAAGAGAGGCAATCAGAAGTTTGGTTCTGTAGGAACAGGTCCGAGCGGGTGGACCTCTCCCCTGTCTCGAGTCTGGCACCCAAATGGAGCGGGTGCTCTGCCTTTGGAGACTCACGGCTTTCAGCACGAGAACTTCATTAGAAGGAAATCAAGGCCGGGACCCGGAGATGTGGGCTGGAGAGAGACTGACGTCCAGCGGTGGGTCCCAAGGGACCACGCATGGACAAGCTGTCTCAGGCTTATTGGGGGCCGTTTAACCCTAGGTAGGGGGCAGACCCAAAGTCCTCCCCCAGAACATCCAGACACTAATCCCAGGGACCTGAGAACAACGTGTTACCATCAAAAAGGACTTTGCAGGTGTAACTGAGTTCAGGTCGTCGAGCTGTTGCTAGCAGCCTGCGTTAGCCAGGTGGGCCCAATATCACCGCAAAGGCCCTTAAAACTGGAGGAGGCAGGCGGAGGGGGAGGTCCGAGGGCCGGGAAGAGGGGAGCGCTCAATCCGCCCTCTCAGGCTTGGAAGACGGAGGACGGGCCCGGAGCTGAAGAACGCGGGCGGCTTCTAGAAGCTGGAAAGGCTAAGGAAACAAGATTCCCGGAGCTGCCAGAGAGGAAGGCAGCCTCGCTGGGACCTGTGCTGGATTCCTGACCTCCCGAACGGTAAGAGAGTAAGTTCGTGTTGTTTTAAGCCGCTAGGTGGGTGGTAACTTACAACCGCAGGAGCGGGAAATAAATACACCCCCCCCCCAAGTCCTGGGCCCCCGGTCCTGCGAGAGTCTGATTCGGCGTGTTTTCCAAAGCTGGTATTTGTCCAGACTTGTGGAACCCTGCTTAGAATATGGCTTTCAGGCCATTTAGGAGACGTCTTTAAAATGTTTTGCTGATAAAAAGGTGTTTTTTTGGAGTTCCCATCATGGCGCAGTGGTTAACGAACCCAACTAAGATCCACGAGGAAACAGGCTCGTTCCCTGGCCTCGCTCAGTGGGTTAAGGATCCGGCGTTGCCGTGAGCTGTGGTGTAGGTCGCAGACGCAGCTCGGATCCCTCGTTGCTGTGGCTGTGGTCTAGGCCGGCAGCTGTAGTTCCTATTCGACCCCTAGCCTGGGAACTTCCATCTGCCACAGGTGTGCCCCCCCAAAAAACAAATCTTTTTAAAGAAAAGGCACTTTCAGTAGCATCTCTAGTAAGCTCGTGGGTGGGGCTGATGATGCTCAAGGCCGCGCTTTGAGCAGCAAGGTCCTGTAGCTGATGATCCACCACCGTCCAACCCGCATCGCCCTTTACAGTTAAGACCTTTCTTCAGCCCTGGTCTCTGTGGTGCCCAAGCGTTTTAAAAGACAGTGACACCTGGGCCCCATCCCAGCCCGATCCAATCAGAGTGTCAACAATTATTTTTTAAAAGTCTAGGGCGTTCCCAGGTGATCTAGCAGTTAGGACCCAGTGGCCCGGGTTCCATCCCTGGTCTGGGACCTGAAATCCCTGCACACCTCGGCCCAAAGGAAGCCTCCTGAGTGGCCAGGTCGGAATCTCTACCTTCAGGGTTTTTCTTGGGATTTGTTTAGATCTTTTCAGGGCAAAAATTTTAACGGACAAAGAGGCTGGAGCTATGGTCATTGCAAAACCTAAGATTCCAAGGTTTTAAATGCCAAAATGTGAACACCTGTGTCTGAGCAAAGCAGGGAGAGTGAAGCTGTACTCGGGCTGCAAGCGGGTTGACCCCGGGAATGAGGGTCTTTTTCCTGCGGGTGAGGACACAGAACCAGGTTCCCCGGCTGGCCCCTGGGGAACCTGGCCTGTGACTCGGCCAAAGGGACAGGGCCTGGGAAGACGTGTTGTCACTAGAAAAGGGAATTCCAGAATTAACCTCTTCATCCACGAGAGAGGTCTGGAATTAACCATTCCCTGAAGTGGATCTCAAGCACAGCAGAACTTGGCCAAGTGACAACACATTTGCCAAATTCGTTTAAAATGAGTGTGGGTTAAGACTTGATTTGTGGATTTCCAGGTCACTTTGTCACCACTCTCCTGTATCAGGGAGCTACTGTTTGGATGTGCTTTAGAAAAATGAGCTCTCCAAAGACAAAAGCTACCAAAAAAAAAGGCTTTTTTTTTTCCCCTCCCGGGCCGCAATCGCAGCATATGGAGGTTCCCAGGGTAGGGGTCAAATCAGAGCTACAGCTGCTGGCCTACGCCACAGCCACAACAACATGGGATCCGAGCCACGTCTGCGACCTACACCACAGCTCATGGCAACACCGGATCCTTAACCCACTGAGCGAGGCCAGGGATGGAACCCACATCCTCATGGCTCCTAGTTGGGTTCATTAACCACTGAGCCACAACAGGAACTCCAAAAAAGAGTTTTTTAATTAATTGTAAATGTGCATAACATAAAATTAAGCATTTTAACCATTTAAAAAACTACAGTTCACAAAAAACAAACGACAGTTGAGTGGCATTAACTACGTTCACATTGTTGTAAGACCTAACCATCTCGAGAACTTTTCTATCTTCCCACATGGAAACTCATACCTTGACTGGGCTTTAAAACGAGGTCTCCGTGTGGTTCGTATGTACAACAAGCGTAAGAAGCGCTGGTCTGGGGGATTGCCGGCACTGACCCCGTGTCACGCTTACTCACAGTTTACTGTGCAGGGGACGGTGTGCTAAGCATTCTCTTGATCTCCTGTAATCCCATTTTATCTCCTTTAATCCCCCCAGCAAGCTTCTGGGTAGGTGCTGTCACGAACCCCGCTTCACAGATGGGGAAAGAGTTCAGGGTTGTGGTCAGCTTGCACCGTGGGTATCACTTAGCATCTGTGATTCTGGAGCATCGCTTTCCTCCCTCTGGACGTCCCTCTGTGCCCAGAAAGAGCCCACCCAGGGGCTTGCCGCTGAGGGCATGTGCTGAGGAAGAAAGATGCCGGGATGTGCAGAGGGAAGAAGTGAATTAAGTGAATTGTGTGAGTTTACACAATTCAGGCGTCTAGTAAGGAGGCGGAGGATCTGGGGCTGTGCTTTCGGAGCATTAGTTTTTGCTTCTCCAGAAACTTTGTTCTCAACCAAGATTTTCTTTCCTCTCTGAAGCGTTTCAACTGATCCCATCTCACTCTTTCAGAATCTTCTGGAACAAGCCGGAAGGTCAAACAGGAAGTGTCTGGGGAGGGGGGTTCTGTGCTGGGTAGAATGGGGCGGCCAGGCTCACTGCTCTCTCCCTGTCACCCCGTGGCTCCAGGGCTCAGCGTGACTCAGGGACACACCCCGGAAGGTCTGGCTTGGGCTGTGACTCAGGACCTCTGCGTACCTGGACACTTACAAAACCCCAGACCTTTGATAATCGGGAGAGGTAAATCTCCTGTAAGGAGGAAAAACACAATAGAAAATTCCCTGGAAAACACCTGAAATTGCCTGATTCTTGTGAACAACTGGGAAGTCATGTGTGGCCATTTGGCCATAATAGGTGCACAGCTGGACAAGGCCTTGTCCTTCAAGAGACTAAACATCTTGAGGGCATCTCTAGTCATTAAAAGGTGCTTGAGGAGTTCCCACTGTGGCTCAGTGGGTTAAGAACCTAACACAGTGTCCGTGAGGACACAGGTTTGATCCCTGGCCTCCATCAGGGGGTTAAGCATCCAGTGTTACCATGAGCTGTGGTGTAGGTCACAGATGTGGCTCGGATCCTGCGTGGCTGTGGAGCAGGCCAGCAGCTGTAGCTCCGATTCGACCCCTAGCCTGGGAACCTCCTTATGCCACGGGTGCAGCCGGAAAAAGAAAAATTTGCTTGAAAATTGCACACACTAAGACCCAAGCTTCTTAAAGTTTACTCAGAACTAGTTACTGGTCAAAGATCAGTTAGACGAATGGTTCTTGACTTTGGCTGCTTAGTGGAGTCCATCACTTGTGAAGTTCTTAAAAGTAAATAAATAAAACCCTAGGAGTTCCCTGGTGGCCAAGAAGCTAAGGACTCTGCATTGTCACTGCTGTGGCACAGGTTCGATCCCAGGCCCTGGAACTTCTGCATGCTGGGGGCGCTTGCCCCCACCCCACACCAAAAAAAATCCGTATGCAAAGACCCACACCTGGAGATTCTGACTTGACTGGTCTGGGGTGATCCCTAGGCAAGGATGGTTTTAATGCGTATCCAGGGTTGAGAAACAGAGCTAAAGGAAGACTAGTTGTCCCATCGTCTTCCTGTTCTCAGTGCCTAGCAGGTTGTGTTTATGGAACGTAGTTGTGAATAAATGAAGTAGTTATGACATAAACTACTCTTAGCACTCGGACAGGCAGGGGTTTCAAAATATTCTTTTATACGCTCCTCTCGGTGAAAATCTGAGTCCCATAGAAAATACTGCAGTGTGATGCCTGTTTACAGATGAGGAAACTGAGGCGTAACCCCACAAACACCAGGAACGAGCTGTGTGTCTTGAACTCTTGTCCACTGGGAATTTAACCACTGCTGGGATTCTCTCTGCCTCCAGTTGTGACCTGAGAAGGTTTCTGTGGCTGTTTCGCTTTGGCCAGTATGTTATTATTCCTCCCACCTTAATGCTGGTGTCTAATTTTAAACGATGCTTCTAGAAAAATTCAAACACAAAAAAGTAAAAAGAGCAGTATAGTTAGCTCATGGAATTATCACCCAGCTTCAGCAATGATCAGCTCAGGGCCAGTGTGATTCATATGCACCGCCACACGCTGCCCCTTTATTGTGAAACAAATCCCAGTAAACATGGCAGTGTACTTCTCTGAGGATTTAAAAACAAAATAACCTCATTATCACACCTTAGCAGTTAACGGTAATTCCTTAATATCCTCAAATCCCCAGTCTGTATTCAAGCATATCTAATTATCTTTTCTTTTTTCAACTTTTTTTTTTTTTTTTTTTTTTTTTTGCTTTCTAGGGCCGCACCCACAGCATGTGGAGGTTCCCAGGCTAGGGGTCAAATCGGAGCTGTAGCCTCCGGCCTACACCACAGCCACAGCAACACGGGATCCGAGCCGCGTCTGCGACCTACACCACAGCTTGCGGCAATGCCGGATCCTTAACCCACCGAGCGAGGCCAGGGATCGAACCCTCAAACTCATGGTTCCTAATTAATTCATTTCTGCTGCACCATGATGGGAACTCCTTCACAGTTTCTTTGATCCGGATGAGTTCTGTATGTTGCAGTTGCTTGATGTGATTCTTAGGTCTTCCTTAAAATTTTGTTTTTTTTTAATTAAAACGTAGTTGACCTACAAGGTTGTGTCAACTTTTGCTGAACGGCGGTGACCCAGTTGTACGGATACACACATGGTTTTTCTCGTATTTTCTTAAGCCCCTTCCCCCCACCTTTGGTCTTTTTAGGGCTACACCCATGGTATATGGAGGTTCCCAGGCTAGGGTTCGACTAGGAGCTGCAGCTCCAGCCTATACCACGGCCACAGCAATGCAGGATCTCCAACCCACTCAGTGAGGCCAGGGATCAAACCTACATCCCCATGGGTATTGGTCAGATTCGTTTCTGCTGAGCCACGACAGGAAACTCCCTTCTTTTAATCTGAGGGTTTCCCCTTCATCTTTTTTTTCTGTCGCCCTATAATTTATTTGTCGAAGAAACCAGGTCATTTGTCGTGTGGATCCCCAGTCTGGGTTCTGTCAACTCCCGCTGTCATTGAACACACTCCCCTGGGCTCTGTAGCGCCTAGAATTTGATAGTGGATCCAGAAGTCTGATCAGATTTGGGTTGGATTCCATTTCTCCCCGCCCCCAACTCCTTCCTAGGTGCTGGAAAGATTTTGCCTAAAGGTAGAAGTTCTGGAAGCGAAACCATGGGTCAAGGTTGAGCAGCTCATACACATAAGTTCATGGCCTGGAAGTAAGGCGAGGCCTGCGAGACCGTGGCTGAATGTGCCCAGCTGCTGCCTGGAGGACCCCGCTGCCAACTCGGGGTCCGGGATCGGCCCGGCTGCTGGCAAAACTTGCCCTCTGTCTGCTGGTGCCGATTACAAACTCGGAGACAGAGTTTAGGGTGAAGGAGAAAAACCCAGCTTTTATTGCTTTCCCAGGCAAAGGGGGACCACAGCAGGCCTTAAAAACTGTGCCCCGCTCCGCGCGCCTTGGGAAGAACTGTGAGGAGTTTTACAGCAAAAAGCAGAAAAGTGGGTTTTCAGATAGGAATCAGGATTGGGACAGACATGCATTCTTCTTTCTTTGGGGGTATCTTAGTCCTCAAAGCTGGAGTTGGGAGAACTCGGCCTGATCCTGCTGGTGGGCTTCTGGGTTATTGCCTAGAATAACTGTACTTGCGAAAAGGGCACGTAGATCAGAGGTTAGAACAAACTAGGAAAGTTCCTGATAAACGTCATGTGCTTATAATCTTTAGTCCACAGGCAATTGTGCTCAGGGTGCCTGATGTTTAGTTTATGGGTAGTTGTGTTTCGAGTGCAATTAAGCCAGGGAGAAGCACAGGAAGGGGGGCTCCACGCTGTTCAGTTTTAAAGTATTCTTTCTAAAAGAAACATAAGGACTATACCTTCTCTCTTAGGCGTATAAGATGCCTATGTCATTGTGTGTATTCCTTGAGGGGGAACCGGGACCTGCCCCAAGGCTGCGCTACTGTTTCTGGACTCTTCCTCCCCGTCTCTGCGTCCCCTCCCTTCCCTGATCAGCAACCGTCTGAACCTGCCCCTCGGATCTCAGAGAAGCCGTGGAGCTGAATGAGGCCCATTTCCTAAAAAGCAAGAAATGGGGGACACGAAAGGCTTTTTATGCCCAGCAGCTCCCCAGGGCCCTGCTTGGTTACACGGCCTCCCGCCCCCACCTCTCTGCATTTGCACACCTCCCTCCCTGATTCGCACCACCTGGCACAGGAATTCTGTGGGGACTCTTCCGGAAATCGGATGACATCTAGCTAGTTGGTCATGAGGGATCAGCATTTTCCAGCAGCGGCAGTTATGATGCACGGCGCTGGCTGAGACTGACCCCTAGTGGCTTTGGAAGTAATGTACTTTCATGCCTTAGATTGGCAATGTCTTATGGTTTAAACAATAACAGCTATTTTATTTCCCGAGTATGCGGGTTAACTGGGCTCAGCTGGGTGATTTTCTGCTCCATGTGTTATCCGCGGTGGCTGCCATTGGCTGAGCTGAAACTTTTAGCAAATCTGTGTTCAATTAGGTGTGTTTCTGGTGGCCTTTGGTATTGACAACTGAAGAAGTCTTGACAGGGTTTCAAATTCCCCATTTTTACTAACTTTTAAGAATCACAATTTGTCAGAGTTCTCATCATGGCTCAGTGGTAACAAACCCGACTGTTATCCATGAGGGTGCGGGTTCAATCCCTGGCCTTGATCAGTGCGTTAAGGATCCAGATTCCTGTTGCCGTGAGCTGTGGTGCAGGTCGCAGACGAGGCTCAGATCCCGTGTTGCTATGGCTGTGGTGTAGGCTGGCAGCTGTAGCTGGGGACCTTCCACATGCAGCAGGTGTGGCCGTACAAAGAGAAAACAAAAAAACTACCACCATTTGTCAAGTTTTGGTATTGTATCAAAGAAGAATAGCCACAATTATCTGAAAAAGCTGTTAAAATATTCCATCCTTTTTCTATGTCTGTATGAGGCTGGTTTTTTAAAAAATACTACAGCTCACAAAACATATCATGGCAGATTGACTCCAGAAGCAGCTATGAGAACCCAGCTGTCTTCTATTAAGTCAGACATTAGAGATTTGCAAATATTTTTTTAACTTAATGGATTTTATTTCAATTATAGGTGTATATACATCATTACAAGTCAATTTGACAGATTTTGTGTCCCAAACTGACAGTGTATCCCCCCATCCCCCAGATTGTCTTATTTGAAAAACCAAGGTTTTCCAAAGTCTGTGAGTCATTGTCTGTTCTGCAAAGAGGTTCATTGTGTCTTTTTAGTTTCCACATGTAAGCGGTAGCATTGGTTGTTGCTGTCTAATTGTCTGACTGGTTTCACTTCGCGTGATAATTTTTAGGTCCATCCATGTTGCTATAAATGTTGGTAATTCGTTCCTTTTAATGCTTCGCGTGATAATTTTTAGGTCCATCCATGTTGCTATAAATGTTGGTAATTTGTTCCTTTTAATGCCTGAGTAATATTCCATTGTGTGTATGTACCATATCTTCCCTATCCACTCCTCTGTCGATGGGCATTTAGGTTGTTTCCATGACCTGGCTATTGCATAAAGTGCTGCAATGAACACTGGAGTACATGTGTCTTTTTGAGTCACGGTTTCCTCTGGATAGATGCCCAGGAGTGGGATTGCTGGATCAAATGGTAATTCTATTTTGAGTTTTCTGAGGAATCTCCAGACTGTTTTCCACAGTGGTTGCACCAGTTTGCATTCCCACCAACAGTGTAACAGGGATCCTTTTTCTCCACACCCTCTCCAGCACTTATTGTCTGTAGACTTTTTGATGATGGCCATTCTGGCTGGTGTAAGGTGGTACCTCGTAGTGGTTTTGATTTGCATTTCTCTAATGAGGAGCGATGTTGAACATCTCTTCATGTGTTTATTTGCCATCTGCATGTCGTCTTTGGAGAACTGTCTGCCTAGATCCTCTGCCCATTTTTTGATGGGGTTGTTTCTTTGGTATTGAGCTGTAGGAGGTGTTTGTAAATTTTGGAGATGAATCCCTTGTCAGTTGATTCATTTGCAAATATTTTCTCCCATTCTGTGGGTTGTCTTTTTGTTTTGTTTAGGGTTTCCTTTGCTGTGCAGAAACTCTGAAGTTTAATTAAGTCCCATTTGTTTATTTCTCTTTTTATTGTCCTTACTCTGACACATGGATCTGAGAAGATGTTGCTGTCATTTATGTCAGAGAGTGTTTGGCCTATGTTTTCCTCTAAGAGTTTTATAGTATCTGGTCTTATATCTAGGTCTTTAATCCATTTTGAGTTTATTTTTGTGCATGGTGTTCGGAAGTGTTCTAGTTTCATTGTTTTACATGTAGCT
The DNA here is from genome assembly GCA_004024745.2 of Catagonus wagneri. NCBI lineage: Eukaryota > Metazoa > Chordata > Mammalia > Artiodactyla > Tayassuidae > Catagonus > Catagonus wagneri. The sequence continues at coordinate 16,642,895 of PVHT020000886.1, read as the reverse complement.
GTCCAGTTTTCCCAGCACCACTTATTGAAGAGGCTGTCTTTTGTCCAATGTATATTCTTGCCTCCTTTGTCAAAGATTAGCTGACTATAGATGTGTGGATTTAATTCTGGGCTTTCTATCCTGTTCCACTGATCTATATTTCTGTCTTTGTGCCAGTACCATATGGTTTTGATGACTGTAGTTTTGTAGTAGAGTCTGAAGTCAGGGAGCCTGATTCCTCCAGCTCCATTTTTCTTTTTCAGGATGTCTTTGGCTATTCTGATTTTTTTGTGTTTCCAAACAAACTTTGAAATATTTTGTTCTAATTCTGCGAAAAAGGTCCTTGGTAATTTGATAGGGATTGCATTGAATGTGTAGATTGCCTTGGGTAGTATAGTCATTTTGATAATATTGACTCTTCCAATCCAAGAGCATGGTATGTCTTTCCACCTGTTCATGTCATCCTTGATTTCTTTCATCAGCACCTTATAATTTTCAGAGTACAGGTCTTTTGTCTCTTTAGGCAGGTTTATTCCTGAGTATTTGATTCTTCTATATGCAATGGTAAATGGGATTGCTTTCCTAATTTCTCTTTCTGATCTTTCATTGTTAGTATATAGAAATGCAGTTGATTTTTGTGTATTAATTTTATATCCTGCAACTTTGCCAGATTCATTGATGAGCTCTAACAGTTTTCTGGTAGAGTCTTTAGGATTCTCTAGGTATGGTATCATGTCATCTGCAGAAAATGATAGTTTTACCTCTTCCTTTCCAATTTGGATTCCTTTTATTTCTTTTTCTTCTCTGATTGCTGTAGCTAGGACTTCCAGAACTATGTTGAACAGTAGTGGTGAGAGTGGACATCGCTGTCTTGTTCCTGATCTTAGCGGGAATTCTTTCAGCTTTTCACCATTGAGAATGTTGTGGGCTCTGGGTTTGTCATAGATGGCCTTTATTATGTTGAGGTAGATTCCTTCTATGCCCACTTTCTGAAGCGTTTTTATCAGAAATGGGTGTTGGATTTTGTCAAAGGCTTTTTCTGCATCTATGGAGAGGATCATATGCTTTTATTCTTCAGTTTGCTGATGTGGTGTATCACACTGATTTATTTGCGGATATTGAAGAATCCTTGCATCCCTGGGATAAATACCACTTGATCATGATGTACAATCCTTTTAATGTATTGTTGGATTCGGTTGGCTAGTATTTTGTTGAGGATTTTTGCATCTATGTTCATCAGTGAGATTGGCCTGTAGTTTTCTTTTTTTGATATCTTTGTCTGGTTTTGGTATCAGGGTGATGGTTGCTTCACAGAATGAGTTTGGGAGTGTCCCTTCCTCTGCAATTTTTTGGAAGAGTTTTAGAAGGTTAGGTGTTAGCTCTTCTCTAAATGTTTGATAGAATTCACCTGTGAAACCATCTGGTCCTGGACTTTTGCTTGTTGGAAGTTTTTTAATCACAGTTTCAATTTCAGAACTTGTGATTGGTCTATTCATATTTTCTGTTTCATTTTGGTTTAGTCTTGGGAGATTTTACTTTTCTAAGAATGTGTCTGTTTCTTCTAGGTTTTCCATTTTATTGCCATATAGTTGCATATAGTAGTCTCTTATGATCCTTTGTATTTCTGTGATGTCTGTTGTGACTTCTCCTTTTTCATTTCTAATTTTCTTGATTTGTGTCCTCTCTCTTTTTTTCTTCATAAGTCTGGCTAAGGGTTTATCAATTTTGTTGACCTTTTCAAAGAACCAGCTTTTAGTTTCATTGATCTTTTCTATAGTTTTCTTTGTTTCTATTTCATTGATTTCTGCTCTAATCTTTATGATTCCTTTTCTTCTACTAACTTTAGGTCTTGTCAGTTCTTCCCTCTCTAGCTGCTCTAGATGTAAAGTGAGGTTGTTTATTTGAGCTTTTTCTTGTTTCCTGAGGTAGGCTTGTATTGCTATAAACTTTCCTCTTAGAACTGCTTTTGCTGCATCCCAGAGGTTTTGGAGTGTCGTGTCTTTGTTTTCATTTGCTTCTAGGTATTTTTTAATTTCCTCTTTGATTTCTTCAGTGATCCATTGGTTGTTTATTAGCATGTTGTTTAGTCTCCATGTGTTTTGTTTTTGGCCGTTTTTTACTTGTTGTTGATTTCCAGTCGTATAGCATTGTGGTCAGAGAAGATGCTTGATATGATTTCAATTTTCTTGAAGTTACCAAGGCTTGATTTGTAGCCCAGGATGTGATCAATCTTAGAGAATGTTCTGGGTGCACTTGAGAACAATGTGTATTCTGTTGCTTTTGGATGGAATGTCCTATAAATATCTATGAAGTCCATCTGATGTAATGCTTCATTCAGGGCCTGTGTTTCCTTATTGATTTTCTGTCTGGATGACCTGTCCATTGCTGTAAGTGGGGTGTTAAAGTCCCCCACTATGATGGTGTTATTGTTGATTTCTCCTTTTAAGGTTGTTAGCAGTT
>PVHT020000886.1:16619939-16639456 GCA_004024745.2 Catagonus wagneri | reverse complement strand
AATGTGTATTCTGTTGCTTTTGGATGGAATGTCCTATAAATATCTATGAAGTCCATCTGATGTAATGCTTCATTCAGGGCCTGTGTTTCCTTATTGATTTTCTGTCTGGATGACCTGTCCATTGCTGTAAGTGGGGTGTTAAAGTCCCCCACTATGATGGTGTTATTGTTGATTTCTCCTTTTAAGGTTGTTAGCAGTTGCCTTATATATTATGGTGATCCTATGTTGGGTGCATAGATATTTACAATGGTTATATCTTCTCCTTGGATTGATCCTTTGATCATTATGTAGTGCCCTTCCTTGTCTCTTAAAATGTTCATTTTAAAGTCTATTTTGTCTGATAGGAGTATTGCTACTCCAGCATTCTTTTGATGCCCGTTTGCATGGAATATTTTCTTCCATCCTCTCACTTTCAATTTGTATGTGTCTCTAGAAGTGAAGTGGGTCTCTTGAAGACAGCATATATATGGGTCTTGTTTTTGTATCCATTCAGCTAGTCTATGTCTTTTGGTTGGGGCATTCGGTCCATTAACATTTAAGGTAATTATTGATATATATGTTCTTATTGCCATTGTATTAACTGTTTGGGGTTTTTGTTGCTCTTTTTTTCTTCCCTTATTCTCTTGTTGTCTCCTCTCACAAGATGGCTGTCTTTAATGTTGTATTTGAGTTGATTTTTCTTATTGTATCAGTTGTAGTTTTTTGGTTTGCGGTTACCCTGAAGTTTTTTTTTTTTGTCTTTTGCCTTTTTTTTATATAGAGCCACACCCGTGGCATATGGAGGTTCCCAGGCTAGGGGTCTAACAGGAGCTGTAGCTGCTGGCCTTTGCCACAGCCATAGCAACGCGGGATCCGAGCCGCGTCTGCAACCTACACCACAGCTCACGGCAACACCAGATCCTTAACCCACAGAGCAAGGCCAGGGATCGAACCCGCAACCTCATGGTTCTTAGTCGGATTCGTTAACCACTGAGCCACGAAGGGAACTCCACCCTGAAGTTTTGATATAGGAGTCTATATATAAATGAGATTGTATTAAGTTGTTGGTTTCTTAATTTCATGTGCATCTCCAGTGACCTGCATTTGTGCTCTCTTCTCATGATTTCTGATTTTGGTAGCATAGTTGTGCATGGATGATTTAGTATCTTTATTGTATATATGCCTTTACTGGTGAGCCTTGTCATTTGTGGTGTTTTTGTTTCTGGTTGTGGCTTTTTCTTTTCTGACTAGAGAAGTTCCTTTAAGATTTGTTGTAAAGCTGGTTTAGTGTTGCAGAAATCTCTTAGCTTTTGCTTATCTGTAAAGGTTTTGAGCTCTCCTTCAAATCTGAATGAGAGCCTTGCTGGGTAAAGTAATCTTGGTTGGAAGTTTTTCCCTTTCATCACATTTAGTATATCATGTCACTCCCTTCTGGCCTGCAGAGTTTCAGCTGAAAAATCTGCTGATAACCTTATCAGGGTTCCCTTGTATGTCATTTGTTTCTTTTCCCTAGCTGCTTTCAAAATTTTCTCTTTGTCTTTAATTTTGGTCATTTTGATTAATATGTGTCTCAGGGTGTTCCTCCTTGGGTTTATTTTATATGGTGCTCGTTGAGCTTCCTGAATTTGACTGAGTGGTTCCTTTCCCATATTAGGGAAGTTTTTGGCTATTATCTCTTCAAATATTTTTTCTATCCCCTTCTCTCTCTCTTCTCCTTCTGGAACCCCTATAATATGGATGTTGGTGCGTTTAACATTATCCCAGAGTTCTCTGAGACTCTGCTCATTTCCTTTCAATATTTTATCTCTTTTCTCTTCTGTGTTAGTGATTTCCACTAATCTGTCCTCCACCTCGCTGATTCGTTCTTCTGCCTCCTGTATTCTACTGTTGGTTGCTTCTAATGAGTTTTTTATTTCAGTTATTGTATTTTGCATCTCTTCTTGTTTAATTTTTACAGTTTGTATTTCTTTGCTCAGTGTTTCCTGTAAATTATCAATCTTTGCTTCCAGTCTATTTCCAATGCCTTGCATCATCTTCAGCATCAACAGTCTAAAGTCTCTTTCTGGGAGGCTGATAATCCTCCTCTGGGAGGCTGAGCTGTTTTTCTGGGCTTTTCTCTTTCTCCCTTATCTGAGTATAGTTTTCTGTCTTTTCATTTTTATAGGTTTTTGGTGTGATGACCTTTTTGTAGACAATAGAGTTGTAGCCTCTCTTAGTTCTGATGTTTGCCTCCCCTGTGGCTAAAGTTGGTATGGAGGGGGCTTGCTGTAGGCTTCCTGATGGGAGCGAGTGATGCCTGCCCACTGGTAGGTGGGGTTGATTCCTCTCCCTCTGATGGGTGGGACTTTGCCTCTGGATGAGATTAGAGGCTGGCTGTGTGCCTGAGGGGTCTTTAGGCAGCCTGTTTACTGATGGGTGGGGTTGAGATCCCACCTGGATTATTGTTTGGCCTGGGGCTTCTCAGCGCTGATGGGAGGGACCAGATTTTCCCAGAAATGGCCCCCTCCAGAGAAATGCAGGCTGATGAATGTTCCCGAGAGCTTCACCTCCAATGCCCTTCCCCCACAACAAGCCACAGTCACCCCTGTTTTGCCAGGAGATCCTCTAAGAATTGCAGTCAGGTTCCACCCGGATTCCTATGGAGACTGCTTTGCCCTGGGACCCAGTGCACGTGAAAGTCTGTGTGTGCCTTTCAAGAACGGGGTCTCTGTTTCCCCCAGTCCTGTGGAGCTCCTGCACACAAGCCCCACTGGCCTTCAATGCCAGGTGCTCCGGGGGCTCTTTCTCCCTGTGCCCGATCCCCAGGCGTGGGGATTTGACGTGGGGCTCAGAACTTTCAGTCCTGCAGGTGAGTCTCTGTGATGCAGTTACTTTCCAGTCTGTGGGGCTTCCCACCCGGGAGGTGTGGGGTTGCTTCTATCGCGTAATCGCCCCTCCTGCCTCTTGATGTGGTCTCCTCTTTGTCTTCTGGAGCAGAATATCTTTTTTGGAAGCTTACAGTCCATTTGGTTGAAGGTTGCTCGGCATTTGGTTGTAGTTTTGCTGTTTTTTGGGAGAGAATTTGAGCTCCAGTCCTTCTATTCCGCCATCTTAATCCAATCTCAGAGATTTGCAAATATGTTAATGCCACTCTTTCCACTAAATTTACTTGTTTTGGAATGTGTAGTTAATCTTCTTTAATATAGCTTATTAGCCATCAGTTTTGTTTGGATAATGCACTCTGGTTAAGCATGATGTCGCCACTGAGGGAAGGTGGGTGGTGGAAGCGTGGAATCTCTCTGCATTATTTTCAATTTCCTGTGAGTTGAGAGGTAAAAAATGTTATTCATATTAATATAATAAGCATAGTTTTTATTTGAAAATAATTTGTAAGCCTCTCTGTTTCAATTTCTAATACAGTAAACATCAACAGCTATCACCCACATTCACAAAAGCTCCTTGGGACCTTCAATAATTATTAACAGCATAAAAGGATCTTGTGATCCAGAACTTTGGGGATTACTGCCGTAAAAGTAAGGGAGAACGTGGGGAGACTGGTAAGGAATAATGTGGCCTAGTTGAGAAAAGCGGCAATGGGAGAGGAAGAAGGGGTCCCATTCTTGGATGTTTTGAAGATAAGAATTGAGATTTGTTGAAGGATCAGATGCGGGAAACAAGAAAAAGAGGTTTTTGGGGTGTTTTAAATATGGAAACATTGGCTTGGCTAGGAAAGATCATAAGAGGAATAGATTTGGGAGGGAAATGTAAGGCACTTGTTTTGGAAACGTTAAGTTTTGATTTGCCCATTAAATATCCAAGTGGAGGACTGTATGTGTTTAATCCGATGACATCAGGCTTTCTTGTGTCTGTTCATAATACCGTCTGGGGCTATTTGGCAGTTTCTTCATCTAATAAACCTTAAAATATTAGGTTCCTGAATTGGCCTCTCATATTTACAGCTATACTAGTGCAAGTAGCAGTTACTGTCTTACAAAATGATCGCCCTTCGCTGCTGCAGGGTAATCAGTTAGCTAAACTGTATTGGAGCCTGGCTGCACGTTATGAATCATCTGGGGGAGCGTTTAAAACATTTTGACAGCGTGGCCTCTTACGCCCAGATTTTGGTTTAATTGGTCTGGAGCGGGGCCACAGGCAGCCTATGTTTTAAAAGTTCCCCAGATTATTTTAATGAGCAGTTTAGGCTAATTCACTGGATTAGAGGCATGACGTTTCTGTTTCTTCCTAGCACACTTTAAAGTCCCTCTGATTTATTTTTTTTTCCCCTTATATGTATTTATGTTTTGGCCACAACCCGCAGCCGTTTGATGTGGGCTCTCAGTTCCCAGGCCAGGGACTGAACCTGGGCCACAGTGGTGAAAGCGCTGAGTCCTGACCATTAGGCCACCAGGGAGCTCCCTAAAGTTCCTTTTAAGTTAAAGTTACCCCCCCCCCCAACTAATTCACTACGCTGAGAAAGGAAATTTTCTCTGAGCCTGGAGTGTGCAAATAGGACCTGCCCACTGCAGGATACAGGGCTCGAAGGGTGTAAAACAGCCAAGAGCGGGGGCCCCCCAAGGAGGGCACCAAGCACCGCCTGGCAGAACACCAGTCAGAGTGAGCAGAACAGCCCGAGGCGAATCTGCAGCTGTGCAGTCTAGACTTGAGACAGGACTCTGAGTTCAGCCATCGACCTCCAAGCTCCGCTACAACCAACCAGTCTTGAGCGGACAAGCCAAGGACTTGTTTAAACTGACACCTCCTTTTACCTTGTGAGGATCTGTGACTTTGCCTGTATAAGCCCCACCCTGGCCTTGGGCTGGAGAGTCACAATGAAAGTGTGTGTGTGAGCGGGGGCGGTGTTAGGAAAATGGCACATCCCTTTTTTTTTTTCCTTTGCTTTTTAGGGCTGCACCTGCAGCACGTGGAGGTTCCCAGGTTAGGGGTCGAATTAGAGCTGCAGCCGCCGGCCTACATCATAGCCACAGCAACGTGGGATCTGAGCCATGTCTGTGACCTACTCGACAGCTCACAGCAATGCTGGATCCCTAACCCACTGAGTGAGGCCAGGGATCGAACCTGCGTCCTCATGGATACCAGACGGGTTCACTACCGATGAGAACAGGAATTCCTCACATACTTGATTTGAGCTGTTTTCACAAGCTGTATCAGACACACATAACCGTGAGTTAATGAACTTGCTCTCCCAGGAAAGTCAGGCCAGGTACCTGCGTGGATCATACATGCACTAAAATCCCTGAACTTGTCTCCGATTGTACTCACTAACGGAAATCCAGATTTTCTGGAGTAAGGGATGAAGGAAGTACAAAGTTTTGCCAGGAAGCAAGGTGTGTTCGTTTTCTATGCTGTGAAACAAGCGATCACTAACTTACAGGCTTAAAACAACACATTTATTATCTCACGGTTTTTGTGGGTCAGGAGTCTGGGCACAGCTTCACGGGACCCTCAGCTGGGGGCCTCACAAGCCCGCAGGCAAGGTGTTGGCCAGGCTGCATTCTCACCTGGATGCTCAACTACGTTTGGAAGATTCTGCTTCCAAAGTAACGCACGTCGTTTGCAAAATTTATTTCCTTGGAATTCCCCATTGTGGCTAAGTGGTAATGAACCCGACTAGTATCCATGAGGACGTGGGTTCCACCCCTGGCCTCACTCAGTGGGTTAAGGATCCTGAATTGCTGCAAGCTGCGGCGTAGGTCACAGACTCTGCCCATATCTGGCGTTGCCATGGCTGTGGTGTAAGCCGGCGGCTGCAGCTCCAATTAGACCCCCCACCCTGGGACCTTCCATATGCTGAAGGAGTGGCCCTAAAAAAAAAAAAGTATTGCCTTGTATGAGTGGAGGCCCTTGGCTTTTTGTAGCCATCGGTTGGAAGTTGTCTGCAGGTCGCCCAGATTTCCTTGACATGGGGGTTTTCTCTACATGGCTGCTTATTCCTCAGGCCAACCAAGAACTGCCTGTCTGTGCTGCTAACATGAATTTTCTATCATGTAACCACAGGCGTAACACCTCATCACCTTGGCCATATTCCCTTGATCAAAAGCAAGTTGCAGGTCCTGTTAGAACTTACGGGGAGGGGACTCAGACAAAGGTGTGAACGCCTGGAGGCAGGACATCATTGTGGGCCAGGGCCACCTTAGGGTCTATCTGCCAAACAAGGAAAGAGGTCAGGAGAACCAGGGGTTACTTAGAGTTAAACCAAACTGATGATCCTGTCCTGAAAGTAACTGGAAAAGGCACTGGATGGAGCCAGGGACCAGGGATTCTGGTCTTGGTTGTGTCATTAACTAGAGCACATATGCAGCTGGACCACAATTTCCTTCCTTTACAAATGAGGTACTGGAGATACAAATCAAAGAAATGCACATTAAGCAAGCACGGGAGCACCACTGTTCACCTTTAGCAAAAATTAGAAATGACTGCCAAGTTCATGAGTTTATGGTGAAACTAGGATGCTCAGTTTTGAAAAGCAACCTGCCATTAAAATGTTCACACCTGTGATGATTAGATTGAATTTTATTTTTTGTCTTTCTAGGGCTGCACCTGCGGCATGCAGAAGTTCCCAGGCTATGGGTCAAATCAGAGCTACAGCTGCCGGCTTACACCACAGCCACAGCAACGCAGGATCTGAGCCACATCTGAGCCTAACCACAGCTCACGGTAACGCCAGATCCCCCATCCACTGAGCAAGGCCAGGGATCAAACCTGCATCCTCATGGACACTAGTCAGATTCGTTTCCACTGAGCCACGATGGGCACTCCCACACCTGTGATGATTAATTTCCTGTATCAACGTGGCCCTGGGGTGCCAAGATATTTGGTTAAATATTACTTCTCGGTGTATCTGGGGGGTGTGTTTCTGGATGAGACTAACACTTGTGTTAGTGGAGTCAGCACGGCAGACTGTCCTCCCCGGTGGGCGTGGGCCTCATCTAACCCACCGAAGTCCTGAATGGAATAAAAGGCTGAGTAAGAAAAAATTCTCTCTCTCCTTGACAGTCTTTAAGCTGGGACATCAGTCTGGCCCTGCCTTCAGACTCAGATTGGAGGCCCACCGTCAACATCCCTGCGCCTCCAGCTTGCTGACTAAGAAGATGCTGGAACTTCTCAGCCTCCACAATCACGTGAGTCTTACAGGAAATCTTTTTATAGACTAAACATTTGACAAAGGAATCCCATTTCTGGGAGTCTAGCCTAAGAAAATGTATGATTCAAAAGATTTTTAGGAGTTCCCATCTGTGGCTCGGTGGTTAATGAACCCAACTAGTATCCGTGAGGACTCGGGTTCAATCCCTGACCTTGTTCAGTGGGTTAAGGATCCAGTGTTGCCGTGAGCTGTGGTGTAGGTCGCAGACACAGCTCGGATCCCGTGTTGCTGTGGCTGTGGCGTTGGTCAGGAGCTGTAGCTCCGATCGGACCCCTAGCCTGGGAACCTCCATATGCCATGGGTGCGGCCCCAAAAAGGTCAAAAAGGAAAAAAAAAAGGTTTTTATGAACCGAGCTATATGCACAAAGTTGTTAACTTTATTTATAATAATGAAAAACTGGAAGCAATGCACATGTGTAACAACTGGAGATGCTAGATTATATTGCATTCATTTGAAATTGTGCAGCCATTAAATGAATAACCATGAAGACTATGCAGCAACACAGATGTAAACTGATAAAAAAAGCAGAACGTTAAATTATATAAACATTATAGTTATATTAAAAAAGTTAATACTGAAAAGAATCCATATGTTTGGGCCATGGGATTACTCAGTATTGTACAGCTTTACCAATAAGACGTTATAAAAACAATACGTAGGAGTTATGGCTCAGGAGGAACAAGCCCGACTAGCATCCATGAGGACTTGGGTTCGATCCCTGGCTTCGCTCAGTGGGTTAAGGATCTGGTGTTGCCGTGAGCTGTGGTGTAGGTCTCAGAAATGGCTTGGGTCCAGCGTCGCTGTGGCTGCCGTGCAGGCCAGTAGCTATAGCTCTGATTCGACCCCTAGCCTGGGAACTTCCATGTGCCGTGGGTTCAGCCCTAAAAAGCAAAAAATAAAAATAAAAACAGTAAGTAAAAGGTGTGGAAACAGTGAAGGGCTGAATCACCAGGGGTTCTTAACTGGGATAGACTTCAGAATTTTAAAATACTTACACCTGGGTCCTACCTTGCAAAAATTCTGAGATGGGGCTAGGGCCTCTATATATTTAAAAATACACACACGCACTGTAACCTCACCCTTCATCCCCAAATATACAGGTGATTCTGATGCATACGGGTAGGTCAGTTCTCAGCATAAAGCTCAGAGCCCAGTGGAGAATAAGGGAGGTGTTCTTGCAGTGAGCTCGGCATTGCTTCCGAGGCACCTTGGAGACCGGGCGGGCCTTGGTGCGCCCCAGAGCGGCCGCAGTCACCGCTGTTCGTGCTTGTGGCTCCCGGGCAAGCTGAGCCGTCGGCCTTGGAGCAGGACTGCCCCACAAGGCGGAAAGCCTCCAGGAACTCATTGATGTCGATGCGGCCGTCGCGGTTGAAGTCGATGCTTCGGGCGAGGTCACAGACGCAGTCGTCTGTGACGTCGGCCTTCATGTGACAGCTGAACAGCTTCCAGGTCTGCCGGAACTCGTCCAGTGAGATGAACCCTAATCAGAGACAGCGGGTCACTTGAGCGGGTCAGTCCTCTAGTCACTGCTGGTTTCCTCTGACATTCCTGCGAGGACACCTGCTCCCTGCTGGTAAGCAAAGACACCCAAGGCCTCATCTCCCAAGAAGATCACATTTAAACCACTTGATCCCCAAATTTTGCTCCTCTCCTAGGGACCTCTGGAAATGCTTTAAGACAGTTATGATTGGAGTTCCCTTCGTGGCTCAGTGGTTAACGAATCCGACTAAGAACCATGAGGTTGCGGGTTCGATCCCTGGCCTCGCTCAGTGGGTTAAGGATCCGGCGTTGCCGTGAGCTGTGGTGTAGGTCGCAGACGCGGCTCGGATCCCGCGTTGCTGTGGTTGTGGCGTAGGCTGGCAGCTACAGCTTTAATTCGACCCTTAGCCTGGGAACTTCCATATGCCGTGGGTACAGCCCTAAAAAGAAAGAAAAAAAGAAAAAAAAGTTATGATTGTCATGACTGGGGTACAGGTAGAGTGTTACCAGCATCTAGTAGGTAAAGGCCAGAAAAGCTATCAAGCATTCTAGAATAAACAGGATGGGCCACCAAAGAAAGAATTATTCAAGGCAAATGTAAGTAGTGCCACTGCTGAGAAACCCTTCAGTAAATCATCCTAAACATATGCTTATTTATTCTGCGTATAAAAAGTCTTTGGACCCATATATCCATAGTCATTAATTTTTTTCTTTTTTTGTCCTTTTAGGGCTGTGCCCATGGCATATGGAGGTTCCCAGACTAGGGGCTGAACTAGAGCTGCAGCTGCCGGCCTCCACCACAGTCACAGCAATTCCAGATCCTTAGCCCTTGAGTGAGGCCAGGGATCAAATCCACATCTTCATAGATACTCGTGGGGTTCTTAACCTGCTGAGCCACAATGGGAACTCATTTGATTTTTTACGAGGGTTCCAAGACCATTCAACAGTAAAAAAAAAAATGATTTTTCAGCAGATGGAAGGGACAATTGGACATCTACATGCAGACATGCAGCTAGACCCTGCCTTGCACTACAAACAAAAACTAATTCCCAGTGGATCAAAGACCTAAGAGCTCTTGGATGAATACATAGGTGTCAGTCTTTGTGACCTTCAGTTACACAATATTTTCTTAGGACACCAAAAACACAACGAAAGAAAAAAAGATAAATTGGGCTTTTTTAAAGTTAAGCTTTTGTATATCAGAAGACACTACAAAGAAAGTGAAAAGATAGCCCATAAAATTGGAAAAAAATATTTGTAAATCATATATCTGATAATGGCCCCAAATCTAGAATATATAGAGAACTCAACAATAAAAAGACAACACAGGAGTTCCCTTGTGACTCAGTGGTAATGAACATGACTAGGATCCATGAGGATATGGGTTTGATCCCTGCCCTCTCTCAGTGGGCTAAGGACCCGGTGTTGCCATGCGCTGTGGTGAAGGTCGCAGACGTGGCTCAGATCCCGCGTTGCTGTGGCTGTGGTGTAGGCCGGCAGCTGCAGCTCCAATTCTACCCCCTAGCCTGGGAAACTCCATATGCCGCGGGTGTGGCCCTCAAAAGCAAAACAAACAAACAACTCAAAAGAGAGGTAAAGAATTTGAATAAACATTTCTCCAAAGAAGATATAACGAATTTCCAAGCACATGAAAAGATGCTCAGCGCTATTGGTTATTAAGGAAATGCAAATCAAAACCATCATGAGCTACTTCACACCCAGTAGAATGCCTATAAAGCATTTTCTAATGGAAAATAAGTGTTGGTGAGGACGGGGAGAAACTGGAACCCTCATACATTGTCAGCAGGAATGTAAAATGATAGAGCCACTGTGGCAAAATGACCTGGCAGTTTCCCAAAAAGTTAAACATAGTTTTACCACATGGCCCAGCAGTTGCACTCCTGGGAATACATCCAAGAGAACTGAAAATGTGTATTCACACACAGAGTTGTAATTGAAAGTTCATAACAACATTATTCATAATAGCCAAAAGGTGGAAACAACCCAAATGTCTATCACTCGATGAAAGGATAAACAAAATGTGACATATCCATGATGGAATATTATCCAGCTCTAAAATGAAAAAACTGATCCATGCTACAACATGGGTGAACCTCGAAAATATGCTAAGGAGCCAGACACCAAGGACCGTATATCAGACGATTGTTTCTATGAGATGTCCAGAATCAGGTTCATAGAGACAGAAAGCAGATTAATATTCGCCAGGGACTGGTGGAGAAGGAACAGAGAAGGGGGAATTGCTGCTAAGGGGCACATCTTTTTACGTGATGAAAATGTTCTAAAATTAGATGGTGATAATAGTTACACAAGCTTGCAAATACACTAAAAAGCATAGAGCTGCACATTTTATTGTATTTTATTTTTTGTCTGTCTTTTTAGGGCTGCACCCATGGCACATGGAGGTTCCCAGGCTAGGGGTCTAATCGGAGCTGTAGCTGCTGGCCTACGCCACAGCCACAGCAACGTGGGATCTGAGCCGCGTCTGCGACCTACACCACAGCTCATGGCAACGCTGGATCCTTAACCCACTAAGCGAGGCCAGGGATTGAACCTGAATTCTCATGGATACTAGTCGGGTTTGTTACCGCTGAGCCACAATGGGAACTCCAGAAGTGCACATTTTAAATGGGCAAATTGTCTGGTATGTAAGTTATTTCTCCAAAAAAGTAATAATATTTGAAAAGGACTCTGGATCATCAAGAAAGTAGGGTGAGGGTATCTAGAACCTCCCTGTATGTTTTTTTTTTAACTTTGTGAATCTAATTATTTAAAAACTTTAGTACTTTGCGAGTTCTCACCGTGGTGCGATGGGACCAGCAGCATCTCTGCGGTGCCAGGAGACAGTTTTGACCCCCCCACCCGGCAAAGTTGGTTAAGGATCCTGCCTTGCCACGGCTGCTGTGTAGGTCACCACTGCAGCCCAGGGACTCCATATGCTGCAGGGCCGTCAAAAACAACAACAAGCAAACAAACAAAATCCTTTAGAGAGCAAGAGTGCAAAAGCCAGTTCTAAACACTCTTCATTTGTTGGTGGCTATCTTTGACAGAACTATAATGACATCAGAGCTAATAATAATTCTATGAGATGTTCTCAGCCTGTCTTCATTCTCCGCCCAGCCCCTCTTCCACGGGAACAGCTCATACTGCACAAGCATTTTCCTAGTTTCTGCCTTTTTTCAAGCATCGCCACTAATTTTGCTCTGAAAGTGCTTGAAAGCTAAAGAATCGGCAAGGACGCTAAAAGGTGGGAGGCCAAATGCTTGTTAGGTGTCAGAAGTGCCAGGAAAATGAGTGCCTTTACCTGAATGATCACTGTCTATGATCCTAAAAATCGTCTCCAAGTTGGATCGATTTCGGTACAGCACCTCCAGCAAACTTGACTGTATGTTCTGCAAGAAAAAACTCATTTTCCTGCTGTCTCTTGTTTATCTTAGTTTAGGCTTCTCCTGATGTATAATCCACACGCAGTCAACCTTAACGATAAGACTCTCCGGAGAACCTAAAGATGTTTTACAACTCCCTCACCCCCACCCCCTTCGGCCCACTACGTAATCTAATGGTTTAAGAAGTACCCGGCCCGTGGTACCACAATGTTCTAAAACTGACCTTGGCCATGGCCGCACATAGCTGCAAAGGTACTAAACACCACTAAGCTCTACATTTTATATGGATGAACTGCATGATACATGAATAATATATTTTCTTAAAGCAAAGAGCCCAAGCCTACACATATGTCACACCTAAATAATTATTAAACGAATACCTTTTTAAGTGCGGGGAGCAGCATGGTGTCAAGGAAGTCAGACCTGGGTTTGAGTTCCAGCTCTCAAGCTTAGAGGCTCTCTTATCCTAGGCAGGAATCTAACCCCTGTGAGCGGTGCTCTCTCGGGTAATGCTGATTATCGCTGCCCCTTGGGGTGGTTTTGGGGACTAAATCAAGGCGACGCCAGCAGGTCACTTAACACAAAGTCTGACACATGGAAACGCAGCAACTAGTTGTTGCAGCCATCTTCCCTTTGGGGTTGTCCGTATTTGGTTGTTTCCGAATCAGAGCTCTCCGTAAGGGGCCGCCAGGTCCACAACTGGCCCTCATCCGCCGTTTTCACACCCTTACCTGGTGGCTTGGTTGTTTTTGGGCCAAGGTTCCCAGCCAGGACTTGTATTCCAGCTTGTCATCCGGCAAGCTGTTCACCAGCTGTGGCCTCAGCAGTCGCCAGGGCAGCCCCAGACGCAGCACGGACTCCACGGCTGCTGCCCAGTCACTCGGGGCGATGAGACCTGCAGGAAAGAGCCAGCCTGTTGCCTCGTCCCCTTTCATTCTGGCTTCCTGCCCAACAGCGCTCACATTTGTATCCTGACACTCTTTGATCTGTAAGTAGCAGAAATGATGTCAGTGTGTTTGCTGGTCACGGCAGAGCTGGCCAGAAAGCGGGACTGCCACCTGAAAGACAGGACGGCCAGTAGATCTGAATCTCAAACAGACCGCAAAGCCTGAGCGTGTCCCAGACATTGCGTGGGACATCCTTGTATTTAAAAGTGATTTGTTGTCTCTCTATCGTCCTAGTTGAAGGAGGCATCCTGTTTTCATTCGCCAGATCTCTCAATATTACTGCGAGTCGCACAAAAGTCTTGTAAACAATATCCAAAAACATCATATATTATGCATGTATCTAAACCTACAACAGCCACCCACGTATCCATGGCCTTGGCTGTTTCCATGTGTGTGAAAGGATAGTGCCATGGGCTTTATGAAGGCTACCGCTGTTTTGGTAGGGCTAGGTGGAATCCGTGTCCACTGGACCTTCCACTGAGCTGAGCAAAGACAAAAGTTCCCATTTGGATGACAGAACATGCAACAGAGCAGCACGCACTTAGCGATGAGAAACCCAGTCGTTGATCTGTCGTTCGTCTTGGACCCCCTCTTGTAACCAATTTCATGTCACTGCCTGCCTGGTCCCTCTTCCCTGTCTGCATCAAGGTCTTCAGAGGGCCTGGTCCTCCACCAAACGGTCATGCGCTAACTACCGTGAGAGCGTTAGCCAGCTTCCTTTATGACTGTCCCACGTGTTCCGTCCTACCAGTGTTATCTTGATCGTGCTTCTTAAATTCAGCGAGAAGGTCTGAGGAATGCGCGAACAGCTTTGCCCGCAGGGCTGTCAGGGCCGACTCCTCCACTCTGCTGATCCTGCGACAGGAGATGGAAAAGAACGTTTTTTAGGGAGTTCCCATCGCGGTTCAGCGGTAATGAATCCAACCGGTATCTCTGAGGACACGGGTTTGATCCCTGGGCCCACTCAGTCGGTTAAGGATCCAGGATGGCTGTGGTGCAGGCCGGCAGCTACAGCTCTGATTCCAACCCCTAGCCTGGGAATTAAGTTCCAGAGGCTGTGGGTGCGGCCCTAAAAAGACCAAAAGAAAAAAAATGGACAAGAACATTTAAAAAAATTAGCAGAGAAGAAATAGTTACGGGTTTTTACTACATTTTTCCTCTCTCTAACGTCTCAGCCTCCCAAGAGCTCTTGGTTTTGAGGGAAGAGCTGCATCTCTTATTTCTCCCCAGCGCTCTCTGCTTTCCCGGGTTGTGCACAGGTCACATGGGTCCGGGGAAAGCTGCTGCCCTTCCCGGTGTAGGACAGCGGTCACGGCAGAAGTTTCTAGAGAAACACCTCCTTAGTGGTAAAGTCATCTAATTACGCTGCACCTCACTCTGCAACATGGGGACAGAACGGTACCTAATTCATAGGATTACTGTGAAGATTAAGTAAATTCACATAAAGCACTTAGAAGAATACCTGGCACATAGAAAGCACGTGACAAGTGATGTCTGTTATAATCATAGCTTTCCTTGTAATTTATTATTATGTGAAGCAGTTACAAGGCAGGATTTGTGAATACCAAAATAACACGAATTTCATTTCCTTCTTACTGGGTCAACAAATAATGCCGGGCATAGTACTCGGCCCCAAATAAGTGTTCAATAAATATCTGTAGTTGGATGAACAAGAATATAAAAAGATCAAAGCAAAGTGTCTTCCTTGTCCTGGGTCATTGAGGAAGCAGCCGTTCTATAAATGATGACCAGATAACCTATCTTTTCAAGCACTAAAAGTTATTGAAAAAAAAAAAATGGAGTTTCCGTCATGACTCAGCAGAAATGAACCTGACTAGTCTCCATGAGGATGCAGGTTTGATCCCTGGCCTAGCTTAGTGGGTTAAGCATTGCTGTGAGCTGCAGTGTGGGTCACAGATGCGGCTTGGATCTGGCATTGCTGTGGCTGATTCAACCCCTGGCCTGAGAACTTGCATATGCCACGGATATGGCCCTTAAAAAAAAAGTTCTAATCATGATGAAAGTCTTCCTTGAAGTTTAAAGTACTGAGCATGACAGCCTCCATAGGCCCCCAGAAAAGTGTGAGCTGCCTAAAGCTCACTTCCAATTTCGTAGATATGCGAGTGTATGTGCTTTATCTAGAGTTCGTTGTTTTAGCAGAGGCTGAAAGAAGTATACGACTCCTGAAGAGTTTAAAAACCACTGGTTTGGCAAAGCATTTAGACTATTTCTGGTAAATCGTGCTCATGGATGGTTTATCACACAGGGCCGGAGTATAGCAACGTCCTTGAAAACTGTCTGGATGCCCAAGGCTTTTCTGCCCCTACATCAAGCGGCACAGCTTGAGCTCTGCATGGATCATCTGGTTAATCCTCCAGCACCCACTGAGGTAGGTACCGCTCCTCTGCCCACTGCTGTGTGACCAGCCCAAGGTCACAGAGCTAATAAGGGGTGGGGCCAGGAATCAGTCTCAACAGGTGGACTCCAGGCTGGCCGAAGGGTTATCAGGAGATGTGGATTTAAACCAAAAGTAAATGGATTCTGAATGAGGGTTCCTCTGGGAAAAACATGATCTTGAGTTTACAGACATTCAGACATCAGTGATGGCTGGTCAGAGACATTTCCCCCCTTACTTCTTGGTTCTCCATCATGGTCCAGAAAGCTGAGGTTATTGGACAAGTGACTTCTGGGTAAATCAGGGGATGCTGTACTTGCCTTAATGCAATCAATGAATATTTCAACAATATTGAAATACTGAGTGCTCTTTAATTAGGGCATTAAGCACGTTAGTTAAAGGATTCCCCACGGTGATTCCTTTATGGCGTTCTAGGGGCCTGGGGTATGGGAGGGCCGGGCTGAGGCTCCGAGAGCTGATTTTTTATAAAGCTGCAGAGATGCTTCTGCTGCATAGTGGGTTTGACTGTCATTTGATGAGTTTCTATTCTCATGGAATACTTCTTTCTGACTGATGCTGGCCTTGACTGTGTCACCGTTTGAGTGTCTAATGACTCTTGAGTATTCAATAATTCGAGTGATTTAAAATAATGCACTTTTGGAACTCCCATCGTGGCTCAGTGGTTAACGAACCTGACTGGCATCCACGAGGACATGGGTTTGATCCCTGGCCTCGCTCAGGGGGTTAAGGATCTGGTGTTGCCATGAGCTGTGGTATAGGTCGCAGACGAGGTTTGGATCTGGCGTGGCCGTGGCTGTGGCATTGGCCATCTTCTCAGTGGGAAGCAGAATTGCAGAGCTATTAAGTATGTGGGTTCTGACATGAGACTGCCTGGGTCAAGGCTTCACTTTCACCCGTTATTAGTGGTGTAACCAGTGGCCAGCTGATTTAACCTCTGTTCCATAATGATCTCAACTATAAATCTGAAATTTGTAGCACCGTGTATATCATCAGTTCATTGAGAAACAATATATGAATTCCTTATAGCAACACTTAGGGGGAGTTCCCTCGTAGCTCAGTGTGTTAAGGATCCTGGCATTGTCATTTTTGTGGCTCTGGTTACAGCTGTGGTGCGGGTTCGATCTCGGGGCCAGGAACTTCGGCATGCCAAGGGTGCAGCCAAAAAAAAGCCAGCACTTAGGGTGTAGTAGACTCAACTGAGATGAGAACATCTCAAAAGAAGCCATGTAAAGAATACGATATGCTTCCTTCCCAGGAAGAAAGGAACATTGTTACCAGATGTGTGCCCTGAAATCCAATTGGCAAATCCTCAGATAGTGAGAGAACCTTTGTGGTTGATGGGGTCTGACAAACACTGTCGGGGTGAGAGAAAACAGAAGGGTGACCCTGGGAAGGTTTAGTGGCCTGGGATTTGGACTTCAGCCAAGGCATCCTACTGGGACGGACTTCTGCAGGACACACATTTGTCACTTGCATTACTGATGGGTAGGCAGAGATTTCAGAGAGCGTGGAAGAGAAAGAAGGACCCATTATAACGTCTGTTCTAGATCCTACTGCTGACACAGTTAAGTTTTGGATTCTGACTTAGAATTTGGACAAATGCAATGACGTTTGCGCTTCAAAGATTCCACAAACACTAGGATTCTGTTTTGGGGAGAATCATTCATTGAAAAGTCTTGCCTTTGCCTCGTGGTGAGTGTGTGGGTGGCCTTGTTAGCTTGAAACTGCACGATGTGAGGGATCAAGGCTGGCCCCAGTTTGACATAGGCACCTCTGTTACTGCCGACTTCATAGTAGTTGGAGGCAGAAAAGATGGTTAACACCTAAATCAAAACAGAAGGGACACAGGCGTTCAGGTTCACTCTTCGCTGTCCTGTAGGGCTCAGCCCACTTTCAGGACCTGCTGCTCCTCCTCAACCTTGTCTACGATTTTTTTTTTAAGTCATTAATGCTAGTAGGACAGGAGTTGTGCAATACAAACTTGAATTCTGACAGGACAGCCACAACATTGTTTTCTTCCCGTTAAAAAACATTTTTTTTAATTTATATGATTTCACATTTTTATCGAGGACACACAGCAGAGGTATGGAAAACACTTCATTTGGTTCAACTCAGAGGCAAGCTGAGTCTGATAAACTGGGATGGCCATTCCACCAGCAGGCAGGTCCGTTACTAAAGCTGGTGTGAAGCCTCAGAGCAGAGTTTCCTGCAGATTGTTGGGCCTCCTGAGACGCCCTGTGAAAAAAGTGTCCCCATGGTCAATACAATGGGGAAAGCTAGCTACCGTATCTCTTCTTGGAGCTTCACAGTGAATGTAGGAAATGAAAGGTGCTCAGAAGTTCTGCAGTAACGAAGCTTAGACGACTATTTGACATTCCTGTTAATCATTTTTACACAAGCTGATCTCAAACCCGATTCCCCTGCAGAGTTAGTATTCTTGGAAATACTCTCAGCCGAGGGGCGTTAGGCTCAGTGAACATCGTAAGATTTGAAGGTGACCAAAGATTTAGACGGGCTGTTAATGATGCTGCGAGAAGACAAGCAATTCCGAATCCCTGCCCGAGGCACAGAGATCCTGTCGCCTTGCTCACTGGGATGGTGAGCAGGGTGGCTGGGAAAACACTGCGCCGTATTTCCACCCGTGAAATGGGCCCCTATCTGTTCTTACTTTCCTCTCTGCCAAGGCAGTTGCCTCGATCCAATTTTGAGTCTTTAAGGGTTTTTGAGTCTGAAATTCGAGGATCAATGACACCAAGGACCCAGCTGCCTGGAGTAAATGGATAGCAGCTACGAGGCACGGCTGAATGTGAGGCGTTGAGAGCACCAGCTCAGGCACACCCAGGAGGGGCCGGACACCAGAGGGCCACCCACCTTGCGGCCGTGGCAGAATTCGTAGCCTTCGGGTTTGCACTCGTGTGAGCGGATCAGGAGCTGCAGATTATATTTCTGGAGCAACGCTTCTGTCACATTAGGTCCAAAATAGCAGCCGCCGCCTCGAACGGTGTTGGCCCTGCAGCCCTCCTGAGCCATGGGGTCGCTCCACAGTATGTCCACCACCTGCAGGGACGAGACAGGGGCGCTTTTCTATTTTTGGCGGCGGCGGGGGGGGGGGGTCTTTGCTTAAAACTAGACAGAGGATCGGAATCACTCCTAGGGAAAGAGGAGGAGGAGGGAGAGAGGCAAGAGGAAGAAGAGGAAACTATCTGAATACAAATAAGCGAATAGATTTCCATGCCATCAGTATTTGACATAGATTTCTATTTTGGACCATTGAGGTTCCAGAATTTTTTTTTTTTTGTAATGGCCACACCCACAGCACGCAGTAGCTCCAAAGCCAGGGCGTGAATCTGAACCGAAGGTACAAACTGTGCCACAGCTATGGCCACACCAGATCCTTTAACCCACTGCACTGGCCGGGGATCAAACCCGTGCCACTGCAGCGACCGAGCTGCTGCACTCGGAGTCTTAACCCAGTGCAATGCAGTGGGAACTCCCCAGAATTTTTTATTACCCTCAGAATGAGTGTGTCTGTGTGCACACTGCTTGACAAGTATGTATCCACTGCCTTGATAATAAATCATATATGAAACTTAACAGGTCAAACAGACAAAAAGGGAGCAGCTTTGATAGAAGCTTTGGCCGCAGCCAGGACTCCTCAGTCAGCGCCTGTGCTCCGGGCTCCTGGACTTTTGCCCCAAAGGCAAGGCAGACGTCCTGGGCCTGGCAAGACAGTCTCTGCTGAGCATTCACACGGCCCAGGTGTGGTCCTGGGAAAGCGCGTTTGGACACTTAACTTCCTAAAGTAGCTGCCCCCAAGTTTAAAGAATTTGCAAAAGAGCCGAGCAGTTTTTCTAGCAATGCAGTTTCTACCCTACTTTCACTGCTCAGGAAGACACCGATAGTCTTACTCAACTCATGGAGTAACTGGCTGAGTTGTGGTGGTTGACACCTGATTCTTGTCTTTTAAGGAAAAACTCCATTTGATTTATAGACATCAGCGCATTGTCTTTAAGTCATACTTTGCACAAGGAGAGACTTACATTTTAAAGTTTCAGTTCTAAGCTGATGTTGAAGTCCAGATGGTGATTTAAGGAGTATGTAACCCACACTCACCACTCCCTCCTCCCCCTCCCCTCCCCCTCTCCCCCTA